>UNSF01000021.1:600000-1031302 GCA_900538255.1 Ulva mutabilis
CAAACACGAAGGATGCGTGCAGATGACCGTTGGCATGCAGCTCTCGCACGCAGATCAGACCAGGCTGGCCAAGCTTCGATACAGGATCAGGCAATGGCAAATTTGAGCTAGTGCTGCACAATTCAGGAGAGGTGTCCACACCTGGTCCCGTAGGGTGGCATACACAGCATTGCGCACGTGGGTCAACTTGAGAACTGACAACATCTTCGGCACCAGCACCGTGACCCCTGAAGCTGCCGGCCCCGGCAGCATCTGTGTCAGCATACATTGAGTGAGTTTGGGCCGGAATCGCGAGAGCTCGTTGTTCTCATCAAAAGATGTCTCGATGCTCGCCAGCACCCTCATAACCAACTTGTGTGTGAACCGCACATGCGACACCTGCAACATCCACTACATCGTCCAGGAGCATGTCTAGGTTGATGACACCGTCAAACGAGGTGCTACCATGCGCAGGCCTTGCCAAGATACAAGCAGGCTGACCTGGCTGTCCCCGATAGCTGCGGACGTTGCAATATCATAAGTGCGATTCCATTGTGATCACACCTGCTGCAGCTCCCACGTGCATCTTTGATGCACAGCAGCCCAGACCAGTGCATGGAAGCGCTCCAGAAGCAGCGAGTGCACGCTGTGGGTGCCAATGGCCACTGTGGCAATCGAGCTCTCGTTGGCACTGCCTAATGCATGGGCCTGCAGGCACGCATACAGGCGCTTGCTGCCATATTCAGTACAGAAAAATATGTGTGTACATTTCCTTTGCATACCTGAACTGTGGGCATCACGGTCTCGGGTGCAAGCGTGACGATCACTGCTCCTTGAAGACCCTGCCGTAGTGCAATGTTGAGTTGCGGCAGATCAGGCGGCTTCTCTGCGCCATCAATCATTTGCAGGGGTGCCATGCTGATGGGAAACACCAGTGATGCATAAAATACAGTCTCCTGCCGGATCGACCTGGAACGAATTCGCCAAAAAGCCTGCAAATAGCTAGCAGTCGACAATGCTTTAGCATCTTGTGCCAAACAAGCATCTCAGCAGGTACAGCATGTGCTCAGCAGACTGTTTGCAGCGCCATCCCTGATTCAATACGAAGTGCATCTAACTTTCTTACCGTTGCGAATATGATGTACAGCTATGGAGTCATGCACCAAATCTGGATCTGCACAAGAACACTATACAAGCTACGGGATATATTCCTCATGCACACACCTGCAGATCTGACAAGCACTCTATAAATCGATTGTTTTGTTGTGTCTCGGATTCCATCTGCTTCGCAGCCTGCCGCAGCCGGTTACTCGCTGACCGCAAGTCCTGCTTCCTGCTCTCCACCGCAACTGCAGCCGCTGTGAGAGATTGCAAAACTGAGCGTGGGGCATCCACGTAGTGCACTGACAGCGTATGAAGGGTCTGCACGTTCTTAATCAAGTCCTGCATGATCACGAGCTGCTGCTGTGCCGCTGCCAGCGCCTCCAGTGCAGGACCAGGATTGACTACCTCATCATCAGATTCGTGTCCGGTACCTTCGTCTGCGCAATTGCGATGCCATTCAATCTACGCTCATGTCACAAGCCTGCCATTGAATGCATTGCAAATCCTGCTCCTGCTGTTCATACCGTCGTCAGCAAGTTTGCTCGTGGCCTTCCTCTTTTGGGGCGCAGAAGCGGGGCCCGCCGCCTCAATACGAAGGAACAAGTACGGATCATCATCATCAAGCTGCTCGTGCCCATGCTCATCCAGATATTTTACACGCGCGGACCTGGCCACGTCCATGACGAAAGACATGACCACCTACCGCATTGCACAATCAGTGTATATGTCCATCTAGCACGTAAGTGATTCATTCGGATAGTTTACATCTTACTGATTTTAATGATGGGGCTACAACAGTGTATTCCGGCGAAGAATAGCCGGCAAGGTGTTGGTATGTGAACAGCCGCAGTGCACACAGAATCAGACTGGCAAATACATGGTAGGGCACACGTGTGTCCGTAATGTCTTGCATTACTTGGCTCGTACCTGCCTGAAGGTGGCGCTTAGCCTTTAACACACATTGTCCACGACAGAGCGCATCGTCTGGATGCGCGCAAGCCTGAACGCAATGGTCCACATGCATGGGAAGCTTCAGATTATGCGCATCCATGGATTTGACCAATGCATGAATATCCATATGGCCATTGCAACGTAGTATGCGCCACCCAGCAGTCCCCTGCTCGACAATGCTCGGAATATCCACATGGCTGGTGCTGCCCTGATACTTTTTGAACACACCATTATTCATGGCCAAGTGGCAACCGCGCCTACTGCCCAAACAGAAGTTGCACATGGCACAGTTGTGTTTTGAGCCTCGCTCAATTCTCAGTCCACGTCCGGAATATGGCCTGGCATTGCGCGGCATAATCCCAAATATCAACGGCTGATTCTGCGTATGGCAACCTCTGTTGCGACTATGCGGCATTTGCGTATGCGATGTCGGGCCCCCGTGTTCCGTGACCGGCACGCTGCACAACTCATACAGACGAGATCGATGATCTCGTGCTCTGTCGCTGCAGCTGTGAATACCACCTGCTGTTGGAGACCCTTGTGTCGTCTGGTCGTGTGTGCTCGCAGTTCTCCGTTCGAGAGGTCCTTATTTGGCGAGGACATGATGTCAGAGCACTTGCAAGTGTGTCCCGCAATCGGTTGCTGCCGGGCACACTGACCAAGCTAGCCCTACTATATTATTGCTTGTTGGATTAGAATTCACCGACAGTCCCGTTGATAGTGGTGACACATGTTTCTCGATATGCTGTGTTGCTGCTGGCGATGCAGTGGTAGGCATGAGCACACGGAGATTTCTCTTCTGGCGCATGCGTGACATTTTTAGTATCAGAGAGCCGGCAACACAGGGAAGAAGCCTGTTATAGCATTTGCAGAGGCTCGCTTGGCCATGCTGGCATACATCAATGTTATGGTGTGCTAGCAGCATCCAGACAAATGATCATGTTGACCATTGCAGATACTAGACAGGGTCAGGCAACAACAAGAGTCCATACTGGATTCAATGCTGCAAGACATGCAGCGTCAGGAGGACCAGATGCATGGTGCGTTTCTCCTAAAGAAGATCATGCGCCAGCCTCTGCTTTTGAAAGAACCCAGAATCTGTACCGTTAGGTGCCTCGAATGGTAGAGTTTTCGGTATCCAGCGGTTTTGTGTATGGAATCTTTTACCAATTACATGTATGTGATATGGAGTTGTTTGTAGACATGACCAGCCAGATGCAGCACAAAATAGGAAGACCAAAGTGTATCTACAGCAGAAAGGAGCAACGCAATGGCTTCTATCGGTACGAAAGTGTCACGGTATGGTCATCACACAGGTACTCGGCGCCGCAAGTAGAACCTGGAATCAGTCTGGCACTGATTGCTGCATGCGCAGTTGCAGCCGTATACACTGTTGTTGGAGCCGCTTTCTGGAACAGGTATTCAGCAACACGATTCCAAGATATGGCCAAGTGGAAACTGACGGTGCTGTGGCCATTCCTGTTTGCATTCAATGTCAAGTTTAGGACCGAGTTCCTTAAGGCAGTGAGCGGCACAGCAATTCCGAACAGTAATTCCGATGACCGTGAGGATTCACACAGAGTAAGCACGTGAAATTAGGCTGTGTGTATGCTTGGGTGTGTATGTTCAGATGTCTACAATTAATCTGGCATTGAATCAGCAACAACCTGACCTACACAGTTGGAGCTGTGAACCTGCACATGGGAAGGGTTATAGGATAGGAGACAGAAAAGTCACCAAGCGTTGATAGTTGCGGGTTAGATGTGGCCATGGCAATTGTTGGGTGTTGTGTGATACAGAGTGTATAAATGTGGTCCGGCATACTATTACCTGATTGATATCTGAAGAGGCATTCACTGTATTCATATCATCGTCGCCATATCCATCACATTGCAGTGTCTGAAAATGCATCCTGTTTCTCCAATTTAAGCACGGCATACGACATGTACACATCGCAACCTGGCCAACGTACTGCTACATTTCAACCATGTTTGTGTGACCAAAAGCACAATCATCGATTGAAAGACAGTTCAGTGTGCAAACTACGCAATTTTGCACCAGAATCCGACTTGAACGCCACGCAGTCAATTAGGAACGACGCCCTGGTCTGAATATCCGCACACATTCGTTGCAGCTGTGACCACGTGTCCACCTTCATCACCCTTTGACATAGCATGCTGAATGATGGCGGTGAAGGAGTGCTCTCTGCTCCGATCGTTGGGTAACCCAGCAACAATTCGGAAGCCCTGTTTGCGCTATCTTGTCCAAGGACAACCAAATGTGTCACAACAGATGAGAGCTGGGCATCAGAAGCCATCAGAGCTTCAAGGCAGCACTCGGCAGCAAAGTCATGGATGAGTCTTGTGCACTGAGCAACGTCCAGTTCAGAACTGTCCAATATATCTCGGAATGACCGCCACGTCTGTTGTATACATTTGTAGATGTGGGTTTGTATGCTTCGCAGCGCTCCCCATCCCACCTGCACAAGGGTGAATTCGAAATGATCGACAGTCAAATTCAATAAGTTCGACAGTCAATCCATGTACCTGCTGCGCATGTACATGTTATGCGCACGTTGCTGCCAGGGTTCCAATATTCAGAGGTGCTGTCATATGCATCACCAAGGATAAAGGCATGCAGATAGTTGTGCCACATAAAACTAAAAAATGGATGTTGAGCACCGGAACACAAGCCTTTCAAACCTGCAGACAGTGTGGTTGCCACATTCGCTGGGCATCAATGCAGACCAGCTCAACCTATTCAGCTGGCAGTCAAAAGTACAATGTGATAAATACACAAGCACATGTTCGAGCAGATACCGCACCTGCAACGCATGCCGTGTCAGGCCCAGCCTGTTGATGCATTCTTTCATTGCAGGCCTCAGCTGCTGTCTCCTTGGTTGGTGCCTGCATCCTTTCCGCAGCATCCAAATGACCTGCTCTAAATGCATTGATGCCCAGCGTACTCGCAGCAGAACTGTGAAAACATCTGCAAACATGTTCCAGTAAACAGCATCAAGGTATAAGCAATACAGAGACAGAATCTAACCGCATGGAGCCCAACGGCCGCTGAAGAAATAGGACAATGTGGAACGTAAACAAAATGGGGAGAGGCGATCAACAGCAAAACTCACCGGCCATTGCAGTGAGCGCGCTGGGTGGTACAAGCATATCCAGCGGTCCATGCACCATACATCTGATCTTCAATGCATCAAGAGCACTGAGATCATTGGGGTCAACCGGCAGCCCGAGCACAGGCCGACCCGCAGGTGTGGCTTTGCTATGAAGAACCTCATCGCGATGGACCACCCACTTCCCAAAGAGAGAATTGTCCATTTCACCAGAGATGTTCAGCCTTTCTGCGGCGGAGTCCGCAGATACCACACGTAGCGGGTCCAGCATCGCACTGCAGCAAGCATCACACCCTCATATAGGGACTCCTGGCCTAGAGACGTACTCATATCTGCAGCCAGGCAGTGCTATGCACAGGTACTGTTGAGGAGTTGCTGCCAGGCCACACCTGAAGTGCAAGCCCAGGTCTGTGATCGACGCTCCATCGTACAGCGTATTGGTTTCCGAAAGGGCATCTGCAATAGTGTCGTCAAGTCGCTTGACTCGCAGCTCTCCAAAACATGCCATCTGCCTCCGTGCTGCATCAATGACTGCTTGCAAGAATTGGCCGTTTCCACCCAGCAAGACATCATGCAGTGCATTGCACACAGGTGTCAATTGCAGCTCATTGCGCATAAGCTGCATGCATGCAGACCTTGTCAGGCGGTACTGTGCAAGCAGCGGCTCCTTCACAAATGAGGCCAAAGCCGCCTCGGTTGGCACGCATCCGATGGCTGAGATGGTGCTGCGAATGGTTTCTACACCCAATGGCTGAGCAACATCGGCGGCCTGGGGCAGCCACCGCTTGCGGAGGCCCTGGCGACTGGAGCGCACACTGGAAGCGCTACCACCTGGACGTCACATCCGCGATGGACACATTGCAGCATGAAGGAACCCAGTGGTCGCACTAGCAGATGGGCCGGCAGTTTCCATGGCGAATAAAAAAGTCATAGCCTGGCCAACCGTAGGGCAGGCTATCCGCTATGTGAAGAACGCACCTGCATCTGAGGCTGATTGATGTGATACAGGCGCAGCACAAGGAGTCCCTATTGACATGGCGGCTTTGAGGCCCCTGCCACTGTTCTCTGACACACAGCACCTCGCACTGCCGCTCACAGTTCTGAGCGCTGGTGCTGTCCATGTCAACAAGTCATCATTACAACACGCCAGCTCAATCGCCTCACTACGCGCCAACGATCCCATATCCACTGAATCTGCGACGCAGTGGCTGCCCGGAGAAACAGATGCTTTGGCACCAGCTGAATTGCGAACTCCATGGGCATCAGGCTGTGCGAATGGACGCTTTGCCCAAACGTCAGACGCGGCACTGAGTGACAGTGTTTGGAATTCAGCTTCGCTAGCCTTGAAGGAGGAACAAGGAAGATGGGCGGGCCATGGCAGCACACTGCTGTGCATTTCGGGGTTGAAGAGTGGCAGAGAACCTATGGGGTTCTGCGCTGCAGCCTTACAGATCGGCAGTTGTGCTGTCGAAACAGATATGTGGTCGTCAGCCTCTTGCTGTAGCCATGGCTCCTCTGCAACTGGCTGCAGGGTTTGGTGAGGCATGGCATGGGGATGAAGCCGCCGAGTGCGCATCTGGGCATGCGACCGCCTTGTGGACGTTGTAGACGTGACAGATGTAGATGAGTGAGCCTGCGAAGCTATGGTTGAGAGCAGGAACGTCTGTGGGGTACGCTGTGGTGGATGCGTGCTACAGGCTTCGTGCAAGACGGATACCGTAGCTGCACCTGCTGCATTCAGGTCCTGGAACCGCTTCTTATGATGCATGAACAGCGTCTGTTCCTGATCATGCAACCGCTGCACACCATTAGGCAGCTTAATTGGTCATTGCCTGAAGGCACAAATGAGTTACCGCAGCACAGCAACATGGATGTAATAGCAAAGCCCAGTAGCTGACATGAGCACACCTGCAAAAGCTGCACGCGCTGGGGTTGCAGCTGCCAACGTCGAAGCCGCCATGCCATGCGGGCTTCCTGCACGTTGAGCTCCTTGCCAACACGCACCAGTTGCTTCACCTCATCCAACAAGCGCACTGTTTCTCCAACAGTAGCACGCTGATGCCAGTCATCCAAGGTATCCCTCTCAGCCTGTCGACCCGCCTGTAGGGGCATCAGACACGTGGATGTGTATGCTCAAGCCAGGACAAGCGGTCTGATTGGAGGGAACTTATGAAGTGACTTATACAGGAACAGTGCGCATACGCTGAGAGCCAGTGCTCCACAAAAAAGGCGCACCCAAGTGGTTGCGCGATGATCTTCAGCAGCAGCACGTTGCCTCTGCAGTTCGTCAGCCTGTTTAATGTGCTTTGCATGCCGCGCTTGCACCTGTTGTTGCTCATGGAGCTGGGCTGTGTGCACATGCTTCTGCAGCTCCTCCACTTGTTCCTGGGCAACGCCTGCTGCATACGCGGTGCGCAAATTGGACAGCTCTGCTATTAGGCTTTGTATTGCACCTCTCCGCTCATCAGTGCCGGTCTTCGTCACAGCTGAGACGTACTGCACTGCCTGGGCATGCCAGCCCATTGTTGGCCCCCAACCCTCATCTAGCTCCGCTGTAGTGCTGGCTTCACCATCATGCCCAAATACACGCATGCATGCAGCGGGTTCTTCACTGCATATTCTGACACTTGCCCGCATACATTGCACCTGCCGCATTGCGCTGTCCGTCAGCAGCCGCATGGTGTGTCTGCACTGAGGTAGACTTGCCAAGAATCGCATCTGGATGCCAGTCGTCAGCACTACATCATGCAATGGCACCAGAAAGTCTGGGAGTTCGAGATGCAGGCCTGGTAATGGTATACGCCATGGCTTGGCTTTGTCACCAGAGGTACAGACTGGCTGAGAGAGGCCCCGGTAAGACCGTTCACACAGCAGCGACAGGCAGCTGTCAGGGTCGCCTTCAGCACTGTGCGTCCAGCAAAAAAGCTCATCCAGAAGGGGTCGCAATGCCTCGCCAAGCAGGAAGCGGCACATGTGTGTATGCACTGGACTGCAAGTGGCGAGAACTGCACACAAGAAGTGCCGTGGGAGACATCATTGGGATTTCTCACAAGTGCTCCTGGTGACCGCAGGCTAAATGGTCTCACACATTTGTGGATGTGGTCCAACAGGGCGGTGGAACGCAGGAAAGGCTTTGTCTCCCACTTCATAGGCACCTGTTCATGCTTTGCAAGGTCGCGATCTTCGTCGACGCAGCACCAACACAGCCTGGCTAGCACTGCTATCTGCACATGGCCGCGATCGTTAGCACAAGCTCCAAGTGATGGATCGAAGTATCATAAGGACGTAGTAGTAGTAGTAGTAGTAGTAGTAGTAGTAGTAGTAGTAGTAGTAGTAGTAGTAGTAGTAGTAGTAGTAGTGAATTGTGCAAAATCCCCATCACTCATTAGGAGATCATTGCACAGAATGCAAAAGCCGGCCATGGGGTATTGACAAAAATTTCATTCTATGATGAACGGCACCTGGTTGCGAATTGCCGCGGTGTGATGCAGCAGCTCGTGTAGCGTTGGATGCCCATGGAGATTCAACTCGATATGATCAGCATCTACCTCTGCTGCTCTCCGATCCCAGACAGACTGCACACATGTCTGCAGCTGCACTGCATGCATGTGTATCACAGCGCCAACAGCTACTGCAAATGCCATCTGCGTCACATCTCCATCTGATTGCTTCTGCACTCGTGTGGTAAAGTGAGCGACAAACGTTCGCAGCCGTGATCTGAGAAGACCAGCTGTTGCCATGGGCTCAACGAGCTTATACATCGCCAAGGGCCGTATTCGCTCAGAGCTGACATGTCCAGACAGCAGCAATTTACAAGCTGTCAGGCAGCCTTGAAGAGCTCGAATGACGGTCACGGCATTGCCGCCATTTTCGAGTCTTGACTGCACATTTGTGTCACCGTTTTGTGGGGCGCCCTCGCCTTCATGTGGCTTCACACCACGTCCACCGTTATCCTGGACTGCAATGCTGGCTACACTAGATTCCTTGTCAAGCACTTCAACTTGTGGATGTCGGGGAGTGTAGGACAGCATCAGCGGAACATCGGCGGACGTCATTCGCTGGTGTAGATCGCCCCAACGAACCATGGCGTGCTGTTGAACTGTTCTTTCGTCAATGCTGTTGCAAAATGAACTGTGAATAACAGCCAGCCGATCTTCCTGGTCGTTTTCACGAGCACTGAAGCTCAAATGCAAAAGTTCGGGAAGGCTCGCGAGTTGCGGAAGGCTTCGGAGAGCGTCGTGATGGCTCTGTTCCGCAGGGGAATCAAGAAATTCAGAATCGCCGCCGAAGACAGCCACGGGATTCGTCGTGTCCACTAGCTGCATTTTGAAATAGCTCAGTCGTGCCCGGAAAGAACTTGGAACAAGGTTAACACATACTGTCGCCGGGAACGACGTGGGTACATCGTGCGCAGTGATTGAACTGTGAGGCCTAGCTGTCACCCACGGCCGACTGCAGCCGCGTGATGTTGTATCGTGTTACACGGAGATGAACGCAATAGCCCGGCAGCGAGGGCAACAGCAGGAAAGCAGACGGCCAAAACCCCCGAAAGCAGACAACAGCAACAAGCAACAACTGTCTCAGGTGAAAAGCCACAACAAAAGCGATGTTGTATCGTGTCATTTTTGGGAAGTCATGATCCTGAGCGAGTTCTGTCGTGCATGCCGCGTGTCTTGTCTCCCCCTACGTCACAGGCACGTTCTCTGGATCCTGGAAAAGATCCTTGGAACGACAACGACGCCGGACAACAATGTGCAAGTATCCATGCGAGCTTACATGTGTATTTATAGCATGGGATGATCCAACTGATGAGATTTTACCAGATTCTGCCACGGCCCCTCCTCGCATCGACTTGCTTCGTCACTCGTGTCTTTCTTGTTCGCAAAGTATTCATCATCGTGATAGCCTTCTTTTCGTGCGCTTTTGGTTGGGTTCCGATGCAAACTTTGGAGGACGGAGCGTGGGGCCTCGACGGTACGCTCCGAATCAGTGCTTAGCACATCCAAGCACACACCGCCTTTCGGTGATCACACGATAATGTTCATGTCTGAAGCAAGCATACTGGAATATTCATATCCCTGTTCCTTCCGTCTCCTGTGCATGGTGTAGCAGCGCATTGTACCGCAGCAGCAGGCTGCACACGTACAATGAGGCCTGATGACGGGCGCCGATGCAGAGCATCATGCGTGCATACAGCTAGTCTCCGGACTCAAACTCACACGCCACTGAGCATGCAGATGGCATGAAAGCTCCAGAGTTGGACATAGTGGCAATTTGCGATGAGATACGCGAAGGCCTAGGTTATGACTTGTCCGAACGTAAGTATGCTCGTACCCCTGCGTGCCCAAAGATGCCATTGCTTGGCTGGTCATTCATTTCGCCACTTACTGCAAAGCGAAGTGCGCGAGGTTCCGCGATGACAATTCCCATGGCCAAATGCGACGAGGGGCGGTCTCGGCACACCTTTGCGATTGGTGTTGTGCAACATGACAGTCCCAAAGCAGCTCCCTCTAGCGTGCACACCATCCCCTCACTCAGAAGCTTGGCACTCGGATTAGTGGCTCCGTTTGTAGCGGACATCGCACAAGAGAGTGCTGCACATCTTCCATCAAGTGTGCGAGAAACGCTGGTCGCGATTGCACGGTGTGCTCGCTAGCTGCCATGGGTGCTGAGTGCTTAGGAACCTGTAGTCAGCGCATCAGCTTGTCTACAGGCGAAGGCATGAGCTTACGGACATGATACTACTGTCCCTTGTGGATGAGAGTTTTGCATCATTGGACCTGCACGGGTGCAGCCATATCCGGCCTAAAACGCTGGTGACTCTGACTTCTCGAATACCTATGCTACAGAACTTAGACATCTCAGGCTCTACATTTACTAGTGAGCTCATATATAGCCTGCCGTACAGCTGCCCACACCTGCAAGTGCTCCGTTTGTCTGGTGGCAGCACCAAATCTATAGATCTGAGAGCTTGGCAGCGGCTCATACCTCGAGTTTTTCCAAGCACTGCAGATATGTGGGAAGATGAAGTGCCAAGCAGAAGCGGGTGCGCAAAGTCACAGGTCATCCCCTAGGCATGCAAACTTGCAATGCGGCAGAAATTTGTGGCAGGGTCCTGCTTTAGTCTTCAGTTCGTTGTATGGCCAAAGGAAGAGCGATGTCGCGTGCACTTCTTGTTATCCCTTGGTTGTGCAGAAATGTAGGGACTGTAGCAAACTATTGGAATGTCGCCCATGCTGTCAGGATTTAAGTCACCCTCGCCATCAGAAGTATTGGTACAGGGGATTGATCTGTTTAAGGTGGCTCTGCTGGCCCGACATACCTCCAGGTATTCGAGATCTGTTTCAGCGGCAGTGGCCCAAGGTCAATTTGAATGACCATGCAGCTGCACTGCTCGACACAAAGCTTCAAGGCAGCGTGCCACCTGAGGCGCTACCCTGGGTGTGCTTAGACGATGGCCCTGCAGCAGCTGCAGGTCCATCTGCGTGGCGGAATGTGCGAGACGAGGACCAATGCCAAAAGCAAGGGCATTGTAAACAAGAGAGGACATGTTTTCCGGGTACTATCCCAAGATTGCATCCTCCTTGTGCTGTTTGTATTTGTAATTTTGGTGGTGCAGCTGATGAGCTCACGTGAGCGTGCGCACAGTTCCGTGTGCTCGTCACATCCTTCACTGTTGGTAGCCACACCATGCAGGTAGATACTCCTCTTCAGTAGCAAGTGATGATGATTTCGACAACTCTGATTATTCTTACGAAGTGAGCAAGCTGGAGTCAAGTCGCGAAGGATGCGCCCATGCTGTTCTGCAGAGATGGATGGATGCAACCATTTTGTAACCGATTCCGTGATTTCTCTCGTGGTCAGTGATTGTTGGAGGGATAATGTTCTCGTTAGAATGAGATGGTTTCCAGGCGTGAGATGCAACTCTCGGTCGAGCGTGCTTCGCATTGTGCTAGGTTTATTCATGCGCACTGGCGTCCCGCACTTCAGGCGGTACTTTCACCGCGCCGTATCCACCATTCCTAGACAGCGTGAATCTCAGTCGTGCCAGATACAATTTATCTCGTCCTTCCAAACGCCCACAACTAGCAAAACATGGTGCTGTCCCATGTGCAGGCGTGTCCGCACATGTTCAAGAGGATGCATATAATCCAATGTCTTCCCGCTCCGTGTGCAAGATATGCCAAGTTGTATTCTATACCTCGCTTACCGCACCATGATGTAACTTTAGCTGCGCTACCCGCATGGAGTGCCGACGCACAAATGGACCCCTGGACGGCGGCAATATGTGTTTTGACTTCGTTTACCCTACCGCTTGCATTTGAAACTGTGATTTGGGAGTTGGTGCGTTCTCACACTCGTCCTCACTTTGGAGGGTCGGGTGCAAGCAGCGCCAACAATGAGTTTGCAGAAACCGAAGTCTTGCAAGATTTGCTTCGGATCCGGCTACAATCTATGCAGTAGCTGTCAAGGTAGAGGAAAGGTTGGTCCCTTTGCCGATGGCGTCCGGGAGACACTATTCCTGTCGTATGACCATCACATGTGCCAGCTGGCCATGGGCCAAGGTAATTTGGTGCACCACAGTTGCATGGCACTGCTGATCGTGCAGTTTGATTCTATACCAATCGTCGCGGTTGGCCTGTAGGTGGGTGGTCTGGGATTTGGAATTGCAATTCCAAAGCAGGCAAGCCAGTGCGCGATTTGTTCTGGCACAGGCCACTGTGGTTGTGCTGGATGTGATAACACTGGGCTTTCCAATAATTGGCTGTGGAAGCCAGCGAGCAATGATCGAGGATGGGGCCCCAGAGGAAACGGCCCGGACGGATGGCAGTGAGTATGTCCTGCATGCTGTGCGCTGTCTGGCAAACAGCACTGGTACGCGCATAGGAACAGCACAAGCGACCCTGCGTCACAATATTTTGCGACGACCCGGGAGTTTTTGGCTTTCAAGTTGTCTTGCGTATGGGCTTGACTGAGCTACATGAACATGTCGAAGAGTCAGACAGTCTTAGACGAAGACTTGTGAAGTGACCCTGCACATGCATAACTTACCTATGCACGGGAGCTGTGCGCACATCTTCTACAAGTTGAGCAAACCTTCTCTGCAACGCATCCAGGTATGAGCATGAAGCTGGAGCATGGAGCACCGGCTTCGCGGTCATGGGGTTCGCTACTGCACGCAATTGGCAAATTGATTGGGCGTCAGCTATGGAGCTGTATGGACGTCTGGGCGCCTGCAGAAAAGACATATTACTGCGTGCCTGCCACCCTGTCTGCATACATGCCACCTGTGGATGCTTACACCTCTGCCAGCCCTGCCACAGCCTCTACGAAACAACAATCGAGTCAGAAACGATACAGGAGTAGGCTCTACAAGATGGCAGCGCAAATAGGCAGGCAAGCAACGACTGAGTGCTGTGGATGTGAAGCTTGGTTTAGTGCGTTTAGATTGCTGCGTAGCCATTTTGATAGCCATTATGGTCATTCCATCATGAACTTACCTGAATGGCTCTGTGCCCACGGTCACTGACGGGGCAAATTCCCAGCGCCATGGATGTTTGGTGTCGATGTACGTACCGCAATGTGCTGTGTCACATGTCTCTCAAGACAAAAGCCCAGCGAGTCCTCTGTCTTGCTGTACACTGTATTTTACCATCAGGTGTGGTCATGCCTGTAGCATTATGGCTTTGAGACCCAGGGTGAGCTGCATCTCATCATGGAGGCCGCCTCAGTCGCCGTTCTTGCGCATTCAATCATGTCCAATATCATATATAAAGCACTGACATCCACATGAATAGCCGGATATGGGATGGATTACACCAATCACTGATGTCTACATGAAGCTGGACGAATGAAATGCAATTCCATTGCAAGTCAGCTATCATTGAACGGGTATTGTAAAACAAAGTAGGTGCAGGGCAGCCCCAGAATCTGGGCAGCCAGTTAGTGTTGGCATACATGCTGCCAGGCAATTAAAGCGCGCTGCAGCAGCTTCGGAACATGTAGCTCATCAATTTCATCAATTACATATACTTTCATTGAATTAAACTTGTGAAATATATTGTATTAAATCAAAGTTAGTGCGATATGCAACATCCATGTCCTGCATTGCAGATTATGGTCCGAAACATGACAGCATGGCCATGGAGGTGGAGTCTTAGCTCCCACGATAAGTACTGTACGAGAATGGGCTGATAAGCAATGGTATGTGGAAGTGCTCTTCCACACTGTCCTGCGTCACAATGAAGTCGACTACTGGCTGTGGATAAAACGGACACGCAATGCCTGAATCAGCGTAGTACTTGGCTGTGTCAAAGGCAACCCGATACAACCCTGGAGATAACTTGATCCCATGGCTGAGTCCTTGTCCTCGGCCATCAGTGTTTGTGATCACCTTACTCAGCACTGCCCATACTCCATCCTGTGCCCTGCAGAACTAACGTCAGCTGTCACTCCCTAATCAACCAGTCCTGGCGGCTCTGATTCTGATGCAGGTATTCTGTATGAACGATAGGGTCCAGGCTCAACAAAACGTCACCTGCTTCCATCCTCACTGCGAAGGAGCGATACGGGGAGATTAACCGCCGGGCAACCAAGGGATGTATCCAGCACATGGCATGTCACCTGTGGCCTTGTGTCCACATCTGCACCCAGTATGACTACTCCGTGCACTCCAGGGTCGAAGTGCCGCAGCAGCAAACCTGCGGATGCCAAACGGCTCGCACAGAAAGTGTTGGGAGACCGCTTGCCAGTAGATGCAGGCCCAGTGATCAGCATGGGAATGGACATGGGTCACAGGTATACACTGCCCACACGTCAATGAGGAGACTCCACATTGGGCTGCAAGACACACACCTGTGCGTTGGCTTGCCGTGGATTGCACAGTGTCACCAGTGCGAGATTGCAAGCACTTTCTTAGCCTATCCTCGATGATCAGCATCTCTTGCTGTGCGGCCACCTTGAGCTCAGACACAGGGGAGTTGGTAAACCTGTGGTCAGAGCCAGGGGTAAAACCTGTCTGTGCAGAAGAGTGACATTTAGCGAGGACCCGGATAATAGCATACCTCTCTTTGATACATTGTAACACCTGCTCTGGGGATTTTCCGTTTGCAAAGAGCAGGAAAACATGCCCAAACTTGGCTTCGTATTTCATGTTCCACTCTTTAATTCGTCCACTGAACTCCTGGCCCCTTGCCAACAGCTTGTCTTGTTCAGCTGATGTGGCACGTTGAAAGGCAGTCGTCGAAGCCATCCTTTTGTTCTGAACAGCCACATCATCGCCCAGGCGAGGATGCGCTTGTATGGCCTCCAACCAGCCTGTCACCGGCACCTTCATAAGGTGAAGATTGTTTTTAATCATGATCCCCATTGATCTAGACACCATTGTTCAAACTACCTATTGTTACAAGCAAACACCCACCTATGATAGCACCACGCCCACCCAACAGGCATTGATGTTCAAAGCAAGGCTACACAGTACCGCGTGTGGCAGTCGTGCAATCAGTTTGACCGCTGTGAGGTCAATTCGAATCGCTGACATAGCTATTCGCATGTCCCTTGACCGAGTGAATGAATGTGAGGCGTGTGAGCGTAGTGATCCAGATCCTACAGCACATCTTGCGTCTGAAACAGCACCACTTGGGGCTAACGCCAATGCAGACTGGCGTCAGTGCCAACCCATGTACGACAATACTATTGCCCTATTGGCATCAGCATGAATAGCTTCGCTCCAGATGGAGTGGCTCCAGATGGAGTGAATGTACCTGCTGCCACCAGCACTTCCTTGCCTCGCCTATCACCTCCTGCAGGCTGATGAATGATTTATCACGCATCATATCCACCCAAGCAGTACAACCAGTGCACGTATGCAGTTCTGACGACGAAAAATCAATGTTTGTCGATTGCATGATCGCAGGACGCGAGTTGCTTGTAGCGGTGAACGATGCAAGTGCAGTCAGGTTTCTCGACTGTAGCCAATCTCGAGACACGAGGAAAATTCTACAGAGTCCGACAATGACACGATCACGCGTATCTATGTCTTGTAATCGAAACCTGATACTCTCATGCTCACGGGGTCCGAGAGATGTGTTTGTGGGATCCCAGCTGCGTTGCAGTGGTGCATTGACGTGAAGGGCTGAAGTTCATGAATCTTCATAAAGCTGATGTTTCTCTGCGTGCATGCATTTGCGTGGTGCACTGAGGCGTCATGACGCTGATACAGTATGTCGTGACCTATCGTGATACATCGCGAACATGCTGTCGACATGTCGCGACATGCAGCACAATTCACCGCGCGGTGCTCGTTGAGGGCAACGCCATGGCGCGCCATGGTACTACATGGTAACCCCGCACCCCGGGGCCACCCGAGTCAATCTGGAGCATCCAGGGGCCGCCCGCGGTCTGTTTGCACCGCGTAGCTATAAACAAAGGTTTTTCCTGATATCTCGGAGCGGCAGAACACCACGACATGGTCGGGGTGATGCCCAGTATGTGGCCGAACTTGAGTGCTGTGGAGCCACGCAAACCAATGATTCCGCGGCGGAATTACAGCAGCGACAGACCCGCGAAGGACGTGAAACACTGCTTAAGGCCCATAGTAGTATGCTGAATGCGCGACAGGCTCCGCCGTACGCGAGGTAGACATGGTGTGTCGCGTATTGATGAGGTGGTTTCTGCCTTCATCTTGCCCACGGGAGTCGATCGCGGGCTGCTTCTTGGCCGAGGCGCACCCAGTTTCTTGAATTATCACCTTATGTTCTAATCTACGTGAACTTGACAGTCCATGGAGTCTCAGGGGCATTGTCCGGCAGATCAGCACAGCGGGGTGGAGACAGTGAACATACAAGCGGCAGGTTCATCAACTGTTGGCATGTACAGATATCTGCTAATGATTCTAAAACGCTGCCGGATACAACACGATCATACCATACCGCATACTGGCACTCTCGAACAAAACAGGATATGCCCCAATCATATTCCAGGGTCAGCGTTACGAGCGATCCATGATCTGCGTGTATGAACACAACACTGTCATATCTTGTGGAGCAGCAAGCACTGGATCTGCTGTTTTTGGCTCATGCTCGAGACTGCTGTCAACTGACACCAAAGCCGTCGGTGTGGAGCCCTTTCGTGCAACTGCATTGACTGTGTAGCAATACATTTTCTGCCTCCAATCTGTTAATTTGGCTAATTGTCCTCTCCACGTTCCTCTCCAGTCTACCGATCGTGTTCCTGTCGCTCCCGATCTGACTCAACGGCACCTCCTTCATCTCTCTCAGCTGCTCCAAATCAGCAAGAATTCCTGTGCAAGGTTATCTGTTTGTCTTGTGTCTGCCAGGCTGGCTCGTATGACAATCAGCATACGCTACAAGCCAGCTACTTGTAGCTGACAGCTGCACAAAGCGAATGTACTTGTCACAGGAGGTACCAAGCAGAGTGACTAGTCCATATATGCAGCAACGGCTATTATTGTTTAACCAGTGAGTAATGGTGCCTCCTTGCAAAGTCTGCAGCTGTGACCATGTAGCATTGAACTGCTGTGTGTTGCTGCCTGCTTGAGTGCTCTTCGCGAGCATCTAGATCACAGAAAATGGCAATCATTACTCAGTAAACTATCAAGTATCTTTCATGTTGTTTATTTATGGCATTTGATTGCGGTGATGCAGTGTTTTGAGGCTCTGGCACGTCCCGCGTTCGTGTCCGCTCGGGCCCACTTCAAAGCTGAACCGACACGGCGTGCAACAGGCAGCCGAACATCTTCCGCTCCGAAATGTTTCAAAAGATGACTCTTGATGTGTTTCTGCGTCCAGCAGAGCGCGGGATGCCGTTGGGCGGGAGCTAGCGGGGAGTTGCAGAAACCCGACTTTTCGGGGGGGGGGGGGGGGGTTACCATGTAGTACATGGCGCGCCATGCGGACATATACAACATGGCGCCTTAAATGTGCACCGACTGTGCACCGGCTTCCGGTCACTTTTCACCCGCCGAATATGGGGGAAGCGCTGTTTGTCCAACAGTGCACCTGCGCATTGTGCACGAAACAGCCCAGCTTTTTCGAAGTCGCTGTCTCTGGGTACGTGAACACGTAGAAACATTTTTCGTTTGATCATCTGTCATGTCGCTTTTTGGCTTCGCGTTGGGTGTAGGCACCACATGGGCAGCTGCTTTGTACATTGAGGTAAATTACTTCGATGCATCTTCACATTGATTCATGGGGTTTTGTGGGAATGGGTGCATTGTGTGCTTTCTCGCTGCCGCACGTATGTGAGCCAGAGTGAATGACCAGGATTGTGGCATGCAGAGAGGCATGTTTTGCAGTGCACGGGATACTGCTGCACAGTTGAATGGTACAATGATTGTCTCTAAAGTCCAGCCACAGATCCTGGAAGAAGAGATTGCATTTGCCAAACACATGGGGTTGCATGCTTTGGCTGCGATGACGTCAACGTGGAACCAGTCCGTCGATGCCGTATTCCAGCCCGTCATATCAGAGTTGCAGAAGCGGGGTTGGTGACGACAACTTTAGCGCCATGAGAGCGCCGACAGAAATTCACCTTATGGGCGCTCCTGCAACTTCTCGTGCACAGCAGCAGCGATTGTCCTGCATCAGGTGTCAGTAACGCATACACAACAGACGGTGGATCAGACAGCATTGTTCCACGTGGTGTGATACACTCTGGTGCTTAGAAGCAAATTAATTTCATAGTCACAGTGCAAACACGGTTGCAAGTTCATTTCATTTACACTGAGTATTACAAGCACCCCTCCAAACAGGCACCACGCTGCAGCCACCACAAGAGCACCACCGCTGGTGCATGTCATTCGGCGGTGCGCGCGAGCGAGGCGGTTGCCACGCTCGCCCATGCACTTCGCATCTGAGTGACACAGGGTGGCCTATACACAGGTAGTTTGATGTACCACTTATCATCAACATGATATCATAAGATTGCATATGCACAATATATATTCGCCTTACTTCAGAGAAAGAACGTTCTGAATCTTGGCTCGACAGTACGGGCACTCTTGTGTGTTGCCTCTGATCAAAATTGCACAAGAGATGCATGTGACAGCGTGATTGCATGGAACAAATATAGCATCACATGGTTGATCCATGCACACAGCACACAATTTCGACTCCTCATCGTCACCTTGTGCCTGGATTGGAGATGACGCCCATGTTGGAACATTGTAAGGCATGTTTGGTAACACTGACTCAGGCTCTTCAGGGATAGGATCTCCCAGAGTTGCAGCACTCTGCTGGGATGATGATGCACCACTGTGCACTGTGGGACGATTGCCAGGAACTGGTCGCGAGCCTGCAATGGCCCGCGACCACGGAGTAGGTCTGACACCCATGCGAGATGCCGTGCGAGAAGCTCCACTGTTGATGGGACTTGGCTGTGCTGGAAAGCATATTTCCGTTTTCACCTTGGAAACTGGATCTGATACATCACCATCAGGGTGCTTTGGAAGAATGTGCCAGATATGTTTGGATTCTTTCTTGCTCAAAGTCTTGTATGCCGCCCGGATCGTGGGCACATGGCTGGCAGAAGAAGGATTAAGTGCATTGGTGAGGGCCGTTTGGAACTTGACACCATGCCTTTCTAGCATCTCCGTGAACATAGCGCCACGTGTGGACATTGCGTCAGACGAAAGGGAGATATTGGTGACCACTGATGACTCGCCTTGAAACGGTTGCTTAGGGCGGGGAGAGCGTGAGGCCTGTGCACCTACAGAGGATGAGGGAAGCAATGGCCGCTTTGTTGGACTTCCCGGAAGAAGCTTCCATACTTCCTGCTGCACAGCCTTGCTCAATCCCTTGTACGCAGCACGAACCTCTGCATTGTGCTGCTGGGTGACTGGGTTGAGAGCATTGACCAGCCAGTGGTGCTCCCAGCGACCTTTCTGCTTCACCAGCTGCATGAATGCGTGAGCTGATTTCCGCAAGTCCACGTCATCTGAGGCTAGACAGTGCGGCAGCTGTACAGCTGCTGCATCTGCCCTTGCTGCATCAGGCTGCTGTTGCATTCTACGCGAAGAACCTGCAACGTTGATATCAGGAGAAACACCGGTGTTCACAGTGTTATGACTGCCATTCTTTTCCTTATTTGATTTCCTCTTTTGCTTTGCAACATGCCATTGTTCAGGGGCCTCATCGTCACCTAGCAGTTCCAGTGCACGGAATGCAGAAGTAGTCACTGCACAACCAATTCAGTCACTTAAGCAGCATGACACGAAACTGCTAAGCAGGACAGATTCTCGATGACACAGCTTAGAATGGTGCGCACTACGTCTGGCTCCTGTGCGGGCTTGGAGACTACTATGAACAATATTTAGCAGGCTATCATTGACCCGAGATACGGTGATTGACTGCTCAGGCTCATTTACCACATCTCTGGCCTGTGGCAGGCCAGAAAATGCGCCATCACCAGTTAAGCTTTCTGTGTGAACAGGCATCTGTGCTTTTGTGGAATCTGCCTGTTCTTCTGCATGCTTCTTACTGTTACCTTTGCGAGGCGGATTCTTCAGTTCTGATGTATTCCTTTGTTGATTCTTTCCTCTCATTTTTTTTGTGCTGTCCTTCTGCTTCTCAGCTTCCTCTGCAAAGGATTTAGGTAATTTAGCAGAAATGATGTCATGCGCTGCCTTAGCAAGCTTTGCTTGCCTGTGCAGACAAAGCTGACACAGCATCCTACCACCACGCAGCAAGCCTGGCGTCTTACATTAGGACATCCCCAGATCACAATCCTTGCTGTGCTACTCTGCTGAAGCACTGCAACATGCATGGGACACACCCTCCAGCAAACGCCTGTACATCGCTTCGTCTGCTGCTTTCACAGGATCTATTGGAGTTTCCTTGCGCAATGAGCGGACTGCATGTGGGTGCACTTCCGATGCTGTGCTAGCAAAGTGTCCCACAGGGTCAGGACCCGCTCGTGAACAGCAGCAGATAGGATTTCCACATCCGACTTCACTTGCGCCGGGCGCTGGCATCCTCAGCCACTCAATCCAGCTATTAAGTTTGCTGACACGGTGCTGCATGCGTTCAGTCTGCTCAGCCAAACCAGCATCGCCGCACTTGGCCATTCTGCACGCATCAGTCAGTGTATCTGTTTCTATCCCCAGCTCATTAATCTTCTCTGCGACACAATCGGAGATAAACGGAACGTCTATCAATCCTCCTGTCCCGCTTCGTCTTTTGTCTGTGATGTTCACAATTGCTACAGCCAGTTGACGCCGAAGTTGCTCGCAAATGCCTTCCAGCTGATGATGGCTGAAAACGTTTCGCGAAAACTGAAATCCTTTGTCGAGGTCAGGCTCAGTCACAAAGGTCTTGATCATGTTGCCGAATAAGTCGCCAAAGTCACCTGTCATGTTTCCCCCTTCTTCACTACCTGCAAATTGGACATTGACCTGGGCATTGTTAACTTTAACCGCTGCACCATGGCACGGGAGAGGGAAGGAGAATACCATCTGAGATAGATGTATCCCTGGTATTGTCTCCGTTGTCTGCGTCGCCATCGCCATACAACGATTTGCGGTCCTCACCTCCATCACTGCTTCTGACGTAGCGAACGTGCTGAGCCATAAATGCCTGCAGAGAATCCACTATATGTCCCACAACAATACGAGTCGATTTCAGGTCGAATCCGCAGTCGCATCAGCGGCAGACATGCAGCGGGAGACATATGGCAGCGGAAGTCACTGGGCGCGCGGGGTGTCAGTGCACGCAGCCCACGGGCGAATCTCTTGCAGATGGGTATGCATACGATGCATACGGTACTATGTACTGGCATACTAGCACCCGGGTGCATCCCGGATCTGGTCCCCGACTTCACAGACATGCGTCGAACATGCCATACTCGACAGATGGAATATGCACGGACCTTATATAGCTGCGAAATGACTTCCTCGGGCAAAGTTTCAGTCAACATTGCCTTCAATTTTGCACTGAAGTTGAGTCGGCTGCGCCGGGTGCATCCGAGTCGGCCTTGTGCGAGGGTGCGCCCCGAAGGATCGACCTGGACGAGCATTTCATCGGCCTCTCAGTCGCACCAGACGCTAACCTATTGAGCATGCTGTTGGCACTGCCTTCGCTGTGCATGTTAGGGAATTTGAGTGTGGGGACGGCCATGTCATCCTCACGTAGCATGTATGTGTGAGCAGCATATCGCACGTTCAGCCCGGTAGTAAAGCAGCGTGCAAGCTTGCAGTCCAGATATCTAGAGATTGGTGGCGCACTAGTGTGCACGTTACCAAGTGGTACACTCTTAATTCCCAAGTATCTCGGGGTAGTGGGCTCACAGCCGGGTTTCGCTGTGATCAAACAAGCGTGCTTGAAGATAACACACTTGAGCTCCAGGTTTTATGAAGGCGAATGGTGATTACACGATGATGACTAGACTGCTTTGGCTGCTGATCGCAATGGCCTGAGAGCGACCTGTGCGACGAAGCTTGGCCAAGTTTCGCTAGTGACGACAAGGGCGATCTAACGTCGATTTTGAACTAGGCACTCGCGCGCGATCACGTTGGGTGCAACGACCATAAACCAGTTCCAGACTCTGCAGACTCCTTTCGCAAGCCTGGCAGCTGTGAAGTGATCGCTAAAGCGGCTGTGTGCTGATGTCAGCACTCGTCTCCTGTGTACACAGCTGTGCAGCCATGAGAGTCGGCATGAACATCGATGTACAGGATGTACCTATATAAGTGATGTAAGTGTACATATGTACAAATAAATTGCGCGGGGCTTGTTTGATCTGCTCTAGATTGCAAACACCACATCAGAAAATACAGCAAACCTTTTCTGAAGCTCATCAAGGTCGGACTGTGGAGTAGGCGATCTGCCGTTGCCACGCCGTTGCAACGCGTTGGCTGTAAGCATGGAAAATGCTCGCTGTTGTAACGCTAAGATAGCGCGAGTCGGATACCCCTTATTCTCCGGCCACGATAAGGACACGACGTGCATGCACACATCTGTTGCGGCGCAGTACGAATCGGAAGCAGATCGCCATTGGGACCAGTTTTACAAGGTGAACCAACGGAGATTCTTCAAAGACAGGCACTACTTGCAAAGGGAGTTCCCTGTTCTGCTACAGACAGGCATGGTGATGCTAGAGGTGTGTATTCAGCTTGCAAGCATGATCGTTGAGTGTGAGGGCACCAGAACAGTGGTGTGTTGCCCGCACACAGGGCATCAAGTAATCATAGTATTCAACAAATCGGGCCTGGATGCTAGCTTGCCGAGTCATATCGCAGACGCTGCAGGTATCTGTTGTAAGCAACTGAGCAGACCATTCATGGTATGCAGCTAGGTTGTGGTGTGGGCAATACTTCATTTCCAATAGCACAAGCCAATCCAACATTTCAACATATATACTCGTGCGACTACTCAGCAACCGCAATACAGCTCTTAATGTCCAGCTCACAATTTCAACGGGAGCGAATGACAGCATTCATTGCTGATATCACATCAGCTGATCTCTCTCAACATGTGAAACACTCGGTGGATGTGGTTACATGCATCTTCGTGCTATCTGCAAATGCGCCCGAAGCCTTACCAAACGTGCGTTCCCTGGGCCTTCTTTCCATCAAACCCAGCATAGCACAACATCTGATGCAGGTTTTCCCTGGCGATTTGCGGCATCCAACGTTCAAGCTGACTTGACAGACCTGACCTAGCCAGTCACGCATGTAATGTAGGCACCCCCCCATGTGTGGCCACATATTGGCATGTTCACGTTTGATGCTCATCAGGTGCAGTTCACTGTCTGGAGCATTCCATGATTGTCCTGTAGGTGGTAAGGTCACTGAAGACACTGCTGCGGGCTCGAACTGGTACGGTGGTCGTGCGCGATTATGCAGCAGGGGATCTGGCTGAGCAGAGGCTTAGTAGCCACGGATCACAGCGCAAGCTCGCAGATAACTTCTACATTCGAGGAGATGGCACCCGGTGCTACTATTTCACACAGGTACGTCACATGGGCGCTGCTGGGGACATAGATGGAGAAATTGCTGCTGGGTACATCTCTTGCGGTGAACTTCTTGCAGTGAACTCGAACACTGCGATGTGCCACACGATGTGTAAATGCCAGGGTGTGCTAAGGCCGCCATGTCTCGCGTGCCAGAGCTTCTGAGCTCCTGCATGACGAGGGCAGGCACACACACTGCTGCAGCTCTGCGGCAGTTTAGCTCTGCGGCAGTTCTTATTGCAGGCAGCACCATTCACATGATGTGCAGGAAAGCCTGTGTCAACCTTTTGTTGAGGAAGGACTGGTGTGCCGCGATGTGCACGTGCATTCGAGAGTAGTGCTGAATCGGAAAACGGGGTCACGGATGCGTCGCCGGTGGATCCAAGCGGTCTTCTGCATGCCTCCTGGACCTCCAGAGATCCAAATATCACCTCGTGGACCGCTCGATGAGATGGATAGCGATGCTAATGATAATGTTGATGGCGGCAATGGCCGGTCCGGCTGCAACAGTGCGGTGCCCATGGTGGTTGCAGACCTACTGTCCTCCGTGGCAACATGGCCCTCACCCGATCTTGGCCTTGATGGTGGCCTGGATGGGCCCACTGTGTCTGTTCAGGTGCGTCCAATTACTGGCCACTGCACAATATAGGTCTGGAATCGCCGTACTGGTGGGTATGTCACGCAGGTTCGGAGCAAATTATTTGACATTCTTGATGCGAGTCTCGCTGAAGAGGAGTTGATCGCAGCACAATGGCTGGCAACGCACCCTTCCATTCAAGACAAGTATGTTCATTGAATGGTCCACCATGTGCAACTGTTTGCTCTTGCCATATATGGCTGCCGACAATGATGCGCAGAGTTCCCTGGCCGTTGCTTTGCATGTGTGGCCACGACCTTTCACCTAATGGCGTTGAGCAGGTACATTCTTGATGTTGGGTCAGGCACATCCGGCATATGTGGTCTGGCGGCACTGGGCGCATGTGCAGCATATGTACTGCTGTGCCCGGATCCTGCATATCTGCAGCTTCTGCGGGCAAGTCTGCAGCTGAATGCCAGCCGGGTCGTTTGTGAGCGGTTGCGGCTGGTCTCTGAGCAGCAGCTGTGCAGTGTGCTGAGTCGCAGTCCCTGTGGAGTGTTCGACTGCCTTGTCCTGCGCACGCCAGCAACCTCCAAGCAATGTCTATCTCTGGCACGAGCACTTCTGGTTCCCGGGGGATTGCTTCTGGTTCTGACCCAACGAATACACGATTGGGGCACCACTTTTGCTGGCATGGAGATCATGATGCATGACCAGGGAGTCGTTTGTGTGAGGTTGTAAAGGTCGACGTCATGTGTGTGACCGCACGTCCACGCTGGCAATTGATCTTGCTGATTGAACACGACCGCATCTTAACATTTCCAGAACACGCCGCTCTGTGCCTCTGTCGAGCGACGGCGGCACTAGACTTTACGGGCTAGGTCGTCATGAATTCGCCCGCATGCGGAGCAGCACCTGCATGTAGGATATATTGACGCGTCACTGGCAGGTGGCCATTCCAAAGCGCCTAGCTGTGTACCCGCCGCGCGCCGGCCGCCTGCGAGTCAGATGTGCCACGCTGGCTCAAAACCTCGAGCTGCCGCCTCAATGTGACGTGTGATGACTCGCATGCTGTATGATCCGCAAACCTCGCCGAGTTTCGAAGCGTGCACCCAGCGGGTGAATGCGCAACGCCATCACAGGGTCCACCTGAACTTCTTGACAGTTAGCAGGAGTCACGCACTCACTGCGTACAAAATGGTGGTAAGGCACTGGCAATGCTGACGACTGTGTCCTTAACCGCCTACGTGCTGGTATGGGGAACTGCGCACCAGCTCACCCTGGAGCATGTGGAGACCGTGCAGGTATATGCACAGACACATATGTCACAGATACTCGTATTGTTGCCTGCGCTGAATGGTGAAATGTATAGGTGTTTGTTCTGGAGGTCAAAGCAGATCTAGAGAACATTGCTACGTGCGCCTCGAATTCCTACTTGCACGATCTACGCATGTTCGAGGTGATATTACGAGCATTGTAAGTACAGCCGTATGACAAAATGCAACGACCGGAGTGCTTCAAAATTGCAGGCTGCCTGATGAAGCATTGTACACGACTACTCCAGCTGCACAGCTGCATGCATTCTTGTCTGACCAGCCAATCGTTAACATGCAGACTGGAGCTATCAGAGGGGTACAATTATTGCATAGACGTGAGTTCCCAAGTGTAATTTGTAAGAGCTGCATGGCACTGAGTCACAGTAGTCCTCGTATGAGATCATGCAGCGACATGGATGGCAATACAGCAGTGTGCAGCAGTTAAGCCTCTGGCCGATAATTCGTGCAGGTCAAGAATAGCACTGGTGAAGACCAGCGAGATGGTGTCTATGTGACCTCGACCAATGAAGAAGATTTGCATGGCAGCCGTGGTACATGCAACTTCCAAGTATGGTTCTGTCAACATTTGCTGGTGTCATTGGGTGTCCGTTTTGGAGTTTTCTGCGACCATGCTCCTCACATGTAGCAGATGTATGATACGAGGACAGCATGTTTGCAGGTCAAGTGGGTGAAAGGCACAAGATCATCTGCATATGTGATTGTTCATGAAAGTGTGAAGGGAGTCACCAGACGCCAAATTACAGGCATGTTTGTGTCCGATCGAATTGGCTATCGGCATGCATCATAAAATTGTCTCAGAGCCATGCAATCGGACATGTGAAAGCGGGGTGCCGAGTGCATGTATCACCGATTCTCGTCGATTTGAAGTACTACACCAAGACCATTCATGCAGTAGTGTAGTATCACATGTGCTTGCGTGATTGTATCAATTTGGTGCTCGCATTGGCGATCGTAGAGTGTGCGTAACCGCATGGACTCACAATTGCCAGAGGGTTGCCTGCCATCGTCCCACTCCTGACGTGCGGTGTCGTTTTGTATGTGTGTGATTTGAAACTGCAGGTGGCCCGGTGCACTCATGACCGCACCATGTGCAGAGCAGGACTCGGGGCAGTGGACGCCTATTGTGGGCTTTGATTGTCGGGGGCTGGAGCCTGTCGGATTTCATCCTGAGGTATGTCATGTCATTGGTGTTGTCTGGCATCCTGCTGTCTGCATGGCAAATGTCATTGGGCTTGCAGTTAGACTGACCACCTCATGTTCTCATCCGAAATGTGTGCATATGATTCCGTCGTGCATGATATAACAGTGTGAGGACTGGATGCGTTTGGAAATTCTGGAGGTGGCAGTGTGCTGCAATGCCTCGACACACTACAGCCCCGCTCGCAACGACAGTGTGTGGCTCTACGGCAAACGTTTGTGCAAATTTTGCTATTGTGGTCTGTGTCGGTTGAAGGTTGCCCAGGTTGTACCTGTTCACATTTGTTGAGGCAGTATGAGGACACCGTTGTGATTGAGCAGTTAACAAACACGGTCCAAACCAGACAGCACGATCTACGCGCGCGCGAATTTTCGATAGGGCCACTGATCACGTATCGGTGTCAAATTGCTATGATGCGATCGACATCTCCTGCATGATTGGCATGCCTTCCTGACCATCTGGTCTACCATGGTGCAACGTGTGCAGAACGGCTGGAAGGCGGTGTCAACAGGAGGCACAGTGTTTGGTGATGTGGATTTGAGGGAAGACTGGGCTGAATTTTGTGAGAAGATTGCAGAATCTGTTGGTGTATATTCAATTGAAAGCAGGTTCCGGCGAATCTAGTGGCAGTTATGTCATGACAGCATGGCACCTGTCCTGAGCTGCAAAATGCGTGGCCAAAGTGTTACTCTCTGACTAGCTCGATCATCTTCGTTTACCTGCGACGATTCATTGATATAAGAACATGGCCATGTGTATTCGAGGTGTTCAATGCAGCGTAGAAGATGGTACCGGAAGGTCAGTACCTTGTTTGCACCAGTGTTCAAGGTGGTGCAGTACTGCACATGCCACAGCGACCTGAGAAGATTTGCCAGCATTTGCGAGGCATCATGCATGCTGTTTGGGTTTTGACTTTGGGGTGCATGCTTCCCACTTGGAGTGTGGATGCATCCATCATCGCTTGAATTTGAATCAATCATCACGCATATGCCGTTGTGGTTCCATGCAACCATGCGCAGCATGCTTGTACAAGCATTGACCAGCGCGTCCAGATGCGCTGAGGCCGACGCATCGGCATGCCAAATTGTGGACGGCCCTGTGGTGCCATGTGGTTACTCATCCAGCAACCGGCACCAACAAAATAGGATCTTGAAATTGATGGCATGGTGCAGAGTTCATCTTGCTGTTGACAGAACACAGCTACTCATTGAGGATTTGCTGTACGCAGCACACGTCCTGCATCGTGGCCGACAACGTAATTGACTGTGTTCAATCACAAGGCATGGCAAGCAAACAAGAACAGAGATTTCAACCATTGATCCTGCCTCCTGAAGTTTTACACAACTCCGACAACACACATCCGATCTCTTTAGACTTCATTGGCACCAGCACCACTTACGTCACTGCTAGCAATAGCAATCCTGGCTGCTTCGTGTGCCTGATGTGACTGCTAGTGCATGCGGCGTGGTCTGTACTACTCAACAATTGGCAACCTGGAGCTGAAAACTGCCATCATGCCACATATGTGCACACATGCTCAATGCTGCGCCAAACCTTAACTGGCAAAAGCAGGGTCACATTTGCATATGCAGCATGATCGTGATGGTTTGTACACCGCGTGTGGCCTTGTAGCAAGACCAAACTAGATGACTTTGCTGGGCGTATATATCATGCACCACTGCTCATTGTGTTGTTTGTTTGTTGATCGCTTCAGTGCAGTGTGCAGGTGGAATCTGGTGCATTATGGTGTTGCAGACGTCATCATCTGTCAGACTGTCCATTCATGTGGTCACATGCCGAATTGACACAGCATAATCAACAGCTATACTGCTGTCATTTCATGCTTGCCGGCACCTTGGTCATGACTGCCCACCACTGCCTCTTCAACATGTGCTCCCTGTCTTTATTCAAGCCCACATTCCATACTGACATGCATGCAAAGCGACGACAGCGCCACTCGCGCCACATGCGATAGTGGACTTAATGCCTGCCAGCAATACGGGTTTTGGTTTCCTTGCGTCTACAGCGACAAGGCATCTCTTGGCGACCCTAGACAGGAGACCACCTGGCTGTGGTGCCCTCCCAACATTCTGAACTTTTCTTATAGAAGCATGTCGAGCAAGTTGCTTCACTAGGAATGCTGCTGCTTGTAGCTCATCATGACTGTTTTAATCATGCCATGAAGCAGTGGAAGGACTGGTGCATTGGGGCTTTAGGACTCTACTAGCCACGGATCCGTATGCATGCTGGCGGCCATGACTGACCATGATCATGCATGGCGGCCGCGACTACAGGCGACTTGACATATAGGACGGTTATGTACAGCTATGCCAAGAGTCATGGCATCTGATATTGGTCAGAGTAAATTCTCCAATTGGATCAGATATCAGTCCTCCTGAGTCCGGTCCCTGGCCATTGGTCACATCCAGGTTGCAGGCTCGGCGTGGTGACACACGTGAGTGTATTGTGCACTGTCATGTAATGATATGATGAAGACGACATGTTTTATGCAAGATACAGTACCAGAGATGGCAGCACTGTGTGTGTTTGTGACTGTGTTGCTGTGTGGGGCACATGTTTATGGGTACATGACTGGTGCCGTGTCAGCCCTGCTGACCAGTGCCAATGAGCGCCGGCACACTCTGTACCGCACACTCACTAAGCTCGACATGTTTCTTGCAATTTGACCGAAGTCCGTCCTGATCTGTGCAGCACGCCGCAGTGTCATTTCAGGTGCAGTTGTTGATTTTTTGCTTGACACATCAATGCGCCGGTGATGCCTGAAGGGACAGAGGCACAACTCTGCTACCTGACCAATGCAGGTACAAATGTTTGTTTGCGACCAACGTGGGTGACGTACATGATCTTCTTTCCAGGGTGCCGCCTGTTTTCGGGCAGGGGGTGTCATGATCAGCACACATGTGCAAAGTGCTGGTACCAGCACGTGACGTAATTGCCGCACTTCAGGGGCGGACTTAGAACTTCTTCATAGAGTGAGCTGCGTGCTTACCCGAGGTCATCTTTGCAGTGGAGAGTGCAATCGTGCGGGGGTAAAGCGTGAAGCACATCACAATCATGCAAAAGGAGTAATGATTGCTAGGAGCCGAGTCGTCACTTCAGGTCATGCCATAGACCAGGAGAGTACAAGGAGGAACCAGCAGCATTCTCTGCCCGCAGCATGCCCTTTGCTGGTGCTAGTCAGCTACTATACACACGACTGCTGTCTATCTTGGGGCGCTACCTTCACCTGCTCTGGCTTTATGTCTGCGCAGTATCCAGGGTGTGTATTCAAGTGCACCAGCGTGCTTTTATAAAACAAGACCGCACTGTGTCTGCTTTGGTGTAGCAGTGCATGGAACAACCTTTGAAAAAAACATGTGTGCTCGCAAGGGAGATGTGCTCGCATTCACTCAAGCCGTGCAAATGATCCGGCATCATGTGCAGTATCACGCCCACGCGAAGCGCACAGGAGAGCTCGCAGCACCTGAGCTACACAGAAGGCATCCAATGGACAGGGTACAGCACGACATGGAAATGTTGCACACGATATTTTTGGCCAAGCTCCGATTGAGGCATAGATACACTTGTGCTGCACTCACCAACCAGTCGACATTATGCAGCAAGTAATCAGGAAACTCTGCAAGGTGAGCCGCAAGTGGTGTGCGCGGCAGTACTGCTGATATGCTCACCTTGGACCCTCACATGCATGCACGTGCATGCAGCTGCATCGGCTGCAGAGGCTTCAGCCAGGGATGCCCTCGGGTGACAGCTGTATTAATCGTCTGTAAAGGATCAAGCTGGGCGTTACAGCATGCAAAAATCTGATCCCAACAATTGTTGTTGAGATCAGGAAACGTTGGTGGCAACGGTGCGCAAATACGCCACGAGTCTGATATACCAGCAATGGCGAGACAAAGAAGCCCAGAAACTCATGCTACTATATGTATTTTGGAGGAAAAAGCAGCTACAGAGACAGAGTTCGCGACAACTGCTGCCACTGCTGCAAAACCGTTTGATCTGCAGGGCCAGGTACTGCATACACAATACGGGTCCGCAACTGCGCATGTCTTCTGCATCCACACTTTGTACGGTCACGAATGCCAGCTGTCAGCTTGGCTACAGGTTGCTGATCAATAAAAGTGTGATTATCTACCATGTTTGCTGCGGGGACCCATTCTTGAATCCCTCCTTGCTCTACTATTATGCTTTTTGCGCACTCCAGTCGCTTGACCAGGAATCTTGTGCTCTTTCTTGCCTTTTACTTCTTTTGGTTTAGTATGCAAAGGCGTGCTTTTTTTTTTGCGCACATTGATGGTGGGTGTGGGAGCTTGCCGTCCGCTTTGCGTTTGTGTGACTTTCTGATCCTCATCATCCGAGACAACATAGTCCTGAATAACATCATCTTGCACCACAGCCTGATCCTCTTGTAGCTGCACTGATGAGTCGATGATTGGATCCACATTGACCACTCGGTCAGAATCGACCATGCCTACTTGTAGTTGTGGGAGCAGCTGCATGCCGTCATCCTGCACAGTACAGTGGATGAGCCACTACACTCATCAGCCAGATTGATCTGAGCAATCAACTAGCCGGCACGTACCAAACCAATGTCAGCATCAGACACATCATCTTCAATTATTGGCTCCGAGGTATCATTCTGGGTTTGTAGGCGCTTTTGGGCACCTTTCTCCGCTAATCGCTTTGCATACGCAAGCAGTGGAATATTGGAATCGGGTTCAGTTCTGCAGTGCCACAAATATCCATTCAGTATCAATGAAGCCAAGGCTGGCGGGCTCTGTAAGGGCCGAGCGTACTGCAAAAAGGATGAAGCAGCTGCAGAGTCTTTTGGTGCAAAATCAATGCTGTCTCTGCGCAGCCCAACAAATATTGCATTTTCTTGAATCGCGTGGAGTAGCAGAGTAGCCTGTGACCGAAAGCGCTCTGCCTGTGTGATTTTTGCAAATCTCCGCAACGCAATCGTTGGCAGATACGAAAGTTCTGGAAACCCAGGGCTTCGAGCGCTCAAGGCTAAACTACTTGCAAGTAGCTCCATGGCCTGCAGTTCAGAGGATGGTCACTGCCTGAGCTGAATGTATGACTGCGGACAAGCAGCAATATGCTTGCACAGAACCAGCACTGCGACTCACCTGTTCCACAAGCTCCTGCTGAACAGATGCCAACCTGAGGTTTGCCTTTGACAGACGGAGTTGCCTCAACAGATCTGGGCACTTGCCTGAGCCTGATACTCTCTGAGTGAAGCCGGGCCATGCCAAAATCTCCAGTAGCAATGGCGCAACTGGCACAAAGACTCCTGTGGCAGCTGCCACGGCGTTCAGTATTCGGGAGAGCCTCAGCCGAACAGGAAACCAACGCGGTGAGGGCACAAGCCTGGCCGCTGCGAGCAACAGTTGTACTACGGGGTATACTAAGTGTGCCAGACCCCCATGAACAGCATGTGCGGACACCACCCGCCCCCAAAGCTCAAGGCAATTGATTGCCCGCCAGCTGTACACTTCTCTGTAAGAATCCACAGTCCTCATTGTCAGTGCATCGCGTAGCAGGCCAGCCTGCGGGCGTTTGAGCCGTCAGTGGAGCACAGCACATGTGCTGAGAACACACTTGGGTACCCATGCAGCGCGGCATCGACGAGATGCAACACTGCAGTTGCAGCAACATGTGCACAGCGATGTGGATCAGCACCGAAACATTTGTACGAACACAGTTACGTGAGCAGCGGAACAGTGCTCTATGTAGCCGTGCATGCACATAGCTAAGTCAGAGCATACCAGCTGGGCTACAAAGCCGAACATAACTTCGTAGCTGATATCCAGGTTGATACCATACAGCTCCACCAGACCGCTGACCATGAACGCAATGTGCGGTAGCGAAGCGGTGCTGACGAAATGCGCATGTGCTGCAAACGTGCGGTATGATATGCGCAGCACTGTAGAGAGCGCTTCGACACCGCAGGTAAGGCCGACCTCTCGCAGCCATAGCAGAGCCTGCAGCCGCACTCGGTGCGAGTCAGATGAGCCAAACAACCCTGCCATGAGCTTCAGCATCTTCTTGCGCAGCGTTTCAAATGGTGTCAGAAACGCAGCACTCGCACGCAGCCTCCGCAAGATGAACAATGAAGAGTTCTCCTCAGCTAGGTGTGCCAACAGGTGAAGCGTGTTCCCCAGATACGACTTGACCAGTGGTCCCACTTTCCGCCACCTACAGGAAGAGCAATCATTGAGATAATCGTTCAGGCAGCCATGTTTCATGCATCATGGGAACAATTCAGACACAAGCTGAAAGCGGTGAGCAGTTTTTTTCTCATCACTTTGATCAGAGTCAGTCATTTGATGCAGACAATGGCCGGGCAGAACACACTTAGAAGACTTGAAGGTTGCGGCCGGGACTGCTCCTTGAGCAGTTGTACACAGAGACAGCAGCCGTCTGAAGAAGGTATCAGCTTCAGACAGAGTGAACACAAGGATTCTCTGGAATGCAGTATCACTTGCAATGCGCAGCTGTGCGCCATCTTCAACTTCAGTAGTGGCTGGGTCGCCATGGTGGCAAGCTGCGCGGTACAAAGACAGAACAGTTCTAACTGCGCCCAGTGACGCATCACCCTTCGCACCAGCACATGCCCGATCGACGATGGCAGTGCTAGCGTAACCTGCACAGGAGGTGGCGGGTCGTGGAATGCATGGTGGGACAACAGGGTCAGGTCAAGTCTGTATTCTCAAGCAACACGGAATAAGGGCTCAGACAGCTCCGATATATACTCTTCATTGGATGAAAATCTAAAAGATGTCTTGCATTGATCATCACTACCCCGGATCGCTAGAATCAGGACAGCCTCTTCACGCAGAACTGCGGAAACTGAAATACCGCTTCACACCGCTGGGAACGTTGTTTGGGCTGCAACCTTGAACGTTTGATGCCACTGCCGAAAGTCCATCATCCACATGACAGTCCTGTGTTGATAATTGTAAATCTTCGCTCGTGGAGTCACTATCATTGTCATCTGAGAATTCCAACAACGTCTGATCACTATCCATTAGGTACCGGTAGAATGCAGGATCAGCAATTTTCAGCGCGTCTAGCTGAGCCTTGTGGGAACTCAGATCTTGCTGCACTGCCCCACAAACCTCACTTGTGGGATGGCTTGCTTTGGGAGCTTTTGCAGCCTGTGGCAGCTGAATGGGGGCATGATGTTTCTCAAAACTACGTCTCTTTGATGCCCCCGTGGACCCCATGGTTCGCTTTGAGAGATCTTGGAGGTCTTGCGGAGAAGGGCTGCGGATGGTGTGATCCGCGACAGTTTCGAAGCCCCCCGCCAAGAACGTATCAATATCCATATCTACTGTATCCGTCTGATAAGCTACAGATAAAAGCATAGTGAGCGCGAATTCTTTGGATCGGCGGGGCGTGATCAGCGTGTCGTCTACCGCGGCCGACAAGGTCGGCACAGAGAGCGATTCAAGTAGCGTCAGTGGCAGAAATCATACTTCGTGCAAATTGTTTCTTAGATCGTTTCCGTTTTGCCATTGCCTCTCACTATAGCAGATGACCCAACAGCCATGCGAGCGTCCATGAAGCACGTTGTGTACGTTGCTGACGGTAACAGTCATGAAGTCGCGCGCAAGTCGACAACCAGATCGTAAGATTGTCTCCATTGTGGTTGCAATGGCCCGCAACTGCAGCAGCTACTTCAGCTGCCGTATACTCCGCTGTCACTGCATGCTGTGGCTGCGATTGCACTTCCGCCACTTCGGTCCCCATGCATCACATGGCCATGTATCATGGATGCCAATTGCGCTCATGCTGGTTCTGCGTTGGCCAAGTAAGCATTCGCGGATACGGGTAGATTGTCTTCGGTTGCATGTTGTAGTGTATGTTCCGTGCCATCTTTGGAATCGCCCCTACTGAGGTACGCTTGAAAGTGCCGGAATACCACAGCCGCCGCAGTGGTGTACCATTATCAGTACGTACTGTTGGCCAGTAGCTTCACTCTATTCTCCATATTTGTAGTGCCATTGCGGTGCGCCAGAGTGCCACGGTCGCTAAGGAACGGCTCGCGAAAGTTTGGCTGACGCTTTCTTCTGGAGCTTGTCAGGATGCCGCCCGTTATTGTTGGGCATCAACAGACTCAGACAGCAAAAGTTGCTTATACTTGTGGATCTTGCGGAGTCGAGCTCCACTTGAAGCTCAACGATGCTGTGCAATGTACCGAATGCGGTTGCCGCATTCTGTACAAGAAGCGCACCCGTAACGTTGTGCAGTTCGAAGCACGGTGATGCATCTGTGATTGGAATCAGTCGGCGCTCGATTGGGAGAGCCAACACGCAGTTTCGTTGGTAACAGGTGTTGATCGCACCAGACATCAAATTGCCTGAATCACCTGCGTGATGGCAATCGGCCATTCATGTCACGCACAGCAATAGTTGATGACCAGTCGAAGACCATTTTACCTGTCTGAGTTGGTGTGCCTGCACGAAGAGTGAAGAGGGAACTTTTGCGGAAGCATGCCCACGCATCACCTGTTTTTGCATCGCCATCCCCGCCCCAGGCCATCGCCCGATCAGCTCGCAGACCCTGCGTTGGCTCCTGTCCTTCTATCCACGACACCCTCTGCATGTTCCGCTTGAACCTTCGGGGGGACCTGGGTTTGGGAGATATTATGTAGGGACAACTGTCGTCTGAACGCGCACTTGCGCAGACAGGATTGGGCTCTATATCAGGGCCTGCGTGATTGTGGATGCTTTGTGCACAGTGGTTCAGGACACAGCAGTGAGGCTCCAGCCTGGAATGAAAAGTCCCAGTATGGCGTTCTAGGGCAATTCTTTCTGTGGCGCTTCTTTCTATGGCACCTTCTGGTTGTGGGTGACCAAGGCAGCTGGGTGTTTTCCTCACAGGTGTCAATGACTAGAAGGGGTGTGTGGTCTGAGCTGGAACGGCCGTGCAGTTGTGAGCATCACTTCGCGGCTGGTGGCTACGGCACCGGCCAGTCACGATTGTTACGCTGATGTGGTTTGTACCTGCTGATGCGCCCGGTGTATTTCCTGATTTGTTTGTTTGCTGTTTGCGTCGACGCCGTTTTGACACTGCTCTTTCTCGAGTGTAATGCATGCCACTTGTACCGCCAATTGGATTTCTATAAATCCAGTCGTATGGCTGGCTACCACTGCAGGCTATGGCGTCTGGCTTGGTAACCACAGAGCCGTTGGCGAGGCCTTGCCACCCGTAGTGTGACATGCTGTGTGTTGTACTGTTACATCGTATGTATTGTTACATCGAGGGGCTCCGATCCAGTGCACCAAGCGAACGTACAACCAGAGGTTTAGACTCACATGCTACCCAGCAGATGCGAGCCGGCCAGGCGATCACCTGGCACGAACTGCGCAGCCATGAGCCGTGCTGTATGTACTGTTACATCGAGGGGCTCCGATCCAGTGCACCAAGCGAACGTACAACTAGATTCTAGACTCACATGCTACCCAGCAGATGCAAGCCGGCCAGGCGATCACCTGGCACAAACTGCGCACCCGTGAGCCGTGCTACCCTGGACATGGTCTTTCTGATCACAAACCCGTTTCCTTTCACTGTCGCCGCACTGAACTCCCGCAAGGAGTTCTCAATCCAGCGAGCCTTTGCTATCTTGTCGAACGGCCCAACCAACGACACTGCCAGCGTGTTGAGGTACTGCATGGCATGCGACCCTAGTCTGCCATATGTCTCGTGCACAACCGGCACCACCTTGTACGATCCCTGCACACTCTCTTTGTACTTGTTGAGTTTGAACTGTTCGCGTACGGCGGCCGCGTGCCCCTGTGCCCCCGATGCTTTCCCCACCACAGCCACCCCAGATGGGTGGATGAAGCTGACATCTAGTACATACACGTCCACGTCCGGACCATTTGCTAGGATGTCCCCCCTACTGTCGTCCCTGTAGCGTCTGTCCAGGCTGCGCATCACAGGCTCAATCGATGTGGACACCCCTGCCGCTCTTACTCGACGGCGCCAAGCCGTAACGGCAATGTTGTGGCGCAACGTCCAGCAGTCGGCATTGTGTCGACATGTCATGGCATGATCTACGTCGCCGGGCTTCACCCGAGCATTGCAATCACATATCACTTCCCCATCTAACGGCGGCAGGGGGGAAAGTCCGCCCCTGAACCGCATCCCATGCACAAAATCCCCATCATTCAGAGTCAGCATGCGGTTGGTTGGGAGGGAATCCAGGAACAGTGAGGCAACACGACAGGCGCAGCTGCGCATGCGTGCAAGGTCCTTTGCACCACCAGGGGTGCTGCCCAGCTGTTGCAGCAGCGCGTCGTGCCGTGTCTGCGCTACTGCCCTGGTCACTTTTCTGCTCACACCGGGAAGGCCAGTGGCGATGAAGACGTCGTCGGGCTCCTCTGGCCCCCAGTCTGCCTCCGGCGGCATTGCTGCACGCAGCGCTGTCCATTTTTCTTGTAGGCCTGTGGCAACGTCGCCTTCGGCGAATGGGCGGAAGTCGGGGGGGCCATCGCGCATGGCGTCATGCGCCAGCGCGGCGCTGGACAGATAGGCTGCATCTGCCTCGTGCTCCGTGACGTCCATGAGGCCAAATCCGCCGTGGCGCAGCGGTAGGCGGAGTTGCTCCTCGGCGACGGGGGGCATCTGCGGGTGGTGCATGATCTCCCGCGCCGCCGCCATTACCCTGTCTTGCAGCCGCTGCACCGCGTCTTTGACCGAGTCCCACGCGACGACACGGACTAGGTGGGTGAGGGCAAGCTGCACAGAGCCGCGGAGCAGCAGGAACTTGTCCTGGGCAGGCAGGGGGAGAGAGAGGAGGCGATCAATCTCCGCACATGCGGTTGTCGCGCGGCGGTTGCAGTAGTCCTTGACGTAGGGGGTGTGGCCGATGGGCGTGCCTGCGCAGGTGACGCCGTGTGGGCGCAGCGGCACGCCTGTGGCGTCGGCCACATTCTGGGCCGCGTCGCGATCAATGATGGATGTGGCTGCACTCTTCGCACGGCCGATGCGGAGGCCGATCGGGTGGGCGTGTTCCTCCAGGGTGGTGAAGGCCTTGATGATGGGTGCGCCGGTGCCGCGGATGCTGCAGTCATCGGCATAGGCAAGGAGGGCTGCGTCGGCGGGATCTGCGGTGGCTTGGGCGGCTTCGAGAGCCGGCTGCAGAGTCAGTGAGAAGAGGAGGCTGGCAAGGGGGTCGCCCTGTTTCACACCTCTGGTCGATGTGATCGGGGCTGTGCCTGGTGGGGCGCCTATGACGTGGTGCTGGGTTGGTGCTGTGTTGGCCCATATGGCGTATGGGAGGAGCTGTGGGGCGCGCTGGTGGACTGCGTCGAGCATGGACTGGGTGTGGATGGAGTTGTATGCGTTCTTGAAGTCCACTGACAGGATGACGGTGTCGAGATTCCCAACGGCGGCAGAGGAGAGCGCATGGCCCATGGTCTGAGCGCCGCCGGAGATACCGACACCAACCTGCAGCGGGGCAAGGCTGGGGCCCACTTCGCTGCATGCTCTGAGTGCACAGAGGCTGGCGATGCGGACCCAGACTTCTTGGACGGCGATGGGGCGGATGCCGCCGTCTGGCTTGCGGATGGGGACGAGTCTGGTGCTGAGGAGGGCTGTCACCTGCGGGAACTGGCCGCTGATGACCTGGTTGATGAGGTGGAGGATGGCGTCTCTGGCCCCGGTGCTGGCGGATGCGGCGGATCTGACGTGTTCGTACGTCCAGCCGCTCAGGCCGGGTGCAGAGGAGTTGGGAAGGTTGCAGAGGACACGTTCTAGGTCGTCCACAGTGATGTGTGGTGCGGCTGTGTCGATGGGAGGTGGCTGGGCTGGTTCTCCTGGGGGGTGGAGGTCTTGGAGATTGGCGAGGTCTTCTGGTGTGGGCTGCTGGACGATGGAGCCGGGGGCGAGGCATCCGGCTGCTCGGGAGAGGCTGTGCATGGTCAGCTTTGTGTGTATGCGGGCTGCTGTGCGCTGGTCGGTTGTCTGCTTGGCCGGGTTGGAGCGGGGTTTCTTGCGGCGTTCTTCGTATTGGATGGGATCCCTGCCTTCGCTGTGGGCAAGGATCCGTGCTGCTATGCGGCGTTCGAGTCCGTTGTGGCTGTCGTCGGTCAGGATCTGGGCTGGGTACCACAACATGGCTGTGGTTGCAGCTGTGGCTGCGGCGTGGTCTGGGGCATCGGTCATGGCTGTGACGAGCTTGGCCAGGCCGTCCCCGAAGGCGTGCGCGGAGCCTTTTGGGATGGTCTGTCTTGGTCTGGGTCGGTCATCGTTGTCAATGTTGGGGGTGTTTGGTGGGTGGGGTCGCTGGTCTGCTGGGGGGGGGTGGGGGTTGCTGCGGCGGAGGCGCATGGGATGTGCTTGCGTGGGGCTGTTGGGCTCGCTGGTGGGGTGGTGTTTGGATGGGCTTGGCTCTGGCATTCACTGCCTGCCGGTGTCTGCTTGATTCTTCGGTGGAGGTCTTGTGGGTGCACGCTGCGCTGCCTGCGCCTGCTATTTTGTGTGAGCGGATGGGGTAGCTGAGGACTTTCTGGCACTGCGGGCATTGTACAGAGTCGATTGCTGCTAGTTGGTCGGGCTGCCATTGGGCTGTCGGGTGATCTTGGTTGACATGCTGGCGGAGCGAATTGGAGTCCTGGCGAGCACATTTGCAGGTTGGATGCGGACATCGTAGTCCAGTGGCTGGTGTTGGTCGGGTCATCTGGTCATCTGGTGTTGGGTGTGGATGCTGTGAGGTGGATGTGGCGAGTTGCTGGCATGGTGGTGGTTGCTGGGAGGGACGCCGTTGGGCTGGGGTTGTCAAATCTGTCTGCGGGGACAGTTAATACAAGCTACTGACCACTCTGTTTTCTTTTGTGGGTCATTGTGCATGTTTTCTTTTGGCACTTTCCCAAGCTTCTACTTGCCGTGCTGCGGGGTACAGCTTGGCGTGACTACGTGCGTCGGAACGCGCACGAAACAGCAGTCAGCTGTCGAGACCATACTAATCATCATCTACGTGGGCCTGATTGGCGCGCGGACGGCCGGCCTGGTTGGTCAGGTCGGTCGCGAAATCATCTATTCCAGAGAAGTTGCATGGCCGCTTCCTCTTCTGGGCTCAGGGGGCGGAAACGTGCTGTATGTATGAGTGCATGGTGCACCGGAAAGTAGCGCGATCGCGCACGATCAAGGTTCCCACCGCAGGTCAGGACGCAAATACACACATACAAATTCAACCACTGGACACAAGATGGGTGTCTGATCTTCTGCCGACAGCTGACTGTCTCTGCCGTTCCGATCGACACTGCCACTGCGCACACGACATTATGACGTTTGCCAATCTGCGGTTGATTACGTGTTCGGCGACGACTTTGAAACAACAAGGTAAATGGACGCAGCCATGCAATATATCCCGGTGGACGCACGGGGGATGGTGGAATCCAAGCAGCCGAACTCCCGCTCGAATCTTGCAACACCATGCACAGGACGCCAGGTCCTGGTCTGACAGCACTCCTCCACAACAAACCGGTCCTGTTATGTCAATGGCTAAGTGGGTCTGGACGATTGTGGACAGTCAATTCTTACCAATCGCTTTAGCACTGTCACTGGTGGCAGGGTACCTTTTGCCCGAAGCTGCGTTGCAAGCTGATGCTGCAAACATCTCCAAAAAATCGACTTTTGTCATTTTCATTGTCTCTGGTGTGTGTCTCTGCAGCCTTCGCAAGTACTTGCCCAGTTTTATCTAGCTCACAGTATCCGCGCAAATATTAAGTTATGCGACTGTCAGCTTTGCCTATACATTGCAGGCTTGAACATGCGTCGAGGGGAAGCGATTCAGGCTATGCGGAGTCGGAAAGCTTTTATCTTTGGGCTACTGTCCATCCTGTTTATCACACCTGTTGCAGGAAGGTTTTTGTTGCAGATTGGGATGCTACCGTTCGAATTCGTACTTGGCTTGGCAATCTTCGTGAGCATGCCAACATCACTGTCAGCAAACATTGCATTAGCCGGGGTATGCACTGCTGCTTTTGCAGTTTGAGCATGCCGAGAGCCATTCATGAAACACTTCTGAAGAGGCAGCAGTCAAGAAATTTCATTTCCAAAATGCGATGCCAGCAAGCAAGAGCTGGTGCAGCACGACGGAGATGCCCACCATGTGATTGCTATACAAACCTGCAAAAAGTCCCAAATTTGATTGCATTCAGGCGGTTGGCGCAAACACAGCAATGTCGATTCTGCTGACTGCATGCTCGAACGTAATTTCCATTTTCACTGTACCAGTGATGTTAGCGGCGGTCCTTGGAACGTCAGGGGCGATTAGTTTTGATGTGGTGGCCTTGACGAAGAACCTCATTCGCACCGTGCTGCTTCCCCTTTCTGTGGGGGCTGCCATGCGTATGTTCCCTCAGGTGACCAGACCCTCTATTCTTGGGATTTTATCAAGTGGCTTACGCAACAGGAACTGCCATGGGTGGTCTATGCATAGGAGCAGACAGTCTATTAGGAGCAGTGGCCAGTTGTCAAGCATTGCTTGCAGGTCCGAGGAGTCATGGATGACAATCGCAAACTATTCAGAAACTTGTCGACGCTGTGTCTGGCAGCTGTGCCATTCACCCAAATTGGGATAGCGAAAGCGTCCGGATATACTGACGGACTCACCGTAATTGTGCTTGTCAAGCTGGTAGGAGTGATTGTGACCACGTTGGCATGCATTAGGGCTTTCAACATGTTTGCTGTGAATGCTCTCAATCTGGGGCACAGACAAGATCATCCACAGACGATCAAGCGAGCAGTCATTCTGGCTGCCAGCCAAAAGACTCTGCCGATTGCTGTCGCTGTCATCATGCAGTTGGGCTCCACCATTGGTGAGCGTGCAGGCCTCGCAATTTTGCCTTGTGTGCTGGCACACTTCTCACAGGTGGTAATTGATTCGCTGCTGGTGAGTTGGTGGATACATAGGGACACCAGACAGTGGATGTGCAAGCGCCATTGGAGTTGAGGACAGTCTCAACAGTCCGCCAGCCACTGGCGGGTACTGCCTTGGATTTCATGGCCATTGAGCCGAACTCGCCAGTAAAACATCTCGACCAAACTTTGCTATTTCTGGCGGCCGAACCGCACGCCAACCTATAGCACTGTCAGCTGCAAGCATTGAACGTTCACCCAGTGGCACGCAGGAGCACAGTTGCACCCGTGCAGACCTTTCGTACAGGAACGTGCTCGCGCATGTAAAACGTGAAGCAGTACGCGAAAAGACGCTCGTTACGCGTCAGCCGGTAATGTTGCAAAACGCGCTTGGAAACAAGTGCGTGCACGATCCAGATCGACACAAAAGCACTGGCGGCCGGAGGGGGAGGGCTGGTACGCCTTGCACTGTTGGGGGCGTGCGCCCCCGGGCTCTCATGTGTGGGGGCCCCGTGATGGAATGCTCCAGTGGGGCAGGATGGAGTGGGGGTGCTGCTGTTGGGGGGTCGGTGGTGGCTGGTTTTGCTGGGGTGGGCAGTAGTGCGGTGGTGGTTGTTGCTGTGTGCGGTTGTGGCGCGGGTGCCGTAGTGGAGGGGTGCGGGAGTGCGCATGCGTGTGGGTGCGTGGGTGTGGTTGTGTCGGCTGTGTCGGTTCGTTGTGGCTTTTCGCATGGGACAGTGATTGCTTTTTGCTGGTGTCTACTGTCGGGGGTTTTGGCCGTCTACTTGCCTTCTGTTGCCCTCGCTGCCGGGCTATTGCGTTCATCTCCGTGTAACACAAAAGCACTGATGATGTCTGTGAATTGTATCAGGTTTCCGATGCGCGATACCCATGCTTCGCCGCCACGCCTCGCTCACCCACTCGTGCGCGGCGGTGTTGCACCCATGTTCGTCAGATTTGCCCAAATCAGTGGCCAGCAGTGTCTCGCGGAGCTCTCACCTAGCGCCATGGTGTGGCTCCAGCATGTCCCGTCTGGAGCAGTCTAAACTATGAAGCGCATTCGGAAAGGCTCCGCATGTCTTCCGTGAGTTGCCATCCCCGATTGTGGACCGACAGCCACGTCCAGTACGATGTAGTACACTGCATTGTGACGGGAACTCTTGGTGAACGCACAATGGGCACGCAAATTCAGGTCATCAGTGCCAGCGGTGTCTACGAACCGCATAATGTAGACGCATTCTTGGAACGGAATGATCTCAGTGGAGCTGGGGTCAGCTACACGACTGTCGCGATCATGGGGCCACAGAGTTCTGGCAAGAGCACTTTGCTAAATGCCGTAGTGTGTATCTCTGGTACCTCAATGTTTAGTTTTCATGTCAATGCTGTTCGCTGCACGATGTGATTGGCCTGCTGTCGCGCCTTTGATCCGTCGACCGCCTGCTGTCGGGAAACACTGAGCCACAATGTGTCTGACCGTCCAGTGGATGCTGCAGTTCGGAACGGACTTTAAGATGATGGATGCTGAGACTGGAAGGTCGCAAACTACCCAAGGAGTATGGCTGGATCTCTCTCCCAAGCTTCTGGACGTGCCCACATTGGTTATGGACTTGGAAGGGTCAGACGGCCGGGAGCGAGGCGAAGATGACACAAACTTCGAACGTCAGAGCGCACTCTTCGCATTGGCAATATCTGATATCCTGATGATCAATTTGTTTGCTGTCAACATTGGGCGTGTGCAAGGGTCAGGCGCACCCCTGTTGAAGACCTGCCTGCAAGTGGGTAACGATTACCATAATGTAGCACTTTTCGTTGCGCAGTTGAAGAACTTGATTGATTTGTGATTTTTTCAGCCATTTCGGTAAAGCTCGTCAACACTTTTCTAAACTATGTAGGTGAATCTCAAGCTCTTCCAAGCCGCACCGGGGAAAAACAAAACTATCTTGTTGATTGTGATTCGAGACCGCACACGCACGCCACATGCAAAGATGGCTGCTGATATGCGCGCAGACCTAGACTCTATATGGAGTTCCTTGGTGAAGCCCCCTGAGTACACTGAGGCGCCACTAGATGACTTCTTCGAATTGCAGTATGTCTCGTTGCCCAGCTTCGAACTCGAAGAAGAAGAATTCCGTGCGGAGTGCACACTTTTGCGTCGCCAATTTACACATGCATATGAAGATTCCCTGCTCAGGCCTGATGAGTCAAAGGTTGGCCTCTTCATCTCCTATTGTTGATGTGGAGCGCATGCCCGCTTCAGAGGCTGAATGTGAGTCCCAAAGCATGCGTTGACTCATGTCCACAAAGCAACCGTTCCTATGTATGTAGCTGTCACTGTGGAAATTTGTATGGACCCTGATTGACATATCACACACTTGCTGTGCTGCATCACTTCCTCGTGTGATGCAGGTTCCTGCTAGTGCTCTGGGGCTACATCTTCAAGAGGTCTGGAGCGTCATTTCAGCACAGAAGGACCTTGACCTTCCTGCTCACAAGGTAATGGTTGCACATATCCGCTGTAAAGACATTTCAGCTGAGCAGCTTGCCTCCGTTCAACAAGACAATGCGTGGGTGTCTCTTATGGATGAAGCGTGCGCCGGTGAAACATTGATGTCGGACTTTGGCAAGCGGGCAGGAGCTCTGATTGAGTCATGTCTGTATGGGTATGAGACAGAGGCCATGTACTTTGTGGAAAGCGTTCGTGTCGAGCAGAAGCATGAGCTGCGGCGAGGTCTAGCATCTGCATTGCGGCCTGCTTTCATTGCGCAAAGAGAAATTTTGCATGCACAGCTCCTACGCGAGTTTGAGTGTGCGCTGGATGTGGGACCTCATACAGGGAAAAGCTTTGTCGAAGTTGCAATGTCCATGTCCCGGACACTGATATCGAAGTATTATGGTATGGCTACTATGCATCCATGCTCGTGTTGCGATATTTCATATGCATGCTCGAAGTTGCAAATGGAAACGTGTGCAGACGAGTTGAAAGCGAACTTCCTGCCTGAGGGCACAGATTATGGAACAGGCGCAGAGGATTTTGCTGCTGCACTGCACGTTGCCGAGGCAGCAGCTCGGACCAAAGTGCTTCGCGCGTGTGAAGCACAGGCCATGGAGGAAGTTGAGGCAGCAGTGGACGGTCCAGCATGGATGCTCATATCACAGTTTCCGTCCGATTTGTGGCTGCAGCTCCGGGCCTTAATGAAGCAAGCCCTAAAGCAGAGCGTCGCCAGCGTAGACCAGGCAGTGCATGGTTATGGGTACGGACTGCCAAGATCCCACAAGCACAGGCGGAAGCAATTCAATTGTGCAAGGGGGGGAGGGGGGGGGGGGGGCACATGCAGACTTTGTGTGCACACTCAATGTATTCCAAGCAGTGATGCCTCACATGTCAACGAAAAGGCCCGAACCGGCTGACCTGCTTTGCAACTGATTCCTGACACGAACATTTTTCTGCCTATTTTTCTGAGCTGGGCCATGTCACAAAGCGATTTTTTAGTCCCCTCTTCAGTCTTGTGCATTGAGACTGGTCGGGAATTCCAGCATCCCGCCATGCAACTCCTGTGTCCGTACATCACTATCTCATGCCGCAATCATGTCCGACTGTGACTACTGTGTCTTATGCACTCACATGACCCGACTGCGGAGGGTAACCAAGCATGTGTTCACAGGCATGGCATACAAAGCTTCTCTTAGTACAATTGTCATTTCACGTACGTGCATCTGTCTGAATGGGCCAACGTCGCGGTATGCAGGGTGCCAGATGAACAAGTGACAGACCTACATCTACGCATTGCCAGTGCTATGTCTAGCAAGTTGATTAAATCGCTTCAGAAGTTTCTTTTACAAATCAACCAGCATCTGCTTGCCAAGTTTACGCGTCACTTCGAGGAGGATCATGGAGTCCGACGGGCATGGAATTCAGACCTGCAGAAGGATGCAGAGACTGCTCGCAATGAGTGTGCAAAGTCCTTGATGCAGGTGGCTGTAGTTCCACAGGGGCTGCATGTGCCTGGAGTAACAGACGATGTCTTCAAAAGGGCCAAGGTATGGGGCCTCTGCACTTGCCTGCACTCGAGGGTTTTAGGCATTCATTGACGTGAATTAAACGATATCGTGATGCTGCATTTGGAAACAATTTCATTACTGCACGCCGGTACAGGAGTGCATTTTTGAGTTTGCCCAGTACAGCTCATCGGCCTCGGCGCCTGACAACGAAACTGAGCAAGGCGTGCCTTCACTCCTTACCATGCTTAAGTGGGATTCAGATGTGCCGCCTGAGGCTGTGCTGTTGTCACCAGCAGACATTCGCCATAGCTGGCAGGACTTCATGACGGTGTGCTTCATGAACTAGTGTAGCCTCGGTGTCATGGTAGTTGGTTTTCCATCCAGTTTGTACAACCCCGAAGGTGCCATTGTACTGTCATCATTGTTGCATATGTGTCAACTGTCACATGGCAGTCATGCTGGCTTGCAGGCTTCACAAACAGTGTTACGACGGGCAAAAGAGTTACAGGATGAGCGGCGACGGTCAACCCAGCGACCCCTGCCGTTGTGGGTACTGCCGGCCTTGATATTCTTTGGCTGGAATGAGGTGATGGGTCTTCTGAAGTCCCCTTTTTGGCTGCTGGCCTGTGTGTTTCTGCTGCTGTTCCTGTACCAGTTGTACAATGACCTTGAAGTGGACAAGGAAATGGAGAAGGGGCTACCAGCGTCCGCGATTGCAATAGGCCACAAGCTTGTGCCGTCGTCCAAACGCATATTTGTCAATACGTTTAAAGCATCAAAAAAGCTGTTCGATGCCGCTGTCACAGATGACTCCGTGCGAGATGACCCGCGGGGTCGCCCTCAAAGGGGCACTGCTGGCCACGCAGCTGAAGGCGAAATGCTGCATGTCCATGACTCCCCTGTACAAGGTCTCCATCACCGAAAAGCAGGAGAGTCGTCGGAATGCAGTTGAGATGCATTCAGCTGGTATGGGAAAACGCATACACATCGTTTCAACAGAATGTGGCTGCTTTGCCTAGATGCTGACCTTTTGCCCCACAGCATATGCACAGGCGTAGCTGACCCGCAGACCTGATGCTCTGGCTTGATAGTCACAAAGACATCTTTTCGATGGAAGCTCTAAATTGCTGACATATGGACGTCTCAATAGAGCTTTCTAGCTTTGCTGTCGAACCATGTGGCCTTCTTCATACCACTGGACATGGCATGGCAAGCTTGAAGTAACAACTGCATGCTGTGTGCTACATTGCATGCCCGTAAACATTGGTAGATCTGTCCATTTCCGGTAATTGCGAAGAACAAATGCACTTGGTGGCCTCATCACAATTGTCTGTCCAGATGGATGTGGGCGGATGTCATGTTGTATCAAGGTCCATGAACTGATCATGGGACCTGTGCTATGTGCATCTGACTATCGTCTGCTTGACCTGCTTGATCGACCTCCTCACCATCACAGCTTGATGTGCACTCCTTCTGGTCTACAACTGCATCCTTTAGGCTTGGTGAGTTGGACTGGGTTCTAGGCTGTGTGCAACCGAGTGACTCCCATATTCTAACCCAAGGATGCCATTGATCATTGACATGAATTGCCATGAATCGTGCCTCTGTGTTCTACCACCTTGTGGAGCATACATCTGTAATGTATCACTCGCAAAAAATTTTGATCATTCGGGAAGGTTGTGAGATGTCGTGGTGGTTTGTCAACGAGCAGGGAATGCAATGGCACTTCTCGGCTGAACTAGCGTCAATAATATGATCAGCATCGGTTATGATGCACAGCGTCGCCTAAATGTATATGGTACACCATTGCGGAATGCGCCCCATTCCTGTCAAATAAGTGTGGGTCCGCACCGCCAGCCTCTGCGCACTTGCTGCATGGCCCGACATGGGCCCTAGACTTGTCCCACTGCAGGTCGTGCACTGCCGGCGTCGGAGTTCCCGGCAGCACCCATACCGTAGGCTCTGGTCCGTTACCCTCGGGGGCCTTGAAACCGTCATCCTGACAGAGGAGTTCAAGAACATATACAACTCTATCCACGCCCACCCCATGCTCGACGCAGTCCACCAGCACGCCCCCAAGCTCCTGCCCTGCGCAGTACGCCAGTGCTCCGGTCACGCCAGTGACCGCAGCACGCCAGTGCTCCGGTCTGTGGCCAATTCAGGCTATACCTGCGACGTCCCTCTGCCACAAAGCTTCACCCGCCACTACATACATCACATGGAACGCACAGACCCGTGACCTGCACGACCCGCAAACTGCCACATGCACGCACCCTATACAAGCCCACACTCAGAGCACCAGCCCGCCATATGGGCCAACGCAGCGCCAACCAAGAAACGTATCATAGACGCACCACCCGACACACCCCCGATCACGTCGAGCAGAGGTATCAGACAGGGCGACCCCTCGCCAGCCTCCTGGTCTCACTGACACTGCAGCCCGACCTCGAGGCCGCCCAGGCCACTGCAGACCCTCCCGCTCGTCTGTCCTCGGGTATGCTGATGAATCCAGCATCCGCGGAACCGGCGACCCCATTGTCAAGGCCTTCAGCACACTGGAAGAGCAAGCCCTCCAGCTCGGCTTCCGCATCACCCGCGAGAACAGTGGCGCCATCTCCATCGTTGGTTTCCGCGCGGCGAAGGCCGCAGCCGACACTACTGGCGTACCACTGTGCCCAAGCGGCATCAGCTGCGCCGGCACGCACATTGGCTACCTCTCACGGTTCCTCTAGTGGCAATAGGTCAAATATGCGGTGCAGCAGCTGCAAGACAAGGTGATGCCAGCGGCACGGCAGATCATGAACCACCCGCAAATGCGTGCCGTTGCCAAGGAGCAATTCCATCTGCCGCTTCGCCACGGCGGATTTGGCCTCATGGACATCAATGAGGTCAAGGCAGGTTCAGCCTTCATCTTCGCCGCTGCGTTAGCGCACATCACCATGCGTGATGCTCCCCTCGCCGGCAGCGACGCCGCCCGGGTCAAACGCAACCGTTAGGCACCGCTTTCGCGCAGGTGCGGCGCTGACGCCGGTGGCGGACAGCGGCTTTAAGACCCTTGACGATGCCTTCATCGAAAACGACCTTCCCGGTGTGAGTTCAAGTGCCCAGGACGGTGGCGCAGACACGCCACGACGCGCTGCTGCAACAGCTGGGCAGATGCACCGCCGATGGTGCCACAGCCCTCAAATGCACAGCTGCGCCTTTCGTGCTGACTCACCTTTCCTGGGTTCCCTCCCGACCAACCGCATGCTTACCCTGAATGATGCTGAATTCATGCATGAGGTGCAAATCAGGGCGGACTTCCCCCCCTGCCGCCGCTATATGGGGATGCAATGTGCGACTGCAATGCCCAGGTGACACCCGGGGACGTACATCATGCCATGTCAATACAATTCCGACAACTGGACGCTGCGCCACAAAATTGCCATTATGGCTTGCGCCGACGAGAAGCTGCAGCAGTGTGTTCCACATCGAGTGAGCCTGTGTTGTAGTGCCCGGATATATTCTGTGGGGATGTCGGTAAGGGCGACTTTCTTGTAGATGGTCCGCGCAATGAGGTGTATGTGCTGGATGTGAGCTTCATCCACCCTTCAAGAGTGGCGATAGTGGCCAAAACATCGAGGGAGAAGAGAGCGGCTGCCCGTGAGCGAGACCAGTCCAAAAGTGAGAAGTGCAAGGAATGCGTGCAGGGGTCGTACAAGGTGGTGCCGGTCGTACATCAGAAGTATGGTAGACTAGGGTTGCGTGCAGTGAGGTACCTCAACCTTCTGGCAGAGTCAGTGGTTGCGCCATTTGATAAGCGGAGGAAGGGCCACTGGATTGAGCAGTCCTTGATGCAGTACGTCTTATGCTTGTAATCGGAACTGATGTGCAGTGAAAAGGACCAATAGTTATTGCATGTGGACATACCTACTCAGTCCACATATCAACACCTTCAGATGTCTCCTGTTTGAAAAAATTGAAAGCCGTCCGCCTGCTTGTTGCATCATCCCCGGCTCCACGCTGCGATCGGTGTGATGGGTGTCACGTTCCATTGACCTGCTGGTCAATCCACTGCTTTGTTGTGGAAGGGGGGGAGTACATGGTGGTTGTGAAGCAGTCCACCAGTGGGCAAGACTGGCAATGCACTGGCCTGGGGCAGAAACCGTGCACATCAGAGCCGGAGCCCACCCCAACCGGCACACACACTGCTGGATGTTCGTGGCACGCCTTTGGCAATTGAATGCCGTCAGAAGACTATGCTTGCCAGAATGGGAGGGCAAGCGCCTTTGTGAGCTGCCGTGCTGATGGCCTGAATTGCAGCGACTCCCTGTGCAGCCGTGTGATTTCTTTTTCGTGGCTAGACGCAGTGCGACCAGCCACGCAACATCATGAACCTGCTCCAATCACATGGAACTTGGAGTAGGCTGCTGCGCCAACTGCACAGTCTGGTGGTTGTCAGATGCATACCACGTCGTGATGTGCAGATGACTGTACTCGCTGACCTGCCACAAACTGTGCCATGAGGAAGTTCACGTGTGCCACGCGACTGCTGATGTCTTGACACCGTTAATGCCAATTTCTACTAGCACATGATGGTGAGTCCCACGTTACCCCACCAACGTGTGGGATCTGGCCGTGGTGCATTTCATGCAGCAGGGAGGATGATATCCTTGATTGCACGCCAAACCGGCACTGCACTCTCGGTGTATTTGACATCGGTTGGCTGATTGATGTGTTGGTTGAATCAGATTTCCTTACCGCAGCGGGCCAGGCATGAGCCTGGGGAGTGGGTGCGTGCAGTGCAGCAGAAGCTGGACTGCGTCCTGCAAAAACTTCTATTTGTTAGCCAACCCCATTCAGAAACGTTCCATTTACTTGGACCAATGATGGCTGCCTATGGCAGGTGCCATTGCACTCCATGAGCGCAGTTGCGCGCTGTAACACACATTTGGTGGGAGCCTCACTGCTGTTGTCCATGTAATAAACTTGCAACCAACAGCCGAACTCCCGCTGTCACTAAATCCTGCATCACAGCGCATGTGCATGTATATATGTACAAATGTATGCCTCTGCCAATTTTACCTTGCACGATACCCAGTCGTGAACTTGATTACAAGTCATGCACCACATGCGTACATTACCCCGTTCATTGTGTTTGACCCCGTGTTCGGCAATGATCGGCGAGGGTATCGCCTGAAATCCAGTTTGATTACTCGGATTGGGTAAGACTCTCAGAAAGCCGGATTTCAGGTCTGCCAAAAATTCCGGTCAACCATAGCCACACACTGCCAAAAGCCAGGAACAATTGATGCATTCCACATCTTCAGCAAGGTCTCAAAGTATACGTACCATAACTCCCTGAATACTAAACATCAGATAAGAGCATAGCTCATACATGCCTTAAATGTCAGGTGCTATCAATTGGGAAGGCAGTTGCCTCTTGCAATGGGAAGCCAGCAAACGCCGCAGGCACAACCTCAGCGAGCCATACACACAACTCGAGATGCGTAGTTGGCCACAATTCCCAGTTACATTTATGCAACCAAACGTGCGTCCACCATGCACGCTGCCACCCACCATGGAATTGGCAATCTCTGCCAGCTGTTTATATACTGTTTATTTCTCCGCAGGCTTCGCCCGCAGTGACTTGTTTCCGGCTGTCACGGGCCAGCCATGGCCACAGGAGTCACGTGTTTTCCACGGGATTTGCAAGCAGCGTGAAAAACATAGTTTCTGGCTTCGAAATAGGGCCGCATCGTTTTGATGTTGGTGGTTGTGTGACCGCTGTTGTTTTCTGTGGGCTCTTGGGTCAAGTGTATAAACATCCACAGCCTGAAGATCCAGAGCGACCCAGAGTCTGAACTGGGCAGAATGTATGCACCGCTGGAGTGTGTTATGGGTATTGAGCCAGACTATGCACATGACCCAGAGCTGAAAAATGTGCACAGTAGCAGCAACGCTCACGTTGTGCCATTGCGAGCTACCTCCGTTCGTGGGACAGTCAAGTGTCAGGAGTTCCACAAACAGCACGCCATCGTGTGCACCACCTCAATCAACAAGCTGCACGAGCAAGTTCCAGATCTCAAAGAGGGTTGCAACAGAGCAGCAGCTGGACTTGGAGATGCATGATGAGCCACAGTATGTGTCGGTGGGGCTGCATCTTTTCCACCAGAGCACAGACTTGGCAGCCACATCTGGGCAGGCACTGCCTTGGAGCGTGGCAGCGCATGGAGCGAATGCTGTAAAGTGTGAGCAACAGCATCCTCAACAATGACTGAGTCACATTTGACCTGTCCATGCGTGCGCGCTGCGGTGTTCAGTTCGTTGACCAAGAACGCTGCCAGCAGCAAGGTTGTGATCCTGATGTCAAATCCTCATGCTGGGTGCAGCTCCCACTCTGTGTTGAGTGCAAAAACAGCCAGCTGCAAGCGGTGCTTTGCAAGCAGACAAAGGCAGCAGCGAAGCGCTGAGTAGTGAAGAGGGAGCGAGCTGCACCTCGCCGTGCTCAGACCACAGGCGGGCGAGGGCATGGGGGAGATCAAGGCAGGGGGCGTCACAGTGGCAGGGAGGGGACGCCAGGTTCAGGAGAGTGGCAGTGACAGTGGAGGCAGTGGAGACACAAGCTCAGAGGACATGGATCTCCGCAATGCGGCGAGTAACGATGAGGATGGGCAATAAACATCAGCACCTGCACAAGACAGGGAAATAAGGGCTGCACTGCGATCTGCAGGCGGGTCTAGACAGTCATGACGTGTTGCATGCAGCTCGTGATTGCTTGTGATTGATGGTGAATATCGTGACTGACACATGCGGGCAATGCATGTGGGCTGATGCATGCACAAGTAACTTGGCATCATTGATAGTGCTGAGTCATAATTAGGAGCAGTAAGATTTTGAAAGACGCTGTGTACACATACATTACTGTAAGAGTGCTATGCCAGCTTCTCAGCTTAATTGGCATGGATCCAAAGGTTTTCAACCTTGTTTTATCGTTTACGCAAATTATTGTTTCTGGGCCATGACCCCGTCATGCAAACACCAACATCAAAACGGTGCAGCGTAGGTATTCTCTTTCCGGCCTTTTCGCGGGATCCGGCCCGTTTGCCTATCACTGGTGTGCGGACGGGGCATCATCAGGCAACAGTGTTCCGTCCCAGGCGGATTTGTGTAGCATCAGTGCTGCAAGTCGTTGCCCATCCCAAAGACGCGTGGACCCGGTCCCATGCGTGGTCACCCGCACATGGCAACGCACCCGGACTGCCTCCACTTGACCACTGGTGTCAACTGCACAACCCTGCGGCCACTGCTTGTGTGCCCGCACTGTACATGTCTGCACTGCCACACCTCCCCTCACTGTCCGCCAACTGTGAATAGCACCTGTGCTTGCATTTTCTCACCAGGCCAGTTGCTGCCAAGGTCAACCTCACTCAATACGCATGCCATGGGTGTTGCACAAGCCTGCAGCAATTGTGAGTGTGTCTATAGGGGCAGATGTGTGTGCATGTGAGAGGGCTACTATATGCAGGGGTGAGTGGCTGTACACGCAAGCGTCTGCGAGTTTAAAAAAAAAGAGTTTCAGGAGATGCGCGTGAACGCCGCGCTACGGCAGTCGACAGCGGCCACCAATTCGGATTGGACCCAAAAAGGGCTGCCAAGTACAGTACCTAGACTGAGGTATGCCTCGATGCAACAAAAAGTGGTATCTTGCGTCCTGAAGGTCAGATGTGTGGACACCTTCCGACTAAACTAGAGTGGACCCTGAGAACTAATGCAGCGGAGCTGCGGTGGGCTTACACCACAAGCAGTCCTGAGCGGCGTGGTCGAGCTCGCAGCAGCTGTGCCGCTTGTTGAATGTATGGAGCACCATAAATTGGCCTGTATGCAGCAGGCGTGAGCAGCAGACATGCGCAGCAGGCATGCCATCGCCAGAACATATTGGTGGACCTTACCTCCGTGGCCAGCTCGTGTGGAGCTGCTCACGCTATCCCGCACCGCATCTAAAAGTGCCCAGATTCGACGCCGTGGCCCCGATCGTTTTCCAGCTTTGCTTGTTCGATGATCTTGCTGCTAAGCCGTTGTGCTAATCTGCCGAGCCGAACAACCACGGACGCACTCGCAACCCGGAAAGCAATGTGCCGCAGTCGTCCGAGTACTGCGGAGGACGCTCAGCACACATCGGCGCACGGCACAAAATACACGACAGGACAAGGTATGAATTGCAACACCGTGCCCAACCGCAACAGATTGACCAGAGCATGCCCAACCGCAACAGATTGCCGCCAGCGTACTTCTACACCACGCGTGGCCATGGCGTCCGCGTCGAGTATCGGCAGTTGCGCACGCTCATGGCATGTGACCGCACCGCCTTCGCCAAACAACCGATCCTGGAGACTGCATGAGTCCCTCACTGCTGATTAGCTCTGCGAAAATCTGAGCGAGATTCGCATAGCATGCATGCTTACGGTACTCCATGATACTTTCTGAACAACTATCAAACATGTGGACGGAAATATCTGACGTATCTTCAGCATGGTGGATGTGAGGATTGACTCCCGACCTCGCTGATACAAAGTGCTTTGTCGATGTGACGAGTGTATCAAAACGCTTCGCTTCTTCGCTTGAGACCTGATACAGTTGCTGCGACGCTCTGCGGGTTTTAGCATAGCCGCTGTACACTACAGGCGTATTAGGCTTGCACAAGTCACATCTACCTATCAGCTTTTTAAAACAACTTGATCTTTCTGAGACAAGTCGTATCGAGTTCTCTTTGATTCGCGGCATGAGTGTGTGGGCTTGGCAAGAGAACCTGTTCCGTGGTGTGCAACTCAGACCCACCAAATGCGTGCCTATCTGCTGCCATATGATGTCATTTTGCAACTGATATCGGCTGTGAGCCTGTGACAGGAATCGTCGTGGTTGGGCTGCGATCCCGGCAGGTTTCGTCGAGTTCCGGAACACATGCGCGTGTCAAACGCCACAACGATGCACTGGCAACAAACTTGCAACAGCTGTATCTTCCGCTTTACGCTGCTGCATTCGTTGATCGTGCTAGTGCGCTTGCCGGGTTCGACACGCCCTGGTCCTGACCAAGGCCGGCCGTGGCGGTTGACTCGCCTCGGCGGCACGTCTGTGTCTGTTCTCGGCCGCGAGCCGCGCTTTCTTCGTTATATTTGACGTGTTTGCCGCGACTTTTGTCTGAATCTGCTTCGCGATCTCTCGCCTTGCCACGCAGTCGTGACTGCAACATAAGACGAGAGCTGACCAACCTCGGATCGATATGCAGGATACTCCCTCTTTACCCCGCTTCAGGACCTTCGTACGTCGCTGTGAACGCAAGCTAGCGTCACAGGTGTTCAGTAAAACGATGCAGCAACAACACCAGTATCCGACAGTCCATGGTGAGTGGGGCGCTCAGCATCCGCATGCCCACAGCGCGATGAACCCAGCCATGCATATCTGGGCAAACGGTGTCTCCGCCGGGCCTCGGATATCTAGCCCAAGATTTTATAATGCGCTGAGTGATCCACAGCTCAATCGCCCCAGCAAGAGTGCTGTCCTCCATTCACAACCCCATCACCTCCATGGACATCCCCAGCAGCACGACTCCTTCCCAGGAGACAAAGGCAATGGTATCATCAAGCTCAATGGTCATATGGATGTTTCCAATGGGGTCAATGATGCCTCTCTCGCAGGCTCAGTCGCCCCTGCAGACTTGTCTTCGTTTTTGCTAGCACAGCTCGCCAGTGCTGCGCATGAGCAGCGCATGCCATCTATGCTCCCGGCTGCTCCGCAGTATGGTATGCATGGCTGGAGCCCTGAGCATTCCGTCACATCATTTCCAGTGGGAGGTTCTTTCATACCTCGTGATGTTCACCAGTCCGCAGCTTACAGCGATATGATGCAAGTCCCATACCAGAGCCGTGATTTCCAGCCGCTCATACCGGGATATCTGACCCCTGAAAGCAATGGTGCTTTCAATGGTGGTGGAGTTTCTGGCGCCTCAGCTCATCCGCCTGTAACCGATCTCAGAACGTATGAAGTTTTCCTCATCTTGTGCATCTGCTAGAACAATTGTTTTGAGTTTTTCAGCTCCAGCAGTTACAGCAAATGTGACTATACCATGCTCTTGTGCAGGCTGCAAGCTGTGCTGAGGGAAGCAAAGCCAGGTAGTGGAAAGGTTGCTGAAGCCCTGCTGCAGGTTGCCTTCCCTCTGCGGCTGCCTGGGCTGACCGCCATCATGGGGCGTTTCACCAAAAGCGGCCAGTGGGCGATCTCTCTAGAGATATTTGATACTCTACCTGCCTTGGCCCTCCCTCGTGACACCACAGTTTGCAACGCTGCGCTTGCAGCATGCATGCGGGGCTGCCTCTGGCAGCGTGCGAAGCAGACCTTTGATTTGATGTTGTCCCAAGGAGTGCCGCTGGACAACATTACGTATTACACCATGCTGTCTGTACCCCGACGTCGCAAGTTGTGGCGCGTAACGATGGATGTGCGATTTCCTGCCCCTTCACTTGTTTCAGTAGTGGCCATGTCCTGATGTGGTGGCCTTGTTGTCGTGAACGCTGGTAGGCTACAGTGCAGATTTATTATAGTTTCCCATATTGCTTATCATGCCACACCAGGTTCTCCTGGTGCAGTGTACTCCTGTCAGACATCAGTTTTTAAGTGCGTGTGTGTGCGTGCAGCTGTTCATACACATGTGTCAAGCCGATGTCCAGCCTGTGCTACCAGATGTAGCAGGCATGCTGTCAGAGATTTCTCAAGATGGCAAGTGGCCGTTGAGTGAGAAGCTGTTTAACTATGTCTTCCGTCATGTCCCACCTCTGGTGGAGCCCCAGCACATTGACACTGCAGATATGAAGGATTTGAATGCATCCGATCTCCAGATTGTTCGTATGTTGAACAATGCCCTTCGCCAATCTGGTGTTCATGCTCCACCTGCTAAGGGGGCTGGGCCAGTGCATGTCCACAATGGGACGTGCGAAGGGCCAGGTCATTTCCGTGGGTATTCTGAAGGGGGCTCAATGTCCCGCACCTCGCTGTTTGCACAGTCTGGCTCGACCAGCTCCGGATCTATCACCAACGGCACAGCGCCAATGGCTCCAAATGGATCGCGGCCGCCGCATGCGCAGGACGGGACAGGAATTGATGATGTGACGTCTTCGCTGTCTAATTTATCGTTTGATCGTCCAAGCAGCAGCTCAGACACAAACGGTACATCCCGAGCTGACTCTCGTGGGGATGCTTCCGACGTAAATACCCGTGCACCTACAGTTGATTCTGCTCTGGAAGCCATTCTGCAACAGGCTGCCGCAGTTGCTGCTCGCGAGACACAGGCTGGTCCTCCTCCTCCAGAACTGTCCTGCTGCAACGAGCTTCTGAGTGTGTATCTGCGATGTGGACAGCAGCAACGCGCCATGGAGCTCCTGCGGCGCATGTTATCGTGTGTTCCTCTCATCTCATGCAGGGTGTTATCTGCATGCTATTTCCCTGTTTGCTATGAGGTGTATATTCACTATGTGTATGCAACGCTGTGCTACCAACCTGCCATGCCATCCGAAGAGATTCTGGATTCTGCAACACATATGTTGTCATGTCAGCTTGCGGTGCAGAGTTGGTGGGCCATTCTCTCCTGGGGTAGAGACATGCCAACGCTGCTTCACGATGGTATACTGATGGTTGCGGCTGACTGCCTGACTCAGGCATCTTTGCAGTCACTGTGTCCAGCAATCTCAGTGTGGTCGTAGAAGCGATCGATGTGGTGTATGATGAAGCGGGAGCAGATGGCAAGGTGAATCTTGTCCGTGGCCCTGTGCGCACCAGTGCAAGAAGGCTGCAGTACTGGGAGCAGTGGTCATCAGTGCCAGTATGCCGAGATATTGGGACTTGTCGCCAGTTATGGTCGCAATGAGGTCGTGTAGTTAATATTGTGGCACGGCGTCACGCAGGCCAAGCTCCAATAGGAATTGTACTGTGCTCAACTTGATAAATGAGGATTGTTTGTCATCTGACACGTCTTGGGCACACATGATTGCCGAGCTAGGATGTGAGGCAAGCCATGTTTTAAAGCGCCTTGACAAAGTGCATGAGGCAAAAACAAATGGTACACCATGATTGATGTGTCATCCGGATCTGTATCTTGATGCTGAGTAGCACACAGTCTGTACGTTCAGTCCTGATCGGTTCCACACTCATCACCAGCATTGGGTGACTGCGATCGATGCTTCGAATGTGTGGAATCATTTGATTGCAAAGAAAGATTCAGTGGGTCTGTTTCCGAAAACATCCAGCACGACTTTATTAGCCATCATGATTAAAAAGCCTTGCTGAAACCCCCCTCCCCCCACACCCACGCGGAAATCATCCGCGGCCGCTTACTGTGTGACATCAATGTCCACGAAAGCGTTTACCGCTTGTACTCATTTCAGTGCGCAGATCCCGCCATACGCAAATCAGGCTCCACCAGGTAAGTATCCATATGTACACTTTCATCGACAGCCTACAAGCCAGTGCATAAATCGCAATGACATATATCTCCTAGACGCATGTTCACATGCTACTCAGCAAATGTGATTCAGCCAGGCAATCACCTGGCACAAACTGCACACCTGTGAGCCATCCTGTGCTGGATATGGTCATTTCGATCACAAATCTGAGTCTTTGCACTGTCGCCATGCTCAACTGCTGCAAGGACTGCTCAATCCAGTGGCCCTTTGATCGCTTACTAAATGGCGCAGGTCGAGGTACCTCATTGCACGCAAGTCTACCATACTTCTGATGTATGACCGGCACCACCTTGTACGACACCTGCACGCATTCCTTGCACTTCTCACTTATGGACTGGTCTCGCTCACGGGCAGCCGCTCCCTTCTCTCTCGATGCTTTGGCCACTACAGCCACTCCTGGAGGGTGGATGAAGCTCACATCCAGCACATACACCTCATTGCGTGGACCTTCTACAAGAAAGTCACCCTTACTGACATCCCCACAGGATGTTTCCAGGCACTGCAACACATGCTCACAGGTATGGAACACACTGCCGCAGCTGCTCGTCGGCGCATAGCCATAATGGTAATTTTGTGGCGCAACGTCCAGGTGCCAGAATCGTTTCGACATGGCATGATCTACGTCGCCGGGTGTCACCTGGGCATTGCAGTCGCACATGGTGTCCCCTGATAACGGCGGCAGTGGGGAAGTCCGCCCCTGATTTGCATCTTATGCAAATGAACTCAGAATCATTCAGGAAGCATGCGGTTGGTCGGGAGGGACACCAGGAACAGTGAGGCAGCACGACAGGTGCAGCTGTACGTTTAGGGCTCTGGCACCATCGTCGTTGTGGCTGCCCAGCTGTTGCAGCAGCGCGTCGTGGTGTGTCTGCGCCACCCCCCTGGTCACTTGAACTCACACCGGGAAGGTCGTTTTCGATGAAGGCATCTTCAAGGGCCTTAAAGCCCCAGTCCGCCACCAGCGTCAGCGAGCACGCCAGAGACACACAGGGATGCGGTGCAACGCGGTGTCAGAGGAGGTCCGCTCGGCCTCTCCAAGGCGCGGCGTGCCACACGTCGCTTTACCCACCGTAAGTCCCTGCCACTGGGAATCTTCGAGGCCCCGGTACGCTGCGGCTTCTTCACCCCGCACGGGCCGAAGGTGGCCAGGGCCGTGTGGCCTCGGCTTGCGCCCGCCCACTGCCCCCTGCTCTAAGCGGGATCCGGAATGGGGAGACGTCCCCATGATGATGCCCTGCGACCACGTCGTGGCTGATGTGTGCGTCACCTGTCTGGTGGGCCCCTCCTGCGTCGTCGCTGCGGCGCGCACGCCTGGCACTGCACTAGCAATGATGCGTCTCATGTGAACACCTGTGTTGGTCCCGGCAACTGGCATGAGATCAGATAATTCAACTACGGAGTGTGCATATCGAACTCTTTCTGCAGGATTTGTTCTGGGTATAATGGCAGGAGGCACACCAAGAAATGCATCATGCGCGTGTCTCGCATGCAAAGCAGGAAGTGTGCTGGGCACAACACACTCGTTCTTGCTCAAACTACATTGCTACAATGTCATACCGCGGTCATGGAGACACCAAGCTGGCCTGTGATAATGACACAATTCACCGGGTTCTGCCACCTGCCCTGGGGTCACTAATACCGCTATCGGATTCGCTCAGCGCATTCCGCATCTCTGCTATCTGCCGCCTAACTGCTTGCGTGTCAGCGACACTAGTCGCACGGACGCTGGCTTCTTGCTTCTCAAGCTCCGACAACCGCTCGGCAAGGGTGTTATATTCTAAGTCTCGTTGTACCAGCTTGTCATGTAGTTGATTGACCTCTTGACTGAGCTGCACATACAATTCCAGAGGATCAGCAACAGTTTTATCATTAATTTCCGTCTACCATTGCATATTCCCTGCTTGTGTGGAGCCTATGCCAGGCACCAAGGATCATCATGCGGCTATTCTTCGGTTTGGTGTACAATATGCACAAATGGCATATTGAACATGGTTACTCTTCGGATTGGAATGCATTTGCTGCAGACATAAAGCTCTGGCTTACATTCACATGCCGCACATGTCGGGGGTCCGGGAGTTCATCATGTGAGTGTGCGCTTGTGGCCGGCCTGGGTGCTTCCCATGGCTTTTGGCCCTCAGACGCAGGAGCCAGTATTGAGTGGTCCGCCGTATGGGAGGTATAGCCAGAAGCAGACCGCTCTGCGTCAGGGGTGCCGCCAGCGATATCTGCCCTATCTGCGCTGCCGGGCGATGAGTGAACGTCGTCACCAGCATTTCCTTTTCTGCGACGAGAACACAGTGCATATGCGCCCGCCCCCGCCGCCAACAGGATTGGAAGCACAAGCCACCAGGCCTGCATACCAAAGTAAACTTGCACTGGATGTTGTGGTGTTCGACCGTTTGTCCGTACGTTGCACACAAGCATCGGGTAAATTCACAGAATGTACTCAACCCCGACGTGTGCATTCGAGCGCTATGCAGGCGCATAAAACAATCTGCAGATAAAAAAGCACAATCTAGCCACACCGTTCTGTCTTTGTCGTCAGCATCGACCTCTTGTTTACTAGTGGCACCCCAACTTGAGGGCAAGCGTTTGCCAACGCCAGTCAGCATGTGACCGTCACTGCCTGATTTGTCAGCTCTGTGTTCTGCCACTTTTACGGCATAAGCATCCTGTTGCGCGGTACGCAATGCGGCAGAATCCCGATCACCTTCTCGCAGGGGTTGAACTAGCTTGCCCCCAAGGTCTGACAGCCCGGTAAGGAATTGCGCAATCAGATCGCTGCTTGCTTCTTCACTTGCATGCTGCCGTGACTCATTTGCATCTCTGAGAATGGGGTAGGTAGCGGCGGCCAGCAAAAAGAACACCACCGGCACCTGCAGCAGCACATGTCATGGTGTGACACAGCCAACTCCCTGCCCTTGGAAACTCAGTCTAGCATTAGCAGTGGGGTATTGCTGCACGGACTGGCGCACACCCAAGGGAAACGCCCACCCGAGCCATCGCTTGGCTCTCCGCTACTGCCGCTGCCACCACCACCTCTGCCATCACCACCTCTGCCGCTGCCACCACCCCCCAAGCTGCCGCTGCCACCACCACCTGGCTGGACACCTGTCGTGGCTGCAGCATATGAAGGTTGACGCATATCACCTGCACAGGTGCCAAATGATGACATCACTGCAGCATGGCATATCGCACTTTGTGCCAGTATTCCAGCATGTACTTTGTGTGCAGACACGCATTGAGCAGCGTACGCACCAAGAGGCGGAGGAGGCTGCGGCCACACGCGTTCAGGCCACGCTGAGCTCCCACTCGCTTCGGATGCTGCATAAGGAGCCCTTTGAACACCCTTGGATGGAGAGGGCAAGCTGGAAGCTGTGCCTGTGCTGCCAGAAGCCTTGCTCATGGGCTTAGCTGGGGCATTGCTCATGGCATCACCTCCAGCCTGCAAGGCCCGAGTAGCTGTGCCCTCGCCAGCAGAACCAGTTGCACCTTCGGTTCGTCGCGTTGCATCTTCGGAGCTGTGATCCGCTGCAGTCGAAGCCTTTGTCTTTCCCACTGTCAAAACCGTTGAGGGTGAAGGAGTGGGCTTTGCTGGCACTGGCACACTGGTATCAGTGCCAAGCGCCCGGCGTGCACCAGGGCGTTGTGATGTCACGACGGTAGGCGGAGCTGATGGTGACGAGGGACTGCTGACTGATGCTGCAGCTGGTGCAGAGTCACCGGTGCCAGAAACTTGACCGGCGGCGGTGTCTGGCATGCCAAGCGAGCGACGGGCTCCAGGTCGTTGCTGAGATTGTGAGGCAGCTCCAGCTGGAGACTTAGCTCCCACATTTGACACAGCAGCTCCTCCTGTGGCATGTTCTATAGTGGTACATATGCGAGGCAGACCAAAAACAACATGGGGCACCAATGCAGATGGAAAATATGTGACACGGCAATGACACAGAGTTCACTGCACATCAGGCAGACAACGAATGTCAGGCTGTGCTGCTGCAGGAGCCTTGCGTACACGCTAACAATTATTTCACCATGCATCTGGACAACACAGACACTGCAGCCACAAAGCCTGCAACACAGGTATCACAGTGAACACTCGTATTCTGGTACATGCCTGTAATCTCATCAACCTTGTCTCTTCCTGTCCTCCTTGACTCACTTGCTGAGGTCCAAAGCTCCGTTCGCCTCGCCCTTTCTTGTGACAGCACCTGCCTGGAATTGACATTAGCCCTGTCTACAGACAAAGGGGCCTTGCCATCCGGGAATACAGACACCCCGACCTCTGCATTGCCTGGTGAGACATTGCTCTGGCTGTCCCCTGTGACTGTCCCGAAGACCGCAGTAGCAGCGACATCAAAGAAGCCTTGATACCGCTCATTTTGTTGTGGCTCACCTGCACCGGACCTGTTGGAGGCATTGGCATCACTTGACAAAGAGACTTGTGTGAGGCCTGTGGAAGGCTGCATCGTAATTTTCATCATTGTCCCGGCCTCTGGTAGCCCGGGAATCTGTGATGTAGATGCTGAAGGCAACTCAATAGAGCCGTCTGTGGAGTCGCGCCCTCGGGGTGTCAATGACATGCGGTTCCCAGGACCCTCAGTTTCCGCAGCATCCAGAAGCTCAGCAAACATCTTGAAGAATCTATTGGTTGACATGATTGCTGTCACGATGATCAAGCCTCTGCAACACAAGTCATGTATTGTCCACACTGTATCGCAAGATGCTTTACTGCGCGCATCTGTTTCGCAGTAGTATGGTAATCTCAGTAGACGGCAGCTAGTGTGCCAACGATCGCCCATGCCTGCCAAAGAATGCTGCGCCCACATTACGCAAACATCACCATGACGGAGCAGGTCATGCAGCACTGCTGCGTATGTACCGTTGCAGGAAATGTCTGGCATGAACACTATCAACACATCTTAAGCTCGCTGAGTGAATTGAGTACTCGCACATGAATGTCTCGTCCTTGGAGAGAGCGCTCACTGTTGTTCTTGGCGAAGAAGCGTCGTCGGTGCGCTTGTCTGCATTTGAGGAGCCTTGGCAGGGTGCAGATTCATCACGATTGCGTTGTGCCTGTAGTTTTGACCAGGTGATTGTCCTTTGGCGAGTTTCGCTTGGGCCAATCGCCCGAGCACATGCCATCGAGCGAGCGGGCGTCCGCATCATTTGAGACATCTGCAAAGCTGCATAACCAGCCATTATACCGCTAGGTACACGCACATATGCCAACAGCAAGTACAGATACCATACACACGGACATTTTGGTAGCCGCGGTGGATCGTTGTCAAGAGGTTCAGAACTACACCACTCCAGCTGCGTTGTTACTTGATGGCTCTTGCCGCAAACTGTGCGTTATAACACCCCGATGCAGCTGTAACAAAACCCGTGGTCGGCGATTAGATCTGTTCACAGGCCTCCGACGACCACTATCACGATGACGGATCCCGCAATTCACGAAATGGCAAATGTCGCCGGCAGGAACGATGCGCGGAGATAGTCGCGAGAGATGGCCAATATTGGCAGGGTGTCAGTGGAGCGTTAACCAGGTAAGCGTGCGATGCACGCCGTCTCCGGACTCACAGATACCTGCATGCTGCATCGTCCCGCAATCACGGGGGAAATCTGATGTGGGTCTGTGATCCCGCGCCGTGGCGCTGCGACACCCAGAAAATTGTTCGCTACGAAGATCTGTGTGGATCCACACACACCACAAGCGCACGTGCCACGCCACCACCCGCATGTGCATAATGCGGCCGCATTGCTTCGCCGCACGTCACCGGCCTGCCTGCCTTGATGTGACCACGTCAGCCCAGATGTGGGCTGACACTGGTGCTGGCCGAGCTTACTATGCTGGCCATACATTGGGAAATCAGTCCAGATGTTGCCTCGGCTTGAAACTAACGCATTTGACTGCGTCATACGTACAACATATGGAGGGTAGCACGGCTCACGGGTGCGCAGTTTGTGCCAGGTGATCGCCTGGCCGGCTTGCATCTGCTGGGTAGCATGTGAGTCTAGAATCTAGTTGTACGTTCGCTTGGTGCACTGGATCGGAGCCCCTCGATGTAACAGTACATATGGAGGTGTCGCGACACCTTATGTTGTTGCTACCGCGGTATACCCTGGCGCACGACATGATTTGGCCAGGGTTGTAATTGTTACACAATTGAAAGTTGCTGGCAAAGTGTCCACATGTTATGATAGATGGCTGTCAGCGTATCATGGTCACACCGTGCTCGCATTTGTGCTTCCCCGCCTGGCGCGTTGTTCAGATACGAGATTATGGCCTCGCATGCATTGCCTGTCACCTGCTCTATGCATGGACCGTGCATCACCACTAAAAACACGATAAGGTTTCCAAGCACTTTCGGGCCCTGGCAACCCAACTGGTTGCAGACATGCACAGCTCGATGCAGGAGGCCTTCCGCATCTACACCTTGTTGCAAGTCCGGCATATCCTGCTCATGCTCGTCGTGGAACCACCACCTTCGCTTCACAATCATTGCCAGTACCTGCACAATTCCTTCATTTCATCTTCTTATGCACACCTCCTCTTCGCTACAACTGCTGCCCAAGGCGTGTATTGCAGGGACCCTGCTCCGAGTCAGTGTCACCAAAACAGCCATCGAGAAACTCAAACTGCCGAAAGTATGTGGGTACCCTTAATGTGCAATTGCGGTCACACATCCACAATGCCTGGCGGACAGCACACGTTGTGTATCCCAGCAGAGGCTCACCTCTGTCCAATTTGAGATCGCTTGCATCGCTTCAATATCTGTACTCTGCTCCTTGCGAGGGCTGGCACTGAAATGCATGACATCTTTAGAAAACGTGGCTATTGCTCTGCAGGCTGCCGTGCTATGTTCAATTAGCCCATATGCGACCGCCTGGAGTGTCTGTTCAACACAGGCTATGCCACCTGTGCACAGGCTTATCAGCGAATTATCCAAGTGCGAAAGGAACCAGCTCATCTGTTCAGGGGTGACCCCTTTGCGTACATCTACCAGTCCAATGGCTGCACAGCAGCCTGCATCCATCTAAATAGCACAATTTGGTCAGAGTCGTGCGGCATGAGCGGACCGCTTACTCATGGTCTTGCAGGTACAATCCATGGAGGACTTGAAATGCATCAGGGGCATGTTTTCTTGGTCCAGGTCAATTGCGTCTGACTGCACTATCCTATAGCATTGAGTGTGTTCAACTTAATTTGCTTTGAGAGCATCACACCTTCATCAATTTCCGCAGAATGTGTTGATGATCAGCTGTAGTGAGTTGATCATTGTGGGTAGTTTGCTTTCGTTTCCTCCCACGCGATTTGCTTTCATTACTTGCTCGATCGGTGTCCTTTTGTCTCACATCTGTACATGGTGGGGAGACGGTGGAGTTATAAAGGCAGCGCATCTTCAACACATCCGCTCCATTGGCCCCAACGCACATGGGGCGGATATCCTGTAGATTGCCGCCCGCCAGTATATCTAGTTGTAGAGCTACCAACGGCATCTCAGCGTTTTTAAGAGCTTCGTATGCGTCCTGCAGTGACCGCTTAATCAAAGTGGTAATGGTCAGCCGGTCCACAATGTTTACCAAATCCAACTTGTCTGATTTCATGTTTCAAACTCAGACATGCCGAATATAAGCCAAGTGGCACCATATGATTTTAAAAATATTTGCAATAAAAGCATGCGCACGTTGATTAATCGGCGAGTGTCTTCCCATAGCAGTGCAGCATCCTGAATGCTGCTGCATCGGACTTGGTCCCGTTCGGGTTCTCGCATGTTGAGCAACAAATTCCAGCATGCTGCGTCTGTGCACAGCGTGATGCTGAAACGTGGTCTGTTTGAATGAGAATAGATATTGAGCCGTTCGTCTTGCTTGACCTTGAGAACGGAAACTAAGGTGCTGCTCACCTGCATGGAAATGCAAACTCACGTGGACATAGACCACTGCGTACGCGAAAACCTCAGTGAAGGCAAAAAGTGTCTGCAAACCTCATGACTGCCTTGCAATGCTCGAGCGCGCTTGTGCGGTGCAATCCATGCAGCTATAGCCCTGGCTGCATCCACTCCAGCAATCCCTCTTCGTTTGCCTCCACTAATGATAGCAGAGCTGTCCCTCAGTGACGTGGGTTGGCAAAGCTGCTCTAGGGCGAACTGTATTGCGGTCGTATCCCTAGGCACAGAGCAAAAATGGTGCAGCCCCTGCAAAAGCGCATCTGGCACTTGCCACCTCCTACCGCGAGACGATGCCAAGCTCAGAAACGCGATGAATTGCAGAGCAGCCAGTGCCCCCGGGTGAAATCGTCTGGTTTTCGCTTCTACTATGTAAGTTTTGCCTCTGCATGTCGGTCGTCGATTATACAAGCGCACTACTTGGTTGTTCGGACAGGAATTCAGCGTACCTATCACAACTCTCATCGGTCAGTTGGATTCTCAGGAGCTTCCTTGTGATCGCAATGCAGCACAAAGCTCCTACTTTGCAGACGAGGTTCCACTGGTGCCGTTCTGCAGCGAGCCAAAGCAACGCGATAGCGTTGTTCAGAGGCTGGATACCCCCGATCGCGATCAACTGCATTTTCACCACATGTTCATTCCCACCAATGCAATGCCACGACTAAGGCAGGACGATATCTGGGTTGGTTTGCAGTGATTCTGTTCTTCGCTATTCCTCCTTGTTACTCAAGGCGTCAGCTGCAGTGGTACTGGCCGGGTTCGTGCTCCCCCGATAACACGCTGACATGTGACATAACGAGGCGATCGTCATTTCAACACGAATGGCCTGTGGAGCGCTTGGGTCACCTGGCGCTGGGTACATATGGACAAGCACATTTGGAGTTTTTATAGCTGAGCCGCAGCAGTAGCGCTGACCCCCGCTTGTGATCCCTGGGTCTCCATACCACGGCTCACGGGTGCACCCTGGTGTGCAGTTTGTGCCGGGTGATCGCCTGGCCGGATCACACCTGATGGGTTGCAGGCGAACATGAGTCTAGGAACTATATGCACATCCGCTTGGTGCACTGGCTTGGAGCCCCTCGATGTAAGTGTAGATACACATGTCCAATTAGTGTACTAACTAATACATGGCCTGCAGGCTTCACCCGCTGGCCACAACGGGCTGTCACGACATGCGTTGGGCGCAATGTATATAGCTGCAAGCACAACTGACACACCGTGGTCCTGACTGTAGGAATGACAAGATGGCCGCAAAATCGAACGTGATACATGATAGTGTTGCAAACTTCCCCATTGGTACTCTTTTCATTGTACGTCGCTACGCGAATGATGAATGAAATCAGTGCACGCCATTGACGCTGCAAGGCACCTGTGCACTGCCGCTGCGGGACTGCGTAGCCCCTCTACGCTAGGATCACACAGAACCTTGACAAGCTCTAATGAACTCAGCATAGAATCACCGGCTATCTGAGGGATCCCTTGGGCTGAATTGAGCAAGGCATCAACTCGTGCATGGGCATACAGCAACGCCACAGTGGCCACGTCGGCGCTATGTGCTTCCACGAGATATTGCTGGATCGTGTGTACAGCTGCGGATGCATCCACCTTCCACATCGCCATGGACGGCACAACTGGGTTGGTGTGGTTCTTTGCCTTCCTAGCTTTGGTGCAGATCCTCTGCAAGGCTCGCATGCCCTCGCGTGCACCATCACGAAGGTGCTCAAACTTGCCAGGCCAGATTGTTGCAGGTGCTCTCACAACGCCACGATTGCTCATGCAGAATCCACAATCTGAGTCATCGGTCTCCACTTGTGGAGCACTTCGTGAGGTTATCTTGGGCAAAGGCATGTCAGAAGAAACGGCCGCGCTGCTGACCTTATTCGACTGGTAGTTCAGATCGTGTCGAAGGGCTACCATCTGCAACCCTGCCGGAACATTGTCGAACATGGAAAATGGCGCAGCCATGGGCGTGGACTGCACACACATTGGAGTTTGAGTGAAGCAATCGGTAGGTGCAGACCGCCAAGCGCTGCTGCATACATGAAAATGTAATTTTGAGGCAGGTGTCCATCAGGCATGACTGCGGAGAAAATCATGCCTGCAGTGCTGCAACTGCTCCCTCAACAGCTGGCCCATGCTTCACATATCTTCTCTCAAAGTAGTTGTCAAGTTGTCTGTTCACCTTCTGCATCAGAACTTCCACAACCGCCTCCTGTTGACACGGAACCATGTGCCATGCTGGTATATCAAGTCGCATCCAACCCAACTTCTTGGTGTCAGTATATGATATTACGACCGTATATCCTACAGTGATGATAGATGAAATGTGTTCAAGCTTCAGTGTCCACCGAACCAACGGACGTGATGAAGTTCGAGCCCGGCAGTAAACTAGATACTCATGTCCCAGTACCAGTGTCCTCCCATGTTTGTTCTGTACCCAGTCGACGACCTTCATTGCTTTTAATTCGGGCCTTGTTTGCCGTAACAGTTGCTCCCAGATGCAGCCATCGCGAGACTCTGTTGTAGATGTGGAATTGTCAGACTGCACTCAACCCAGTCTGTGTTACAGACAACGTGATTGGATCAGATAGTCCCATGTTGCACCCGCTCATCACAAATAAATGAACAGAAGCGGACCTGGCTGTGGTTGCGTCTTGGCCCGCGCACCATTGCCCGCCATCTCCCTGTTGACCCGAGCATCTCTATCTCAGCGCCAATGCCGTACATGGTGCGGGCTGTGAAGTCAAACACACTTGCCACTGGTAGAAATAATCCGGATATGCCACATGCAGCCCCAGCAACAGCACCTGATATCCCCTGCTCACGCCAACCACGAGCTGGCAAGAGCACAAAGTCACGCACCGCTTTGCGACTCGAGGCTCTGACAATGGCTGATCCAGACACGATGGCATGAGTGAGTGTTCGGGGTTTGCGCAGCAGTGATCTATCGAGCGGGGCCCGTCCATAAGATACCATGCGGATCCCTGTTCCAATAACCCCAATAAGCTGTCCTAATACCACAAATATGCTGGATCCAAATTCACCGACGGCACGTGAAGTCCCAATGAGCACGCCTTGAGCTACTTCTGTCCATCTAGACCCTGACCGTGCAGCAAAGTATGGCTGGTAGAATATGTACCACGCTCCTGATACAAGTGATGATCCCAGAGCAATGGTGCTGCCAATGATCTGAACATGACCTACGAGCTTGTGCAAGGAGGACCAGACCTGCAGTGTAGAGTTGAGTTGAGTTGTGACATGCGCGAATCCCATTCTATGGGTCTAGCTGCGTTCGTCCTTTATAAAGCTGAGAGCCGAGCCCTGTGTAAGCAGTCCTTGCATGACCGCGGCCGGCAGATGAGGGATTTTGAAAGCGCCGTACCTGCCGGACAAAATGAGCTGAGATCATGCTGACCAGTTGATCAGGGCTTGCGAATTTGCTTTCTAGTCCGAATGCTGCCACACAGAGGCGGATGTCGTCAAGGTCTGACATGGACAGTCCTGTTGCAAGCGCAATGCTGAGAAGGGTGCTGTTGTTGCGTCTCTCGCAGTCATGACATGGTACAAATGTAAAATGTATAGTGATTTGATCCACTTTGAATGATTCGAAAAACCTATAAATGCACCATGTTTGGAATGCGCGATGAACTGACCTTCATCTCACTGGCCTTTTGCAATGATAAGATTCATACCATCTGTGCGATCCTGAGATAGTCGATCCTTTGCTAGTGTTTTCTACAACTGCCATCAGCATCTCGTTCAGCAATTCTTCAGAAGTGCTCCCAGTAACACCTCTGCTGAACCTTTGATGAAGTTGTTGCATTGGCAGCAGCAGTGCAAATCGGCGCAGATCGTCCATGAACGCCTCCTCAAGACAGACTTCCAAAGGTTCAAGGTGTATGGTAAGGTTCCTGCATGCAAGCGCAGTGCTAAGTAAGTCAGACCCAGAAACTTGCGCAGCTTCCGCACATGAGCACACCTGATGATGACTGAATCCCTTATTGGTCCGTTGTGATCCGACAGGGAACGTATGCAATGCAGCGTGAACAGTGGGTCTCCTTGGCTTTGTCTCTCAAAGTCGCGCTGAGCAGCTTTTAAGATACCTGCCCGTTTGTCGTTCAGAATCCTCTGTCTGCGGCACACCACTACAGGCGCAGATGCATTTAACAGTTGGTTATCTATCTGGAGATTCTGTACCGAAATGCTTAATTCACTGGTACATGGCGTCGTCTTACAGTCGTGTAGGGCATGTTCGCGGAATCGCCCCTGCATGCAGCCTCACCTCGTGGCATGTTCAGACCGACCTGCAAGAGTTGACCATGGCACCGTGACAATTTTCTCACCCGCACATCCATCATATGAATGTACATGAGCTCCTGCGCAAGCCTTGTGGATATGCAGTCAATGACTGACACGCCGACACCCCTCAATGTGACATCCAGCGCCCAGCATGCCTGCGTTTCCTTCTGCTCGTTGAACTCCAATCTGATATGGATGGAACTTGATTTCACTTGCCCTGCATCAATGTCCACCAAGCCGGACATTAGGCCATCTCTCTGGGGGTTCAGATCGTTCAGATCTAGCCATTTGTACTGTGGCTGGCCCCTCTTGGGAAGCGTGTGCAGTGGGAGAAATGCCTGCCCCTGGAGCTCGTCAGCTCCAAACCTGTGCAGCTCAAACACCTGCATGTTCGGAGTTCCATGCTCCTCACAACATGATGCACACAGAGCAATTGTTGTAAGTATAGGCGGGTTTGCCTTGCCCGAGATAGCCAGAATGTCCAACCAGACATGCGTTGATGGCCACACCTGAAATACAATTACGTCTTGTCTGCAACACCGCTCAAATCTAAGCTTCTCATTCCAGGAAGGTGTAATTCCTGAAGACCATGATGTTGATTGAAACTCTTTGGACCCTTGCCTCCTGACCAATATCAATTTAGTCTTGAAGCGCATTCCCATGCGCGGCCTCATGCTTGGCAGCGAGGCTTGCAACACATCCACAGTCAAGTTGCCAAACTGCCTCCAGTCTACAGCTATCTCAGTGTGGTCCATGTCCACCATGTCACCCAACTTCTCGTTGCCAGGTTCAGCGTCATCTCCATATTTGTCCTTCAATTGTGCCAATAGTTCTCGTTTTCTGTGCACCTCTGCCTGTACTCATCACCACTGACTGTTTCACGGATGGAACTTGAAATTGGGAGGCATGGATCTGAATCGACATACTTGGAGCGTCATCAACTCCATCTCAAGCCGCTCTTGTTCGGTTGACATCCAAAATGCATGCAGGACTATGTTTCCTTCAAGGTTACATCGCCCACGCACAGGCTGCCATGCCAAACAGTGCTCGATTTCATGCCCTCCACACGCTTGATGCTGAACCTTTTCCAAGTGAAGATGTGCCTTTCCAATCGCCCACAAACCTAGAGGAGCAGCTTTCAGAAGAGTCAAAGTCAGAACTCCAGATGTTGGCACTTTTCGGATAATCATGTCAAAACCTCTAGATGGTATTGACATAGCAGATGCGGGATGAGTTGCTTGATCTTTGTGCACATCAAATTGTCCATGGCCCCATGCGATCCGGACAGGCTGGCTTGTTTGAACGGGAGATAGCGTGGCCAGCGTCTCACAGTGGACCGAAACTTGCACTTTCCCCTTCCACCGCCTGTTCTTGTCCATGGAGATGTCCCGTAAATACAAAAGTTGCACTCGCAAACTCCCATCCATGCGATTGGCCGTTTCACTGAATGCACCAGAAATCTGCGCAAAACAAGAGAGGCTCAAGCGTTGTGTTTCAGGAGGCGCTTTGCCGGCATTGGAGGTCGGCCCGCTAAGTCATTCAATACATGTGACCTATCATCTGGGTTTTGAACCATACAGATCTAGTGATGGCATCAGATTGCAGAATACGCCAGGTGTTGCCTGGTATGGGTGGATTCCTGTCCTCATGATGCATCAAGGTGCCAGAGAATTTTACAATGCTCTCTGAATGTTCGGAAGAGGCCGTTGGTCGCGATGGTCGTGATTTTGCACTGGTGAAGTTGACCCGTTTTGTTGACAGTTGTGGCCGAGACTCCCCAACAGGACTGAAAGGGCTGCAGTGTCCAACTGGTAAAGCATGTAGCCAGTTCACCGTGTCTCTTGCACTAGAGCGTCGCCTTAAGCCGGGGTCAAGCCCCTTTGACCATATGCTTGGAGCACGTGGAGCTCTGCTGTCATCAGAGCCGTGGAGTGAGAAGTCCATAGATGATTCAGCCACGGCAGCAGCTGTCATATTGAGTGGTGTACGAATGATGTGGGGCTCCACTGTATTACTCCTGGGCTTAAGAACATGCTGCTTGGTAAGCGCCATCGATGATGCTCTGGTAATCTGGTGAAACCATTTTCGGCCGCTGTTAGAGTTGTCACCTTGAAGCACTCTATCGGCACTGTGGTGAGCGGTTTCCATCGATATTTGGTGCCGTGAGACATGAGTGAATGCTTGGCCGCGGGAGAAACGCATGACATGGCCCCTGGGGACACGAGCCCAGTCTGTGTCAGATCCATCAGCATCAAAGCTCATTCTGTGGTCATGTGTATCTCTGTGAACCGGGATGTCAATCAGGATTCCTTTGTTATCTTGGAACTTGCGTAATGCCATGTCAACTTGCCACGCTTCTTCATGGAGTATCATCAAGCTATTAAGCACGTCACCATTCTCATGTGATGTTTCTCTGTCATCAAACGTCACAATGTGTGTTGGGCCTTCAGTTTGCACGGTGACCCGAATACCCTACAGAAAAGCAGCTGGTTATGCATCAGAACAGCGGGATAACGATGACGTCTCAAAATCATGTGCCTGAGTAACCGCATGTCATGAATTCATTCTACAATTTGTGTCAATCTTGCATTTCTGCAACTGTATCTGCAAGTCTTGGATCAGTGAGGAGGTGTCGCCACCTGCTCCAGTGGCGGTGTTGCATGAAAGCCAGTCTCGGATTCATCTCGGTCTCGGTCAAGCAGATAGCTAATTGTCTGCATGTCCGCCATTGTCTTGACAAGATTGTACCCCCTATGGCGCAATCCTCTGCGAAAAGCTGCAACCCTCCCCACTTTGCGTGCTTGCACTTGTATGTCCAGCTTCCGATCGACATTGAACTCATGTTCATGGGTGCGGAGTGTCCCAGGCATCATCGTCTCATCTGCGGTTTTTGAGGCCAGTGAACACTTCACATTGAATACATTGACACTGCGCAAGTTTGAAGACGTACTTGATGGGATGATAGATGCAACTAATTTGTGCCCTGAAGCAGTGTCGTCCCATGCAAATGGGAGTGGTGCACTGCGAGGCATAATTTGGAAGAAGTACTTGTCTTTCGGCCAAACCATAGACTCTTTTTGTCGGATATGTACGATGTGATCAGTGCAAGCGTTATGAATCAAGTACGGAGCTTGGGCTGAATTAGCTGCTCCAATGGTGCATACCATGGAGTAACCCTGCATGCGACTGAAGCAATGTCCAGGGAGCCCTCACACACCCATTCGTGATCTTTGATTAAGGTTGACAGACCTGCATCATAACAGTAATAGGCAGGATAGCATAATGGCCATCCTCTTTTGCATGCAGCCGCAAAGCGTGATTGGCCACATCTGACACTGTGAACCGTCCACTCCACATCCAGCAGATATCCTTCGCGATAGGCCTGACACTGAGCTCTTGCTTTGCGTCAGGGTTGAACCATATGATCGGTCGGGACTGGGTTGGCTCAAGAGATAGGCATCGGCCAGAATGGCATTGCTGGACCAGCACTGTCGTATTGGATGCATTTGTGCACACGGTGGCAGGTGCAATGGTGATCAGCTTGCTTGCAGCAAACGCTCCTCTCCCAATTGCTACATGGATATTCAGCTCATACTTTGCTGGACGTGATCCGGCTGTATGTCGTGCCCGGGTATCCTGAACCTTAGCTTGTAGTCATGCACCCTCAAATGCAGATGATGCATTTCCAAATATTGTGAGTAACATACATGGAAGGTTTCTGCGCTCCACGCTTGTGTTACGCAGTCCTGCTCGGCTCCAGAGATGACACCTACAACTGGCGGCAAGCGCGGGGTCGCCGGGTCTGCTTCAAGCTGGTCACCCTGTTGCGGTATATGCATTGGGCACGAGATCGGTCCTCTCAGACCAATGGAAGCCACAGACACACGACGCCAACTGCCCTTGTCATGCATGTTTGGTTTGCAGAGGCTGACCTTCAGAGATTGGCTGCCTGGCAAAGAAGCAACCAGTCCAGATAAATACATTGTCATAGGTTCCGCACACACGATGACACAGAGCCATGATTGCGTAGACCTGTGCATGCAGATGCATCTACAACTGGAGTCAGGTGAGGCCATGTGAAGAAGCCGCACCAGAGAATCCAAGCAATGTCAAATGCGATGCATCAATGCTTGAACTCAAGCATGGGTCGCACTCCACACTGTGTGGCACGCGGCCATCGATGCAGTTGTACGGAGAAGCAGTTTCATCGGTGTGCGGGAGAAGCACGTTGACCGTAACACCACATCTGTTGACCACCCATATTGGGCTACAGACATTGACAACAGTCTGACCACAGGTTTCATCAATATTCACTGTGAACAGAATGCGCCTGTCCAGGCTGCTGTCATGATGATCCGAAAATGAAATGTTGGCACCTGGGAATTGGCATTCTTTACTGAAACCATGGCGACGGCGCAGCTGCACATGTTGCCACATACTGGAGCCAGGTGCCTCAATGCGGAAGATGATGTACTTCTCACGAATGTTGATACTGTAGATCTCCTGCTCGTCGCCTGGGCCCAAATCCACCACAACCCATTTTGATGCCACTGTTGCTCCTGACACTTTCATATGGATGGATGATGGGAGTGCGCTGCGAATGATGAGGGGCGGCAGAAATGATATGGTGTAGACCCGCAGCTGTGTTGAGAACTCATCACATGTGGTGTTGTCACGGCTGCTTATATCATGCCTCATCGCCTGCACAAAACCAAGCGCATTAGCACCTGCTTTGCGACCCAGCGGTGACTGCAGAATCTTCGGCAACTCCCATGTGACCTTTTGAGCACACCTGGACTGGTTGAGAGCTGATATGTAGACAAACATACTGTGGTCCGTCCGCAGATGAGCATTGATACACCCCTTGCTGCCGATGAATGTCCTGGCTCTGCAGGTCAATGCATTCACTTTCTTGCAGTATTTGATTCCGGTCATCTGAAGCAGCCGTCACGTACATCCGTATGAGATATGGTCTTTCTGCGAGGGCAGTAATGGGAAGGAAACAGTCTTCATTTCGCCTCAGAGCAGCGCAACCGTCTTTGCCGCTGTAATTTCGCGGTAGTTGCATGACCGGATTCAGGACGAGCTGAGGCGAGATGGCAGCCTCTACTCCAGTTCTGAACTGGTGGGATTTGGTTTGCAGCTGCAAGCAGTGGCTCGCACTTTTCCATGCATCCACTACATACACTGTTTTGATCGCTGCTTTTACGAGAAGATACACACCTTCATTCGAAGAGCTAGACCACACTTGTTGGACAGTCGATATGGTGTTTGCATGCTAACAACCTTTGTCCGATGTTCCAAGTGGACACTCACTATCAATGCATACTGAAACGTCTTATTGCTTTGTGACACAGGTTGGCTGTGTGTGTGGAGCGGGTATGCATAATGCCCAACTCTGTCTACGACAACATGCTCTATAGCTTTGATGGTCCCGATGAAGCTACTGTCGAGCTGAACTGCAACGGTCCGTGCGGCTACCTACACACTTGGTGCATGGTCATTTCGTCCTCGATATGACCGGCTATAAAAAGAGGCGCTTCGCACCGTGCGGGCCAAGTCCGGCAGGTAGACCATCTCTTGCCATGGTGAGAACTTCAGGGGTGCTGCTTTGCCTGATGAAGCCAGATTCATCCGAGAGATTGAGCTGCTCTGCGTCGCTTGAGGGTAGCATGCAACACCGAGTCCGCTTCTGTTCACCAGCTTGAAAAGTGAGGACGTGATCTGGCATCTGTGATCATGAGTGAGGCTGTTTGAATCTGTTGTGTGCTGCTCACATGTGGGTTTTGCTGTGGCGCCGCCTTCACTGTGTTCATCGTCCATGAACAAATCAAAGTAGGCCGCACAGTCCATAATCGAGTCCAAACAAGCAGGGGAAACTCGCAAGGTGAGGTCTTCTGCACTTGATATGCTGGAACTCGTGACACCTTCAACTGGGAGCGCGTCATGCTTGACTGCGATAGGCCAGTCCTGCATAAACAACCCCACCTGTTGCTGCATCATGTACTCCGGCCATCACGGGCGATATGTGGTGACACCATCACATCCACTTGTTTGAGCGTACCGAGATGAAAAAGTCCTCGACATCTAGCCTGCTATTGAAATACATGCAACGAACAGTCGTTTGTAGATGCCCAGTCTTTTGTATGCACAAGCAATCACCAGATCCACTCGCATGGATTGGTGACCGAGACTGCTGTTGCCACACAACATGTGTCTCATGCAACGCAATGCGAAGCGATGGAATTGCTTCATTGCTGCAGCTGTCATCGATCAAAACGGCCTCAATGCCTTGCAGACTCGCCTGAAGTCCACACACTGACAAGTTGGCGGAGCAAACGCTGCACAATTGCTTATGTACGGCAGTGAATCACCTTCATTACCCGGAATAACTTGCAGTCTCCATTGCCAACTCTTTTATTTTCTGATCTGATGCTGCTCTCACTAATATTTGAAGACATGCACCAGTGGCTTGAATTGTGGGCAGGCGCAAATGATTTAGTTGCGCAGGTCTGCTCTGCCTCGTTTCTGTATGGCGATTGTCGGTCTACAAACATAACGTTTATGGCATGCCGAGAAGTTTCATGAGGAGGCCGCACGGTGTTTGGTATAGTGTGTCGGCGTGTGCAGCATGGATTGCCAGCTGTTGGACAGAAAGCGGCACAGGTCCACAAAGATTCCTGTACACTTTCGGAACAACAGCCCCAATGCTAGTCTTGCAGGGCCTTGAGTTGGACATGCCGTCTCCTGACTGCATTGAGAGGGCTGCTGCCAAAGAATGATCAACTAACGCCGGTTCATCTATGTCTGCACGTTCTTCACCGTGTGGCTGTACATCAAATGGTGCTGCGTAGTGTTCTCCCATGCACTGACTGCCTGTCAACACTGGATTTGCACTGGCTTGTGTGGCTGATGGAAACGCAGACATCGCGCTTGGCAGTATTGTGCTGTACACATCACACATGCTGCAGTCTTCATTGCAGCGTGGCATCACCCCGGTTGAGATGTGAGCAGATGAATCAGGCTCTGAAATGGCGCTGGCTTGGATTGTCAAGCATGGAAGTGCCCTGACAACCTTCATCAAGCTTTTAACGTGATTGCATAATCCAATTTCAAGCTGGACTCGCAGTGTGCTACAAGCTGCACCGAGGCTCTGCCTCCGCTTTGCGACAGTGGGTTGCATTCTACCCGCATTGTGCTTCAAAGAAAATGAGTCTTTAAGCACCGGTGGCACAGTGGGTGCAGGCGTAGTCCCATCATGCTCATGTGACTCCCAGCCATCATTTTCTGAGGAGGCCAAGCACATGCATGTACTCCATTGTATAGTTGCATCAAATGGGCAGATTAAAGTGTGCAAGTCAAGCCCATTTTGTCGCAAAGTCCATCCTCTCTGTAAGGCACAAACCTTCATATCTGATGCCAGTGTCACCTTCATGGCAACAGAATCAAATAACAAAGCAGCTTCTTTCTTTCCTCCCCAGTCATATCCAATTCGCATGCGATTCCAGCTTGCCAACACAGTTGGGTACCAGAAAGATCCAGAGCGGCCCAATGGCATAGACTCCGGGCTGACGATCATGATTTGACCATCCTCCAAAAGCACATTCACGAAAAACCAGGTTTTGTTGTCAGCATCTACATCAATGGGTGACACAGAGTCGACTTGAACAAATCGAGAATACGCCATAATCGTACTCCAGATCAGCTGGTAATCATCCATGAATGGCCAGGACACGTCGACTTGGCGAAGCGTGACCTCAAGGCAATGGGTGCCACGGACTCCATCTTCTGCATGTATTACGTAGTCCAGAACAAACCCACTTGTCTGCATCTCCAGCTGGAGTTCCTCATTATAGGCTGCACTGGGATTTTGCACTGTGCTCGGCCTGGTTGTCGAAGTATGGTGTGGCCTGGCAGTGTCCAATGAGTGCTTAGACCTGCGTGCCTGAATGATTGGGAAGAACTTTGTAGAAATGTTGTGGTACTTGTCACTTGAAGGCGACACGCTCTTATCTGAAGGCGACTTCAGTATGCACAGATGCTCTGACGCCACAATAATCTTTTGTGCCCCACCTACACCATCTACTTGAATATGGTATACCTGGCTTACAACTCACACATATGAGACAACAGGATGATCGTACCGACCGTTTGTTTGTGTTGCACCTTGCAACTGGTCAACTCTGTCTGCACCAGACACTGCGCTTCCTGACCTTCCTGTGAACTGTCAGCTTCTGTCAGGAACGTAGCCGCTCCCAGCTCGATATTGGTGGTGAAAGCTATACAGGCATCATCTGGTAGCTGCAGTCTTGTTGGGGTCTGTTGGGCAGATGTGAATGTGCCCAATGGTGGAATCCTGTTTTGTGCTGGCAAATCGAATCCATTTTCCCCCAGATTCCCAAACAGGGTGCGCATAACTTGTGAAAAGTGTGCTTCACTGGCAAGCACTTGGAGGTTTGCCCAGAACAAGGTTATGCTGGGTGAGCTTGTCATCTCTAAAGACAACACAATACTCGAGCCATGTCCAAATTCTCTATGCTGTATTTTCGCAGGATGCAGCTGTGTACGGGGGTGCACACGCATCCAGAACAGTTTTGGAGCCTTGACAACAGCGGTTAACAGTTGTTTGCAGTTGCGATTATCAACAGGACGGGATCGATGAAGCGCCACCGCCTGCGTGCCAGGCTGAGCTGCCTGGTGTGAGATTGATCCCAGCTCAAATGCAACATCCTGACAGCATCCAACAGTCTCCTCCTGTTTGAAGCTCATGATCCGCTGCGCCATCGATGCAGGCAGCTTCCTGCATCACAGACAACCCATGCCTGATTACATTCTTCTGCATGACAGATGGAGCTATCAGGACCACACTCTCTCAGCGATGCTTGCACATGATTCCTCAACGTACTGCCGTCTGCGTAGGGTTCAATTCTGATATTCGCACTGTTCATCACAAATGCGTCTGAGCTCCATCCTGTTTCAGGAAAAATCATTGAAACATTTGTCAAGTTGATGAGCGTTGCCATGGCAATCTGGGACAGCCTTGCTTTCGACTTGCATGAGCGATTAGCCTTGTCTGCGGTCGCTGCCGGGACAATCCGAGCCAACAATGTCTGGCCAAAATAGACGATATCTGCCATGAAACGATGCAAAAAAATGCAGGATACCCCACAGCTTTGTATGTGGAGCGCTGGCGCATGCCCTACATCAAACATGCAGTAAAACGACCTTGCATCTAGAGGCACCATGCACAGGCAAAGCCCCAGTTCACTTCTGCGGCTGGTACAGCGTGTCTCACCTTTGAACGTGACACTTCTGTCATCACGAAAGGTGACTTTCAGCCCTGCTGCATTCTCCAACATGCCCATAGCAAGAACTGTCCTGAACCTAGCAGATGCAGCCCGCTTGTCGGTCATGTGCGTATGCTGCAACCGTGCTTGCACCACACAGCCCAGTGGGCCAGTTTCTGCATCTGCGGCCAGATCGCCCAGGTATATTTGCACAGCTGTGCTGTGTGGATTTGCGCTGGATTGTAAACAGAGCAGTACCAGCGCGGCATCACAGCACAATTTTCTCTCCCCATGGCTCGACAGGCTGCCTTCTGTTGCATGTAGTGCTGTCTGATGTGCGGACTGCCCTGCAGGAAACACAGAGAGCAAAGCATCGGCAGCTGCACGAACAGCATCTCCGTCCGAGGGACAAATCCGACATGTTAGACCCATGAGACTGACATGTGTTGTTCGGTCGACAACAATGCTGGCTGTCAGACAAGGAATCAGTGGCTCCTCGTGTGATGTCCACCCACTTGTCAATGACGACAAGTTGTGTCCATTGGTTTGAGACAGCTTCACCAGCTGCACATGCTTCTTTATATTATGGCATCACGGCAATACAATTCTACTATAGCTGCCACACACATAGCACGGGATTGTCACCTGGCAAGTAGTGCACCATTGACGCAACACAGTTGCCAAGAGTGCTTTCTCAGAACGCTGCATATGTAGCACAGACAAATTTCTGATGACTGAGGCGCTGTGCGTACATACCATCCTGGACACTAGTGGTGGTACATCAACGTATTGACTGTTGGTAACATCGATTGAGAGCGCAGCTATTTGAGCTCGAATCCTACAGTGACAAGCAAAAGTACCCGAGAACAGAAGCCGATGTATGTTCAGTGTGGCCAAACAGGCGCCATGTTTTGGTTGCACAGCGCCTGAGCTCTCAAACCTAGATGATCGTTCGGTGTGGGAACAAGACAGTTTAACCTGGGGGATGTAGCATTGCATCAGGACAACGTGCTGGGCTGGTGCTGGGGTTGTGGCATCATTGGCAATAGCCTGTTCGACCCGACATGCCATACTTTCAGCTCTCTGCATCTGCCTTCCGCACATAACCTGCAAAATGATCAGAGGCATGATAAGATGCAAGCACTGCAAGCACTCGATTGGGCAAATGCGAACTGCGCGCATACCGGGGTCAATGCCGATAGGGACTCACACAAGCCTTTCAAGTTTTCCAGCATGTTCACAGTGAGGTTGCAAGAAAGTATGGGTTGCAATACAACTGTCACGTTTTGAGTTGACTGAATCTTCAAACCTGGCTGAAGCTGTTCCATCAATGTGAGATCACACTGCACTTGATCCAGAAGTGGCTCTGATTCAATGGATGGAGAGCAATGATTGATTTGTTCCACCTCAATGCAGGCCTGAATGTTGCACATGTCAGTGCACACACCAGACGCCTCTGGCACAGAAATTTGTTTGGAGGTGCTCACCTTGACGACTAGTTTTTGTTGTATATCGCAAGAGGATGGAAGGAATTGTGCCTGCCATTTTGACCGGAACCGCGATGTGGAAGGACTTTGCATGACGACCCTCCGTGAGGTACTTACACCTAGTGATGGTGAAACAGTACTGCTTTCTGAGGTTTGATGCCCCTGATTTATTGCAGAAATTTTCGGTGATGCTACATCAGCTGTAGTTTTGTTCAGCGGGTGCCGCAGTGAGATTGCAGAACCTTCATATGAAAATGGCTTCAAACTGTTGTAGCTCGCTCTCACCATTGACAGCTTCATCAGGAGGCATGTGCCTGTACAGTGGGATGTTAACAAAGGAAGTGCTACATGGGAAATGGGCCGCAGTGTCAAGCTTCAACGAACAACAATGTTGGCTAGTTGAATCTGTGCCACCTGCCCTCGGTCAGGATGAATCACCACATGTACAACTTCACGATGACTTGGATACCTTTGTCACAGTGTGCCAGTACATATACATGTTGACACTGAAAGACGACAGGCATTGATGTCCTGTGTGACTGCAGCTGCGTTCGCATAGAGTTCCTTGCCTTGAGCTGCTGGAAGACATATTGCCTGAGACATGATATGTCGTATGCTGTATGTCTTGATGACATCATATGCACAATGCTACTCAGAAGGTGCCTCACAGCGGTGGCTTCATACGAGAATTTGGTCGTTGCCATTTGAATGTTGCATTCTGCACCGACCTGCAGCCGCACAAACATGTGTATTGAACACATCATGCTGTAAGTTAAATGCGAGGAAGCAGGCACAAGTAGGTACAGACCAATTGCTCCGGAAGGCGTAGATCTGCAATTAAAAATGGAGCTTCGTGACATGCATGATGTGCCCATGACGGCGCAGCAGGACTATCAATGACGTTTACGAGTTTCCCAGACGTGCTTTGCTCAATCTGCATGTTTAAAAGGCTTCTAGCAAAGCCTTGGCGATTCATACTGTATCACACATGGAATTCCTGGGCACACGGTGGACAATTGCATGATTGACAAGCATTTCGCTACATACAGTGACAGACGTGGCCTATATGGGGCTCGCTGGAGAATGCTCTAGGACAACATGGCACAAGCATACTCCAGCCAACAACCGGAAGCCTGCTCATGGCATCTGTTACTTGTATGCAAACACTGACAGTCATTACATTCTATCCGCTGGCTGTTGAATCTGGTAATCAGGCAGGTGCAGAAACATACCAGCAGCCTACCCACTGATGTGTGGGCCACACAATCGTTGGTGAGCCGAGTCGGTCCTGTCTGCAACCACTGTTCTAGCTTCAACAAGACGTTGCTGTCTGTCATTGTTAGAACTGTCGTGGGCACTCCGTCCACACAAAGCTCAAAACCAATTCGGGGGCATCTGCCATTGAGGTTCAGGCTGAACAGCTTCCGAGCTTCACGGGCATCCGAGCCAGCAAGCAACGCATGCACTTTTGTCTGGGCAATTGCAACTTTTTTCGAGCTGTTCCTTAAATCATGGGCGCTGGACACATACCATGCCAGCACCCGCAACATGCAGCTTTGCCGCAGTGTCATATCATGGTCTCCCTCCCACAACAGCACTTTCCCTACAAGGCAGATTGTGTGCTATATATGTGGTAGGCAACGCCGCACACATCCACCCGCAGACTCACCTGGTTGCTTTCTTTGCAGCGCATACTCCTGGAGCAAGGCTGGAAGTTTCCTAATGTGATGCACGGGCCAGTACGGCTCATTTGGATATGCGCAGATGTGGTGAAGCACGGATCTGACGGCATAACGCCACCATGCGGCAGGGTCCGCTTGCACTCCATTGTCTGGGCGATGGCCAGCGTACTTATTTAACGCTTGGCACCTCGCATACGCCTGTATCATGTCCTGAAAGACCCAGATTTCTGCAGCTGTCGCCTGCAATATAATTGCTTTTGTCACAACTGTTGCATCAATGTAAATATCTGCTACTGTAAAACCGGCAGCCCCTTGCTTCCCAATTTTCAGTGTGGCTTCCATTGCCCACCGTTTCATGATCTTGCACGGAGATCCACTTGGCAGGCAGACACAGGCAACATCTACGCCCATGACTGCAACGAGCATCTGCGCTGTACACAGACTCAAGGAGCTGGTTTCTCTACCAAGTCTGGCAGAATGAAGCTTCAACCTGGCAACATGTATGTCCACAGCACTGCCTGTCGCATGCACGGCCGGGGTGGTCGTATTGGATGGGTGATGTCTCAGACCTGTGCAGATCTGCATGGAGATATCATGCATATCTACAGCAACGCAATGTGCCACGATGAAGAGGCCAATGCACACGGTCATCGTCGCCAGCCGCTGGTGCAACGCCCTGCACCATTGGAAGACCCAGCTCCTGGCGAACAGGATCGAGTCGATGGTGTCCAGGTAGCGCAGCAACTCGCGTGCAATGCTGCTGCTTGTGGACGGCGAGTGTTGAATCCCCAAGCGCACCGTCACACCCGTGACAGACACGTGAACAGCAGGAGCACGTATTCTCAGCAGCGGATAAAGTTCGACACTGCAGATGGTGCGTTTGATGACGCAGTCTGGAGACGGAAGCAAGCAATTCCCGGTCAACCACTGTGCCGGAATCGGCACGTCTTGAACCTCGAAAACCACTGCACCCACAATTCCATTATTTTGTCCTTTTCCCCAGGACAATGACATGTCAGCGTCGCACACCAGTCCATCCTATTCGACTCGTGATACGCCAGTGCTTACAGACACACTTCACTGCAAACGCGCAAGCCACCAGCAGCACGAACGCCAATGCGAAGCCAACCAACACAGGCCGCATTGATTCAAGCAATTCCTGCGACTGCGTGGTCATTGTACAGGAGCCTGCCACTGGGTGAAGGCCATGGCCACAGATGCGGACACGAATCAGCTTGTGCAGACGCGCGTGGCAGCTGTGTCGAGACGACTTGACAACTGAAACAGATTGTGACCACAGGGCGCAAAGTTTGCAAGGATCATTGGGCCGATACGCAATGTATGGCAATGGGTTTACAGCTACAACGCGGGAAGACCGCTATAGTGTCTTCACATGCATGGTCTGGTGAAGATGCCGCGTCATTGCCGACCGCACATATACATGAGGCACTCCAGGTCCTGAATCCGAATGCTATAGGTAGAGCTTGGCCACCAAGCCAGTGTAGCTTTGCTACGGCTTACATTTTATTAGACTTTTGATGAATGGCGTGCCAAACACACGCGGAAAATTCGTTCAGGCGAAACGCATATTCACGACAAGCCTCCACAATGGCTCAAGCAATCATGGAAACCGAACCAGACGGCCTGCACAGTGCTGAGTCTGTTCAGAACATCAACAAGTCTTTAAGTCACACTTTATCAAAACGCGGCCGAAAGCCTAGGGGTGCAGCAGGTGTCCAGTTTCAGGACCAGCAGCTGCGCACAGAATTCGAGCTAGGTGTTGGACAATCGATGTCGATGGGAAGTGATGATGACATCGCAAATACAGCCGAGTTTCTGCGCCATGCTCAGAGGACAAGCCAGGAGAAGCGGAAGCTTGTGATTATCATGGTCGGCCTGCCCGGCCGCGGCAAGACATACCTTTGCAATAAACTAATGTGCTATTTGAACTGGTATGTCGAGTTCATGCTGCGGGTCTCACCGCGGATACGCCCCTCATCTTGGCCGCGCTGAAACAACCAAGTCTTGTGTTGACTGCATGTACCACCTGTGCTTGCCTGAGACAACGCCACATACCAAAAATCGGGGTTTTTTCCCTCTCTGCAGGCTAGGACACACCGCAAATCATTTTAATGTTGGGGCCTACCGACGCAAGCTTGCGGAACCAGGGTATGAACAAGATGCCAGCTTTTTTGATCACAAGAATCAAGTGCGGCTCGTGTCTCCTCAGATTGCAAATGCAGAAAAGAAGTGTGCTGATGTGACTATGAATACAAGTTTCATGCAGGAAGGGATGAAAACACGCAATCAGGCATTAAATCTGGCGTTGGATGCACTGATGGGATGGCTGCGAGAAAGTTCGATCCAGCTTGTCACCCTCGCTGGCTGTCTCACGCTTATGACATGAGTTTGTAGTGTACAGGGGATGAAAATCAAGTGGCAATTTTCGATGCAACCAATTCGACACTGGAACGCAGGCGATACCTGATCGAGCGATTTCACAACAAAGTGCAGTATATGTTCATCGAGAGCATTTGCAATGATGAGGAGACTCTGGTGAAGAACATGGAGTTGAAGCTCAAGTACAGTCCAGATTATGCCAACATATCCACGGAGGAGGTCTGCGCTGGTATTGTTGCCTTGTGCTGGCTTCACAAGTGCATGCTGTCGTGCCAACAGATGATAGCTTGTAGGCTTTGAAAGACTTCAATGCAAGGATAAAGGAATATGAGAAAGTCTATGTGCCACTGACTGAAGGAGAGGGACACCGTCATGTGCATTTCATCCAGTTGGTCAACATGGTGACGGGGAGGGGACATATGGACGTCAATCGCATTTCAGGCTATATTCCTGGGAAAATTGTTTTCTTCCTGATGCAGGTATGTAAATATACTTCGCTGCTTGTGGTGGTGATGTGCTTTGACAGCAACTCGCTGACCTTGTCTGTTGCATTTTCACATCACTGTTGCTCTGACTGTTAGACACCAGATTGGCACACAATTTCTGCAGGTTTGCCGCAGCGGCCTATCGTCAAATCGCCGCATCTGGTTGACACGCCATGGAGAATCTGAATTCAACCGGCTGGGCCTGATCGGAGGAGATGCAGGCCTTACAGGCAAGGGCAGGAAATATGCACATGCACTTGCGCGCGCATTATGCCATTTAGTGCCCGTTCCAGAGGATGAAGATGAACTCCTGATGGTATCATGTTGGACATCGACCCTGAAGCGAACGATTCAGACTGCAAAGCATGTGCCATTCCCCAAGCTACGATGGAAAGCACTGGATGAGATCCACGCAGGCATCTGTGATGGCCACACATATGAACACATCAAGGAGAAGTGGCCAGAAACATATGCAGCCCGGAAGGCGGATAAGCTAAATTTCCGGTATCCAGCAGGGGAATCTTACATGGACGTTGTCCAGCGATTGGAATCAGTAATTATCGAGGTCGAGCGGGAGAGTGAATCTGTGTGCATTGTCGGGCACCAGGCTATACTGCGTGTCCTGTACTCATACTTCATGAAGTCCAACCGGCATGAGGTACATCACACATCCATACATCTACTGCCACATAAGGGGAAGTGATCACATATTACTCAACTGCAATATTATGCAGATGCCAGATCTCCAGATGCCCCTGCACACGCTGATTGAACTTGAGCCGCGCCCCGATGGAACTATGGTTGAGCGTCGCTACAAGATTAACATCAATGCAACTGAGGATTCCGAGGTGTTGTTTGGTCTTTACAGGGTCCTGCCAGCCCTGTTCTCTGTGCTAAACCACCACTCCTGTGGCCCCTTATCTGTGACTTGATGCGTGATTGCAGCTCTTTGACTCAGTGGCAGAGGTCCAGCATCCAGGCTCACCAGGCTCCAAGCCCATGTCGTCATATGACCCAATAAGGGTAGCCCGGGAAACTGCTGAGCAGCAGGCAGAAGCTACCAATCCTAGGACAAACTGGCAGTCAGGACTTTCTGTGTCCATAGACCCAAACGCAAAATGTGATGAATTGGATGGTGAGCGACAAACTATGAACGAGTCATTGCGGCAGCTATCAGTGGCTTCATGTGCCAGTGAATGGGTTGACACACGTGCAACCCTTTCAAGGAAAGACACGTCATGAATTCTTCCGTAAAGCAGGGGCAGCTGGAACATCCCGTTGCATGAGTGACGTTGTTGGATGTAGTGCGAGTGCAATTGTATTTTTATTCCGCAAAGTGTGAACATCACATCGCAGCTTTTCTGAATTGGATGGCACAGACAGCATGCATGTTTCTGGCACACAAGTCTATTGGACGTACGATGTAAAATGGTGCAGTTTTCTTTGCGTATTCGCCAAATATATTGTTCCCTGCACAAGCAGTCGTGCGAACAGCCATGCCTGGTGCATGAGTGTTAAACACCTGAAGGCACTTATGGGTATACCTGTGCCCATCGTGACTACAAGGGGCAACTCCACGTCGCGTCACACTTCGCGTTGCGCGCAACATCTGTTCAAAGAACAGAAAATTTTATCTGAGCGCGTGATGATTGTGCCAGCTTTGGCTGATGCATCCATTGTGGCGCAACGTTCTTCGTGAGAAGTTGCAGCCCCGGTTCCCATCACCGCCAAAGTTCAAGATCCGATCCGATCGCTGATTGACGATTTCACGTCAGGATGGTCCGAGCATTGCAGCTTTTATAAAGCACACCTGCCCTGTGTTGCGATACGATACATGCTGCCTGCGATAAGACATTTTGCAGATGCTCCAGACACTCCCTTCTGCTCGATTTGGGAAGCGGATGGTGCAGTAGGGGGCGGAGCCGTCTTGTGGAGCTTGGTACACGCATGCACAACACCACAGACCTCCCTAATTGTGTTGCCTCAGCTGCTGGGTGCAACGAAGCTTTGTTCTCCCGAAGTGGAAAAGATAATTGGCAACCCGACCACTGTTTTCCTGAAAGATGATGGCGATGCACAGTTTGGGATACAGCAGGCGTTGGACATGGTCAGAGAACGACATCCAGATAACACCCATAGGCTTGTGATATTGGAATGTGCTTCAACGTTGTCCATGTTGCAAGGCTTTGATGTTTTGACCAATCTGTTGGTGTATCTGAGCCTATGCCCACATGTACACGGGGTTGTGGCATTGCTTCGACAAGACGTACATTCACAGGAAGAGGTCAACAGAATTCACAGATTGTCTTCATGCACGTTCTCGATGCAGCCAGCGAGACCGCTGCCATCTGACTATGTACATGCCAAACGGGCACGCCTCGTCCACGTGGAAACAGTGATTTCCCTGCTCAGGCACTCAGGTAAGGTGATACAGCATCCACGTCCTTACCTGTACATGGGCTTCGGCTTGCAAGCTGGGACGCCAAACTTCAGCCTGGATGTGACAAACATGCTTTCCAGGGCGAGTGCGCATAGATATGGCCAGATACTCGATGCTTGCTTCTGGATGTATGTCTCTCCCTGTGATCGGGACACAAGACACTACGGAGATTTCAGGTGTGGAGATGAGATGCTAGCACCAGGCATGACACCAGCTTGGTCTTGCCAAGCGTAATTAGCGAGCATCCAGTTTTCACCCACCTCAAACAGAAAGCCACAATTAGTTGCGCTTGGTCCGCCTTGCAGAGTCTTGTACCAACATTTTTGTACTATCCAGATGGTAAGTACGCTTGTGAAAACTGGGAGCAGCCGAGCGAGCAACTGCAAAGCAAGTTTGAACGAAATATGTCCGGCTTTATGAAGCTGACATTGTCCGCACTGGTGTGCACCTCACTTGCTGCGCCTGCGTGCATGCCTGGTCTCCTGCGATACTCCACTTACATCAGATCGTATTCAGGATAGGCAGCAACGCGAAACTGTGGTGTTGCCCTGGCAGCATCAGGGCAGGTCATCAGTGTCAAGCAGGAACCAACATGGCAATGAGATGCGGGGGCTGGTCCACTACATGCGTGATTCAGATCAAGACTGTGATTCTGATGAGGACCCTGATGACGATCTTGATCTGTAGACCCCTGGAGTCGCCTGGAAATATGACCAGTCTACCATGCATGTCTGAATCTGCTTTCAGGTTCATTCACGTGGAGAAGTTGACGGTCCTGCGCTGCAGTCTGCAGTGCATGTTTTGCCTTTGCATGTCTAGATCAACGAGCGTTTTTTGTTACAGCCGCCTACGGGCATCGCTGCAGTGTGAAGGCAACATCTTTCAAGTGTTATCAAATGTACATACGATGGTAGAGTCATTGGCATTCCCTCACAGCTCATTCTGGAACAGCGCGTTTCACGGTCGTAAGCATAAGTCTTTTCAACGTGCTATTGGTCAGCATGCCCCCCGAAAACACACATCTGACTTGTGCCCACACCAACTGTGCACTGGCGACTGTATCGATGCATATATCAGCACTTGCAGCACCACAGACCTCACTCATAGTTCTACAGTGCACTCCATGCCAGGACAGCCCTCCACCAAGCCAGTCACCCCTGGCGACCCGCACATATACGTGCGTTCGCGTAGCCATAAAGTATGGTACCACTCAGGGATTCCCAGTGGCTTCTGGTTGGCATGCATCAGCATGCCGCGGCTCCAACATCATAACCTAGCACTTTTAGAACAATCCAATACAACACGTAACTCTCCCAACCTGAACATATGATCGTGCTTGTTCATCATCGTAGAAGCACAAACATGGACAGCATCACGTTATTGATACTAGGGAAAACCAAATGGCCACCAAATGCACCCTGGTACTGCAACAGTAGTATTGAGTTGCACTCCAGAATCCCTTGTCGAAAGTGTTACACCATGCCATAAATGTGAGAATTAATCTCGATTCTCAAAGCATTTACCAATCATCCTAGCAATTGGACATGCCTGCAGACTACTGCTGTCTAGGTCGTTTCTGCTCTGGAAAATGTCGCCGAAATCGCCCAAACTGGGAATTTTCATTAGAGTCATATATGTCTCCACGTGCAAGACGTGGTCGATTTTGCATTCTGACATCATCATGCCCGCTACGTTGCAAGCCACCCTTTCCCCGTTCTTGTCGAGCATATTTGAGCTGCATTGCTCCGAGCTCAGGGTTGTCGGGATCATACTGATATCCATTCAGGCAGCTTAATGCTGCAGCGGCGCACTCCGCATTCTCAAATTGTGCGAATGCAAAGCTATATGGTCTCCCTTCTTTTGTTGTTTTCGTGACGATCCTCACCTCCTACAGACAGCACAATAATTTCGACATTGATGCCTTCCTGAGACAGGACCTTACTGCGCAGAATCCTGCCACGATTCAATCGCTGTTGTTGTGCAGCGACACCGGATGCAGGGGATCAATCATGATCCTGACCACTTGCAGGTTTCAAGCCAGTGCGCATTTGTGTCCGAAGATATACCTTGAATCCGCCAAAAGGGCGAAAGATGTGGCAGAGCTCCCGCTTTTGCATGTCCAATGGCACATCATCAACGTACAGCGTCTGTGATGCATTTGCTGGTAGCTCATCCAAGGACGCATTATCAACAGAAAGTGCAGAAATTCCGCCAATATGCAGATTCACGCCAACCTCGCCTGGACTCATACTAGCGATGGGAGTATTCATATACTGTACTTGCGTGTTGCCCACGGTATGCTCTGCCGTACTTCCGCTTGGTTTAGGTCCACCAGACATGCGGCTGGACACATTGGACGGCCCTGTCATCAGCAATGGTGCCACATCCCCATACTGCACATGCTGTGACTGGCCTTGTGGGAACCCAGAATTGATCATGATGGAGGATTGCACAGTGCCCATCACCTGTGATACATTCGGAGCCTGTACGTGTTGATCCAGCATGTTCACACGAGGCGCCATCTCACTGCCTGGGACAGGCATCATCGCCTTCAAAGACCCATCAGCCAGTCTCACATATTGAATTGCGGGAGAATTTGGGACAGCTCCACTCAGGGTTGAGGATTCCTGCATATTCCTGCTTTTCCTGATAACAAAATGACCCATACATCAGCGCGTCCACCGTGGTCATACGCCTGGCGCACTGAAAGATATACACACCGGTATCGTGTTTGAGCTCACGTTCTGTATAGCTTCTGAATCAGTATTCCCGCCGGCAGAAGAAGAAGTTTTGTGTGGAAACGATGCCATCGCATGCATGACATCTGCACCACCTGCCCGAGGAGGCAATGCATGCTGCATCGAGTATGAGTTCACCCCGGCGGGGGGCGACAGGGACTGTGCCAGCGAATCACCATGTCGGGGAACATATAACGAGCCTGCAAGTGCGCCAACAGTGCGTCATGCGATTCAGCACATGCAGCATGCAATTGAGCCAGTGAGACAGCCTCCCATCAAACTTGGGTGTTAGCCACCATGATGCCAATTGAAATGCAGACAACTCACCGTCAGGCCGCTGATACATCACTGTGCCTGGAGGCCCACGCACTCCATGCTGCGCGGTCAGACCAGGTAGGCCATGTTGCGGCAAAGCTGCTGCCTGATCATGCCCTTGATGCACACTACCTGCCGAAGCCAATTGACCTCCCGAAATGTACGCACTGCCAACCAAGCCATGTTTTACAGATGCCTGCACAGACTTATCTGCATTACGTGCTTTGCCAAGCTTGCATCACCATGTACGGAAATTGATTTCTTGTAAGTCGCATCTGCAGAAGGCAATCTTTTGTAACGATGCCCATGTCAACTCGCAAGCAGCAGTAAATTAGGCTACATTGATTTGATCATGGAGTTTGTTTCCTTAACACTTTTTTGGCTGAGCCCCGCATACAAAATTTTGTGGTAAAAAGCAAACTACTGTTCAGAATGTAGATCTTCCAATGCACTGGCATCTCTGATGGTGAGAGGGCAGGCCCTGTACGAGCCTGGCCTTGTCATTTATATTCTGTACTGCAATGTTTGTGCGCCTTGGGTTGTCAGGCGCATACCAATGCAGGCAGTGCCACGTTATGCATGCAGCACACATGGACCAAGCTGTGCCACCAGACATCACAAAGACACATCTGGTGAAATACAAACATGCTGTAAGATTCAGCATGACCTTGTCAGTGCTGTGTAGCGATTCCTGCTTTGTTTGTCCAGTAAATGTGTTACTACTGCTGCTTTGTTTTGCGACACATGGTTTGTTGTTGGAGGGTCCAAGAACAGGAACTCTAGGATCAAGTCAATGCGGCCTTACACAAAACTGCATTAGCAGCTTAAAAAACCCAGCCCTACAGTGCATGTAAGAGAAACTTGTATCTGTATATATTACAATCACATCAGAGGGTTCGTACGAGGTGGTGCCGGTCATACATGAGACGTATATACGCGTTAAACAGGCTAGGGTCATGTGCGGCGGCCCTCAACCAGCCTAACTCAACCAGCTGGCAGAGTAACTGGTTGCGCCGTTTGATCGACGGGCGAAGAGACACGATCGAGCAATGCTTGCCAGAGCTCAGCACGGCGACAATGAAAGCAAACGGGTTTGTGATCAGAAAGACATGGTCCAGTGCAGCACTGCTCACAGGTGTGCTGTTTGTGCCTGTTGGGCACCTGGACGGATTGCACGTGCTGGGTAACATGCAAACACGAGTCCAGGAAATAGCTGCACATACGCTTGGTGCACTGGATCCCTTAACTGTAATGGTAAATAAACCTGTACTTATACACATACATCCAGGTTCGCCGAGCCAGTGCACCAAGCTTTGGCGCAATTCGCACAAACCACATTCATAGTGTCAATGGCACGAGCCACATGGTCCAATGTGTCATAGCAGGCCATATGCAGGAGATGCCCGGTTTGCATTCCACTCGCAACGGTATGCATTGCAAAACATCCGTAACAGAACCACCCAACAGTGTCCGAGAGGACATCCTCTCAAACGACTGTCCGCTCTGCCCCAGACCCTCGCGGCTCAATTGCGACCACATCGCCTCCCGGGCTGACCCACGCACGGCGGCCACTGAGGGTGCCATTGACTGTGCTAGTGGAAACTACCGGCTTAGCAGTGCGCACATCCAATCTGGCATTGCCTCCTGGGCACGTCGACAACGCGGTGTTGGTGCCGCTGCCGCCGGATGTGCTGTTGGCCTCATCAGCGGCAGCCTCCAGAAACGCCCCTGGCCGCGCCCTGTCATTCGCAAACCCCTGGCACGTGCACTCTGCCTTCCAGACGGGGGCGTTGTGCCTTACATGCCGTCCCCGTCCGCGAACCTCTATCACACCATGGCATTGAGGTCCTCTCGCCTGCCTGGTCATTATGCGGTGACTTATGGTGCCGCGCGTTGCCCCATTGCCTGATTTTGTGCGAGCGCAATGTCTATGACGAGTTTCTGGACTGCATGATCATGACCCTGGGGAGCAGAGGTGGAAACACATCAAGCATCTAATTTTGTTCAGCACATGTATTCGGTCTGCAACGGGCGTGCGTGGGATTGACTATCTCCAATATGATCTGCTGCAGACCAGAGGACAAGGAGAGCGCAGCGTCGCCGTCACTGCAGGGCACACGCTGTGTGCAGTTGCGGATGGTTTGGCTGTACGGCTGTCGTCTGCCAGGCTTTCCCAACAACGCACACTGCGATATCACTGCAGCGGTGGATACTGTGCAGGTGCTCCTTAAGCCCCCGGCTGCACTGTTAGCTTGTGCCCCCCCCCCCCCCCCGCTGTCCACGGCCCTTGCTTGCCTGGTTGCTGCATTTGTGGCAGGGATGCCAACACAGGTTTTGACCAACTTTGTGTCTGCCCAGGCGGATGTGGCTGTAGTGTGGCTGCCTTGTTGGCCCCGAATAAATGCTTGGTCGTCGTAGTGCTCGCAGGTTGTGCCTAATGCAGTTGTGAATGTCCGTTGTTCCAGCCCTGCTCATAGGGGTGCCATGGCTGATGTCTGATTGGGATTGGCTTGATGCTCGATCATTTTCCCTTTGCGCCATGCAGATTGTAAAAGATGTTTTGATCTGAGCCGCAGGTCCTGAGCGGCCCTTGTTCCAGGCGTACGCAAGCCTGAAACAGCGATGGTGTGCGCAGAGTCGTGCCAGTATCTCGACTTCGACTGTTGTACAAATGATATACAGACACGCCTTTAGACTCAGTAGTGCACAATGAGATGTGGCTCATTTGCCCTCAAGTCTGCGCGAGTGTGTGACACCGAGCACCAAATACAGCGGACATGCACACAGCATCTGAATAAACAGAGCAACCTCTCAAGCTGTATGTGTACACCTGGGTTAGGGCATCGGGCCCAATTGACAGAAATCACGATTTATCGCACCCAATTTTAAGTCCTGATTTTCGCCCCACTCAAATCGAGTCTGATGCAAATATGCCTCCAATCCAGCTTTTGAGCTTGCCAATCGATTAGCAATTATCAGTGAAGATGCCGTCATAGTTACAATGTCTGGCCAAGTGGGGTGGTGGCCGTGACGCCATGAGCAAACGTTGAAGGCGACGGTGACAAATGGATACAGTGACGAAGGTTGCATGAGCTCGATGGCATCGGCTCTGGGAAAGTCCAACGGCAGCGCTTTCGCGAACGCTTAAGCATGCGTGTACACACGGACCATGTGCACGTATAAGGGTACTTCCCAAGCGCAAGCCCCCGCGAGAATTTTCAACGAGTGAACTTTCTTAATTGGTTCAAAATGTTCAAAGCTCTGTGGGTTAGCATTTTGGATCAAAGATGAGAGAGGCTCGTGACACAAGATTGAATAAGACGCTGATTTCGGGCTTGTAGAGCATCTAATTCATCCCTGAGTGTGCACCTATGCTGTTTGTTTTGCGTGGGGTGCAGCGGCGGGTGCACACAAATGCGCGCCTCGACAGCTTGCCCAGCGCCATGCAATTTATGCACGGGCTCGTACGCGCGAGTACCACAGCGGAGGTGCCATCAACTCATGTATCTGTGACTTGGAATCGTCCACAGAAACGCTTTCTAGGTCGGAACATTTGGGCTCAACCCATGCACGCGACCGCACACACGGACAGGTGATGACTGTGTGAATCTGGTTTGGTGACGGCGTGCGTGACAGTCACTTTTCGGCGGGCTCAACCTTGAACGAACGGAAACCCACTGGCGAGATCTGGTGCACGAGCGCGTGATGGCCTGCGGCGGGTCACCATGCACGCGAGAGAGACGAGCGAAATTTTGTGTTTTTGGGGGCTCTATAACAAGTATTTGTTGGATATTTGTGTGTTGTTAGTTTTCACTCGGCGCTGGACGCAAGTTTGGTCCGCGTGACCCCTGCGGCGCAGAGGCCACTTTTCGGGATGCCCTGCGCGACAAAGCCCCGAAATCTCACCAGATTAGACAACCGCGTGACGTGACTTTCGCCAGATATTGTAACTATGACGGTATAGGTCTTCCTGCATCTTCCAAAGTTTGCACTGACGGCTGCACTAGCAGACATAACGCGTCTGGGGAGGTCATCTGTAGCTAGCTAGCAGCACAACCGCGTGATTGTCGATCATGGTCGCGGGAGGGTGCTGCTCATGACGATGCGTTCGACGCTGATGATGCTGACAATCAGCACGGTTTAATTGACGTCGACGTAATATTCGAACCAATTTTTCTGACTGTGCTTTACTGCTTCAATTTCAGTGTGCTGATGTGGAGAGTGGCACGCCTATCGCGGCATCGATATCGCACTTGTTTGTCCTTTTCAACCGAACAGCCAGGGCGGTAACTAAAAATCCTGACCTGCTTTAACAGCCTGATGTATCTGGCCCTGATTGCGGGAAATCGCAATGGACGGATCCCAGCAATGCACACTCACACTGTATCCCGAATTTGGCAGTGTCATCAGCCAATGAAAGCAGAGGTGCATAAGTCGGCATTCGCAGTATCCAAGTATGCAATGCTACACCACCTGTACCCAATGCGGTATTCTGTGCTGTGGCAGCAGATCTTGTGAGCCAGCAACATCCAAATTCGTAGCTGAAATGCGGCAGCCCAAACTGCACGTTTCACGCTGCGGCCAGCACAGACGCACGGCTGATGTTTGCCACAGTCGTCCGGAAAATGCCCTTCAAACCACAACATAAATGCAGCATGGCATCACCCAAATGAACGCATGCACACAGCAACACAACACAAATATCAGACGTTGCAGCACATTTTTTAACCGTCAAGTACAAATAATTTCGTTGTTGCATCATGCATGCAAGCGATGTCATCGGAATGGTGCGTACAGAATTTGCCAATCGCTGAATTTGCCAATCGCTGATTCATACAACAGTGTTCAATGTATCTACATCAAGCTGACTCATGGCAAAGACTTGAGGTGCTATAAATGTGACAAACACTAATGGCTGAATAGTTCGCATTCCAGCCAGCTGCCACAGCCCTATGTCCATGCCACATTGCTCTTGAATTGGCAAATGGTGAGAGACGGTTCATACATCAACACCACAGGAAGTATACAAATCACGCACAAGTGTAGGACTACAGAACACCGCAAAGTCTACATCCACTGGCTGTTTAAGTTGAAAACACTTTTGGGTGTTGATCACTATCAAGACTGATTGTCGCCACAATTCTGCAGTGTTTAGCGAGTCCATAGCACCGACAGCTCGATGTGCTTACCACCATTTGCAGCCAGCCATGCTGCCACGTGATGTAAATGCCATAAGCCGTGGTGACTTCTCGGCTAATGGCAAGTGATTACCTCAGTCCTGGATATATCATCCAACACAAGACTGCGCCTGCTTTGGTTACTGCCGGCGCTGAGAGCGATAAGTGCATGACACCTTTGCTACGTGGCTGGCTCACACACGCCCGTTCATCAATTCTTGCATGTCATCTGAAGTCTAAAGCAGGTTCATGTGTGCTCCACCAGTCAATGGCCAACCTGGAAAACTGTAGTCCGCTGCGTGCCAACGGAAGTACCAATGACTCATTGTTTTCGTGTCAGGTACGATTTGTCACTGGCATCACAACGGTTTCGCATTTAGCGATACCTTATAAGTTATAACGGATTAGTGACTATGTCAAAGTCCTAATCTATATATTCAATCTGTGGCTTGTAGGTGAACAGCGAAGGTGTCTGGCTGGCATTTGCGTCAGAAACCACTGACCATAGACACCAACTTGATGTACAATTATGTACTATCTGGCAGCTGACCTGATTTCACAGTACAAACAGGGGGCTTGAAGCTGGGAAGCTTACCGATGGTGATGTTTGCGATTGTGTTGCAGGTTGCGCTCCTCCATCTGCTGAAAAAAGCAATGCCCGTCAGCGAAGACTCTCTGGCCCTGATCACATTGGAATGGAGTAGCTGACGTTTTGTCTGCGAACGGTAAGTATCATGCCCGATGACACCAGCCAAACCACGAGCCTTGTAGACACTTACACGATGGCAGTCATGGACAGATTCATTATTAACGAAATTGTGCCGTGACAATAGAACATGCAAGAGTGGGCAGATAGACATCGCGCATTGTAACATGCCATGTGCGTCTTGGACTGCCGAGAATGACACAGGGTTATCTGATGAGGACTTGGAAGACTTTGATGAGGATACGGTGTATTGGTTGCGCTCCGATTTCCTCAAGTTTAGTTAGCAGCAACACGGCTCACATGGGATCAACATCCACCACAGGCTCTTGGAGCAGCCACAGCATGCCAACGGCTGCTGTTTGTGATTTAAACAAGGCCAGGTCATTGGGCCAGACACAGTTGCAGACTCTCAACATTTGTGGTGCATCCGCTGTCACCTCATAAACGCTTTCACACAGGCAAACACGAGATAGGTTGCCTTGGGGGCAGCACTGGACGGGCCTAACGTCTGAGTCCATAGCTTCCACGCGAAAGAGGTGTTCCAAGCATGAAGATGATGCTTTGCTGTTCACACTATGCCACTGTACAACCTGCTGCATTGCCAAAACCAGCGGCGTCGTGCAATTTGGAACACCCGCCCGAACGCCATACATGATGGATAGCAGGAGGATCAGCTATCCCAGATCCTGGTAGTAATGCAAGTGACACGCAAGCAAAGAGGTGCAAATGGTGCAGCAATGCAAGCATGAAACAATATGCTTGACCCATTGAACAGAAAACCGACGCAGCATGATTGACACCACTGTGTTCTAGACCAGTATCATGAACCTGGAATGGGTCGAACACTTTGCGCAGGGATGAAGCATTGAGGACTGCATATTCCCAGCATGATTCTGTGATGCAGATCATACCGCTACTTGACAGATATCAGTCATGGCCCCTACCCACACAGGCCTCTGCATCGTGCTACACGATTCACCCAGCTGGAGCATGAGAGTTCAGCCGAAACCAGGTATTACGATCAGACATATTGCATTCAGGCAGTAGACACGTTTGGAGCAGCTATGTACTACATGTTGATACTGTTCACCTGATTATAAAGAATGATGCAGTCAAATGAGGGTCCAGAGAACCCGTCACATTGTCACGCATGCCTTTGTCACCCTGGGTGCCGCTCTGACTTGAGGAAGTTGACACCCTCCTTAAACGCTTGCGCCTTCTCTAAATCATATCCACATCGATTACGTCAACGCAGGTTGGCATGCCACACAAAACGCGCCACACTTTAGAGCAACGAGGCATGCTGCAATGTTCAATGAAGGTCGCAGAGCATGGCTGCGATGAAAATCAACACTATCTCCACTTCACTTTTGGCGAACATGAGACGCGAACATTTTGAAGCGTGCATGGAATGTTCCAAGCAGGTGGGATGGAATTCATAACATCGATGCAACGAGCGTCAGAGGAGTCACAAGACAAAATGTGCAACAGCAACCCACAACGCAGGCATTGATAGGATGATGCATTCTGCATACCTGAAGGCAAACAGCTCAAGTTCGGAAACACGAAACCTACTCGACGGAACGCCAATCCTTTCGGACCCCATCCTTTCCATTGCGTAAACGTTGCAATGCACTTCTCAGCCAGATCTTGTGTGTTGAAGTCGACAAAGTACGCAGCGTAGTGCCTGTATGCGGGTATAGCAATGTCGTGTGTGTCGTGCACACAAGAACACTCTGTCCATGAGAACTTTATACCTGGAGTCATCCTTCTCCACGACGGCTTCAACGCAGCCGTCTAGCTTTAAAAATTGGGCACGGAACTCGTCGCCGTTGAGATACTGGGGAACGTTGATCACTTCCAATCGAAACACGCTTGGCTTGGCAGCACTAACCAACGGCTGCCCTGCCGTGGTAGGAAGCTGCTGCATAGATTGATATGCCATGTGGGCTGACCGCATCGCGCTCTACTTGTCCTTGAGGTTAACACAAGCCAGATGCCAAGCAATCCTGCAGCATACGACAACAACGTGCCATTAGGCTAAAGAAGCGGTTTGGAAGACGTTGTTGCATCATACCTTGTTTGATTTTAGCCAGTGTTGCAGCTGTTCGACGCAGTTCCTCGTCAGGCCAGTAGGCGCCTACTCCTGTGGTTACCGGTGATGTGGAGCCAAACAAGGTGGCTACTAGTGGTCCTGAGGTGTAAAGTGACATACCTGAGGTATGCGGCGACTCGAGGGCACTCAGCATGCAGCGCAGGCCTGATGGCGCAAATGCCACCCCGATCGGAATGTACTTGAAGGCAGAGCGGGCCGGCAGCTATGAACGCTGTGGGACCACTGGTAGCCGAATGCACATTCTCTGCTCTGGCACAAAGATTGTTTGGTGGATCGTTGGGTGGAGGCACTGCTTAGTGTGTGCATGCTTGTTTATCTAACCAGTCGATGGCAATTAGTTCTTGCACATGCCCTTCGATGTATGAAGACACGAAATTTCAAAAACTACACTTACAAAGGTACGAAACGGTGGTCCAACAGTTGAGTGCTGCAGCCCTGACCGACAGTGGGACTGTCACGGGATCAGAAAGCCAATGACCAGCACAGCACAGGCGCTCCGGATTTGCCACAATGCGTAAGGTCGGGCCTTGGGAAAAGTGAGTTGCGTGACCGGCGGCCACGAGGTCAGCAGTCGCCGACTTGCACACGCATGAACAGTGGTGTGACGCGCCAGGTCCTCGCTGCGGCTCCGCTGCGTATGCAGCTGGCGGGCCGGGCGGTGGTGCCTGGCCACGATGTCCCGTCGGACGTGCTGTAGGCGGCCGCTGGCCGCCTTGCTGGACCGGGTGCCGCGGTTGCAGCAGCGCAGGCCGGCCCCGCGTCTGGTCGTGCTGGCCCGCCCTGCCTTCCCGCGAGCCACCGTGGGGGGAGTGATGCGGCGCCGCCAGTGCCCTTCGCGCCCCGCCCTGAGGCCCCTGCCGGGCGGCCGGAGGGGGAGGGCTGGTACGCCTTGCACTGTGGGGGGCGTGCGCCCCCGGGCTCTCATGTGTGGGGGGCCCGTGATGGAATGCTCCAGTGGGGCAGGATGGAGTGGGGGTGCTGCTGTTGGGGGGTCGGCGGTGGCTGGTTTTGCTGGGGTGGGCAGTAGTGCGGTGGTGGTTGTTGCTGTGTGCGGTTGTGGCGCGGGTGCCGTAGTGGAGGGGTGCGGGATTGCGCATGCGTGTGGGTGCGTGGGTGTGGTTGTGTCGGCTGTGTCGGTTCGTTGTGGCTTTTCGCATGGGACAGTGATTGCTTTTTGCTGGTGTTTACTTTCGGGGGTTTTGGCCGTCTACTTTCCTTCTGTTGCCCTCGCTGCCGGGCTATTGCGTTCATCTCCGTGTAACACACGCATGAACAAGTCGAGAATAGCGTGTGAGAATGTTTCGATGGAACTGTAGCGCAATACAGAAGCTACTGTTTGTGTACGGCAATCGGCCATGGTGAATGTTTTTTATGCATTGCCATGAATCGTACCTCTGTGTTCCACCACCTTGTGGAGCATACATCTGTAACGTATCTCAGTCGAGCCCATTGTTAGTGAGGTATATTATTGCAAGTATATTATTGCAAGTAACTGTAACGTATCGCATTTATTATTGCAAGTGATTATATCATTAATATTATCATGGGGGGTATTGTGGTATCATATGTCAGCCTTGTGTACGGTGGCCTGCCTCAGCGCTGCCACTGGCCTGCGCCTCAACATTCAGATCCACAAGCCCAAGTTCGGCGGCAGGGAAAACCAAAGTTTGTGCGCCGGACGGCAGCGCGCGTGCGCTTACAAACTGGCATCACGACAAGCCTGGGCCTGATCAGCTTGCCATTGCCTTCAGGCATTGCACGCCAGGCCACGCACAGATCCACGATGCAGGTCCATCCCAAACACATTCTGAGTGTGTCTGGCGTCCTCGCCAGGCCCAAAAGTGTCTACTGCCTTAGGTCGCGAGCCCGCAGCATGGCGCCGTCGCGCTCACGGCGCTGGACTTTCCACAGTTGTATTGCATGAAATTGGTTGACCGTGAGCTTTGGCGCGATGCCACAACACGTTCAAGACACCTGGAATGCTGCGTGTCGCGTTTCCGCGCATGTCGCTTCCAGCCAAGAGCTCCAGAATCATTTCTCTGTACATGTGCAGCTCGTGGTGCCTTACCCATTGTAGTCTTTACCGACTGCAGGCTACAGTGGGGCGTGCAATGTCGACCTGGTGATTGCAGTATGGTGTCCTGTGTGATATGGCCATCATTTACTCTTACATCGAGGGGCTCCGAGCCAGCGCACCAAGCGAATGTACAACTAGATCCTAGCCTCGCATGCTACCCAGCAGATGCGAGCCGGCCAGGGGATCACCTGGCACGAACTGCGCACCCGTGAGCCGTGCTACCATGGACATGGTATTTCTGATCACAGACCCGTTTCCTTTCACTGTCGCCGCACTGAGCTCCCGCAAGGAATTCTCAATCCAGCGAGCCTGTGCTCGCTTGTTGAATGGCCCAACCAACGACACTGCCAGCGTGTTGAGGTACTGCATGGCACGCGACCCTAGTCTGTCATATGTCTCGTGCACAACCGGCACCACCTTGTACGATCCTTACACACTCTGTTCACAACATTGTGCCGCGCGCTGGCGCGCCAAGCCCGCGCGGCCGCGCCCCTCCGCGCTAGACTGGTCGGGCGGGCGCTGCTGCCGGGCCTTCCTGTCCCCACGGACGGCCTGCCGGCGCTGACAGGCCATCGCGCATAGGCTTGCGTCGTGCGAGTTTGAACTTTTCGCGAACTTCGGCCGCGTGCCCCGTTGCCCCCGATGCTTTCCCCACCACAGCCACCCCAGATGGGTGGATGAAGCTGACATCTAGCGCATGCACATCTACGTCCGGACCATTTGCTAGGATGTCCCCCCTACTGCTGTCCCTGAAGCGTCTGTCTAGGCTGCGCATCACAGGCTCAATTGATGTGGACACCCCTGCAGCTCTTACTCAACGGCGCCAAGCCGTAATGGCAATGTTGTGGCGCAACGTCCAGCAGTCGGCATTGTGTCGACATGTCATGGCATGATCTACGTCGCCGGGCTTCACCCGAGCATTGCAACCACATATATCTTCCCCATCTAATGGCGGCGGGGGGGAAAGTCCGCCCCTGAACCGCATCCCATGCACAAAATCCCCATCATTCAGAGTCAGCATGTGGTTGGGAGGGAATCCAGGAACAGCGAGGCAACACGACAGGAGCAGCTGCGCATGCGCGCAAGGTCTTTTGCACCACCAGGGGTGCTGCCCAGCTGTTGCAGCAGCGCGTTGTGCCGTGTCTGCGCTACTGCCTTGGTCACTTTTCTGCTCATACCGGGATGGTCATCATGTATCATAGAAACACGCCTGCGCCATAGGTTGTTGACGCAAATACCAGTAGGCCACTCCACCACCATTGACTGAATGGCACTGGTTTGCATGCGCTCAAGTAAAAGCCAACTCAGCATGCATGCTTTCTGAACACCCCACAATATGCCTCTTATTTATATGTACATCCGACGCTCATGATCCCTGCATCGTGGAGGAATACCTGGAGGGCAGTGCTGCTGACCTGCTGTGTGTGCGGATGTGCATGACGCCTGCAGGGACACAGTTTACGACGGACGCGCTGCTCATGCGGATGCAGTTGTTGCGTGGGGTTAATCAGACATTGCTGCAAGATACACCTGTTGTGCGGGGTTGGGAGCGGGCCTCGCGTAACATGGCGCTGGCACTGCAACTGCATCATGTCATGCTTTCAGGGGGTGCACATGCGGACGGTGATGAGAGGAGCAAGGGCATGTTCTGCCTCTTGACCAGACCCGGTGAGCAAGCTTAAGACTGTTCTTGCGGGCTATCGCAGCAGTGCGACTGTGGAATAGCCAGCCAGAGCTTATTGAGATGTGGCCCATGCTCGACCACCCAGCCCGGGCTGGGGCTGGCGGCAATGAGGTTGCGGAACAGTCATTTACGGATAGCCATAAGGGGTGGATACCCGTGCGATGTGTGCTGTCTGAAACGGACATCGCACCCTATGTGCATACCCACATCAGTTCGTATTCACAGAAGACTACTGACAGGGATGAGAACTTGGTTTCAAAGGGTGAGCATGCCGCTGCCATAGACCATCGTGGCTTGTATGCGGAGCTGCTGCAACATGCACATGATACGGGTCTGTGCTTGCAGCCGGGGGCGGTGCTGGTGTATAAAGACATAATGCAGCGTGTGCCGCCTCCGGACATGCCGGGCAACAAAGGTGATATGAACATGTTTGCTACTTTCTTTGCTGTTCCTGATGGGTGGCTTACGACATCGGTACGCAAGCAAGGTCGGCCTGACCGGGTGTAGTGGACCAAACTGACAGCGCGGGTCACATTGTACAAAGGGTTGCGGGTGTATGTTCAAGTTGCACCACCGGACGGCACTGATGGGCAGCGCTTTCAAGGCTTGAGCCCAACGCGCCTGTCACGCGTCCCGGCACAGAATCCTGCGCACAAGGCACGGATTGTTGCTGCACTTGGCCCCGGCCAGCGCCTGCGGCCCCTCTGTGCTGTGGACGCCCCGATACTCGGTGACAAAGTGGACCTGGCCAAGCCCACGGCGGGCAGGCCCGTTCGCACCCGCCGCGTTTGCAAACACAAGCACGATGAGCATGTGGCCGAGTGCGCCCTTGTAGCCTTGCTACTCCTGCGACCGGCGCAGCCGGCTGTGGGCATGCCGCCGGCAGCTGTGCCCCGCCGTGGCGGTGCGTGTGTGCATAATATTGGCCTGGTTATCCCGCAGTCTCAACTAGCCTGCCCCGTTCATGTTAACCGCAAGTTGCGTCATTGTGCTTGCTGCATGCGTTCCACAATGCCATCCAATCCAGCTACCTCGCACCAGCCTTGATGCGCACAGTTCTCAGTCGTCTTGGCATGCATGACCCTGCTGGCAACTACCACATCGGTGAAATGCATGCAGCACTTAATGCTCTCCTCCCAGATGTGCACCTTTTCGAAGGCGTGCCGAACCTGGGGCGCTCCCGCCGCGTGTCCCTCCACACACCGCTCGCACTGCAACCGCATGATTTGCGCTTGTGCGACTGCGTGATTCTTACCCTCCATCCGCAAAACGATCACAGCAACATGCACCTGCGTGTCACACATCACATGGCAGCGGTCCGCATGCAGCTCGAAGGGGCACATGCACGATGGCATCTGTTGGACTCCTGCCGACCGAACAGTATGTACAGATTGTCAGACCCGTGTGTGGCGTACGCATTTGACGCGGATTTGACGTATGCAGTGCACCGGCACAACAACACGGAAACGGTGATGCCTAGAGCGTGGCTTGCCCCAACGCTCGCCGCACCCGTTCAGGTCGTGGACAAACCGCCGCTGCACAGTCGCGCGACAACGCCGGACACCTCTACTCACCCCCTGCCTTGTGTACCTGCTACTGCTGCCGCTAGTTCTGCACAGATACCTACTCGTGGTCCACAAGGGCATTTTATAGCTACCAGACGTCGGCCCGTGACATGCATGCGTGTGACGACGAGTCGGCTGCAGCCTGGGCAGGAGCGCCAGACGTTCAGCGGTGACTGGCTAGCGGGCAATGCTTTTGTTTCTCCCCTGCACATACAAAAATGGCGGTTTTTTAAGTAGAAGGGCTGTATTGGCTGATTGCTGGCGGCATGGCATTCGTGCAGTGATATTTGCTGCGTATGATGTGGATCGCGCGGGCCACCAGCCTGACTACTCCGGCAACTGCTACAACGTCATGTACCGCCTGACCACTCACAACAGGCTACATGTGTGTCAAGTCCGTGCAAACGTGTCAGGGTTTAAACATTCCTGCCGCCATGCACAACATGGGGCCAATGCGGTCGTGCTGGCGGAGGGAGACTCTGGTATACGCACGCACTACTCCGACGCTCCAAATGACTACGTGGATACTCGTGACATCACCAACCGTAGGCGACGGTACGGGACCACTGTTTCGAACACACCATGTGCCGCAATGCGGGCTGATCACAACAATCGATTCGCTGCCCTCTCTGAGGATGCGGGTGTCCTGGTGGCAGTGTGCATGCGCGGGCATGGCTTGTCCAGGCAAACGTGATGTTCCGCGCTACTGTCCGTGCCGCGCGGTGCAGACATCGCCACGATAAGGAGCGGGTGTGCGCTGACCTAGGAGCAGGGCCCCTGGATTGTACAGCATGCACGGCTCATTGGAAGCCCTGACACATGCCAAAGCGCAATCCGAGCTCCCTATGCTTCACCACCCGGTCACGGATGCCTTATCCACGGAGCCGGCGTCGCAAGCTGAGGCTCTGCGTGACGATGCCGCTACACTCGCGGCCCCGCGCAATCTGCGAACCGAGACTGCATGTACCATGCGCGAGCACGCCGTGCAGCAGGTTGCGGCGGAACTTGCTGCCCAAGCACCAGATGCGGGTGGCATGAACGCGCAGTTTACTACTGCTGAGGTCCAGGTTGGTTTGTCCAAGCTAAAAAACCACAAAGCCCCGGGTGGGACGGCATGCCTGCCGAGCTGCTGAAATACTCTGGCCCCTCGGGTCTCCGGTTTATTACAAGGCTGTTCAATGCGGTGCTACACTCTGGGAAGTACGCAACGAACTGGCGGCAGGGGGTGGTACACCTTCACAAAAAAGGAGACTCAAGTGTATGTGGCAACTATGGGCCCCTGACGCTGCTACCCGTATTGGACAAGTTTTTTGCAGCACTGCTTGCAAACCGCATCATGTACTCTGTTTCCTTGCATGATCAACAATACGCCTTTCGCCCGGGTAGGGGCACCCTGAATGCACTGGACAACTTGCTCTCGCTGGTGCGCCGCCGGACGGCTGCTGGCGATCCTACGTTCATCTGCTTCTTTACCGCAGCCAAAGCGTATGGCTCTATTCCACACGGCCTGCTGTTGTACCGCCTTCTCCAGAAGGGGGTGACGGGCAAATTGTTCGCAGTGATTGACAGCATGTACTCATCCGAATCCAGCCGTGTGCGAGTACACTGTGGCATGGCATGGCTGCCTATCGACGCGCTTCCGGGTCAAGCGAGGTGTGGCACAAGGCTGCCCGTTGTTGCCACTGCTGTACGCAGTATTCGTTGTCTCTGTGCTGGACGACATGCATGCTGCGCCTGGGCCGGGGGCGCTTACGGTGGGTGACGCGAGCTGGCGCCGTCCGTATGCTGGGAAAGCATTTGCGGACGACCTTGCAGGGGCCTCTGGCACGGCGATCGGACTGCAACAGGTCATTGATATGGTATATATGCACAGTGACCGGTGGGAGTGGGACCTTAGTGTTCCCAAGACGGTGGTGGTGGTGTTTGGCCCCCGTGCTGTGTGTGCTCGTTATTCCGAAGTTGCTTTCTACTGGGTTACGTGCCAACTGCAGCGGGCCAACGCTGTGCCCTATCTGGGCTTGTAGCTCCAAGCGCAGCACAATTGGGACTCGCAGCAGGACACCGCCACCCGCAAGGTGTAGTCAGCACTGGGGAAATGGCTTCCCGTGCTGCGCAGCGCACAGCTGTCTGCTGTGACCAAAAAGTGCAGTCATCCGCATCCGCATTGCGCCGTGCATGCTGTATGGCAGAGAGTTGTGGCCTGTACTTACCGCGCACGCCCCCATGGATGACGTTCTCCACCGTGCCGCGCGTCTGGCGGCGGGGTTATACTCCTTGCCGACTTCAGAACTCCTATCGCCCCGATCACCACCGTCAGCACGTCACCTTTACGCGGGAATGTACCCATGACGTTGCACAGGGACGCAGGCACTCGTGCGGCAGGCAAATGCACATCAACCTTTGAGTAGAGACTTCTGAAGGCTGAATCTCTCAGTATGTTTACATCTGTCCGCGTTTTTACATGTCCGCGGGCAAGGTAGTGAAGGTGCGCCCTTTGATGGCGCAGATGCTACCTACAGGCCACTGCGCGGCGTGACCAGCCTGATAAGAGTGCACAAAACACGTTTCCAAGCGATTAGCTGCTGGCGGTGGCCTCTGCGCGATGCGATGTTAAGTCTGCTCTGCGGCCTTGCACTCTTCTCATGGTAGTGCACTGCAGTGTCCAACATCAGCCTGTGAATTAACGTTTCGCCTGATCCATCACTGATATAGCAAATCCAAGTTTTATGCGAGTATGATTGCGCATCCAAACCGAGAGGCAGCATTCAATCATGGAGCAAGCACTGAGCATTTTTACACGAGCTTCAAAGTGCTGGCATAAACGTTTCAAGTTGATTCAGACTGAAATAATCTAGTTCAACCTGTGTGGAATACATACATACAATGTTCAGAACATGGTATCATATCTTGTCACAAGTGCTGCCCCGCCAACTGCACTAGCTTTTGATGGCGGTTACCGAACAAATCTGACATCTGTCGTCTGACAGCCAGTGCGTCCTTCTGGATTGATTCACGATGGACTTCCTCTGCATCCCGGGCACAAAGTAACGTTGCATGATCTGCTTCTTACAGTCTTCAGCATGTACTGGGACTTCAGCTGTGTTCGATCAGCGAGCCTGTGCATCAGGCAGAAAAGCGTAGAGACAATGTAACAAGTTGTTTACGTGTCAACACAGCGACCATGCAAATTCATGCCCTCCATGATGTTGTCGTTGTCCCAACCCTTACACACCCGATAATACACCAGAGTTCGACACCATTTACTAACTCGGGAAGTGTAGGCAAGCTGGCAGCCGTTGCCTTCTTTACTATTGTGCTCTGACTGCAAAATTCTTTAAGAAGAGGGCCATGTCTGCCTGCCACTGTTGCTTCTCATTCTTCTCACAAGTGACAACCTCGTATACAACTCTGCCCGTGTGCGATTTTACTGCGCTTCCCCTTATCGCCGGCGCAGTGCCTGTGGTGCAGTTGCATGATACAGATCTTGCTGCCGAAGTGCTACTGCATTCAGCTTGTGCAGGCAGATCTTGCTGCGAGGTGAACTGAATCAAGAATGCCCATCCTGACCTTGAGTCAGTATAGGCACGTTGAATGTCACTATTACCATGCTCATCTTCTTCTGACTTGTTGACTTCCACTGGTACTGGGCCATTAGCAGCTTTCTCTCTGCTCTGGAATGTCCGTTCCTTCGCCTCTTCAAAAGCATGCTCCCTTGGAAGTCTGAGCTTTGCACACCTATTTCGTGATCCACATTATTCCAACTCTTTAAAATTGCAATTTATCTACTCATCATTGATCCATGCATGAGGTAATGTAGGTTTCTGTGCACTGTGGAGTGTTTGAGTTGCCGGTGGGTAACAATTCCCCGTCGCGGCGAACCCGTCCAAAGCTGCACGTTGAACTCACAAACGTACCGAATGGTGATATATGTGCAGCTATTATCGGCTGTATACAGCGGTGGCTGTGAATTGCACTGCATTGCAGCGGACGAGTGCCTGCGTCCCTGTGCACCGTCATGGGTGTATTCCCGCGTAAAGGTGACTTGCTAACGGTGGCGGTCGGGGCGATAGGAGTTCCTTAGTCGCCAAGGGTTATACTCCGGTCCTGGCTCAGCTGCATGGTGCAAATTGCGCTGCATCTTGTCGTCTGTCATGCTCACGGACCTTGGTGTGATGCTGTCGCGGGACTGCTGCTCAGTGCCACATGCTAGATAGTTCTGCCGCGTCCGGACAGCAGATGCTTGCGCGGCGCTCCTGCGGGAACATGATCCTCTATCAGATTGCTTTGCGGCACCATTGCCGGCGGGCTGGTCTCCGGACTGTGTGGGTGCCGCGACCGGTCGCAGGCGCACCCTATGGATGGGCAGCTGTCCCTGGCACAGATGGCGCTGGATTTGGTGTGCGCTGAACTGCAGCAGGCGCCTGGGGGCAGTGACAATCCCCCTTCTGACGCTACTCCAGTAGTCCGCGATGCCACTGTGCGGCTGGGCATTTGGGCGCACACTGTGCGGAACCGCGGGGTGGGAGGCTCCCCCCCGCCGCAGCCGGCCAACGTCGCCGTCTGCGCAAGCGACCGCGGGAGCCCTCCCAGCGCCGTGCCCCGATGGCTGTTGGCCTGTACTTGGAGCGCCCTAGCTGCATGTATGTGCCGTATGTGTCCGCTCTGTCATCGGTGACATGGGTGCTCATGGCGCTACGCTCGTCACACCTGCCGCTGGACTACTCCCACTCCTATGGCACGCGCAAGGATGGCGCTGTGTGTGAGCTGTGTCAAGCCGGGGTTTATGATGCCTGTATTCTTTGACATGGATGATCCGATTGAACGCCGGTGGCGCCACATGGAGCATTTGCTGTTCTCCTGCGGTGTGGTACTGTCTCGTGTGGGCGTACATGGGCTTCAGTACCTTCGTGATGACCTGCTGTACGCAATGTCTGGTGACCATGCTATGCGCGACATTGTTCTCGCGGCGTTGCCAGAGGGCCTCGTGCCAGAGCATGTCGCGGTGGTGACGGCAGTGCCCTTCCTCCTTGACCCCTTCTCAGCGCTCGTAGGTCTTTGACGGACCCAACACTTGTGCACTGCACTGATTGCTATGTATGTGCTCGGCGTGGCTCACTGTGTCTCGCAGATCGTGGGTGGCTGGCACGACGGCTCCCCTGACAAGCGTATCATGCGAGTGCCCCAGTGGTCACGTGTGCGGGCTTGGTTGATGTGTGACCCTATTCCCGCCTGTCCCCCGTTTCCTATCGAATCGTTTGAGCTCTCTGAAACTGAGTCCTCCTTCCTGTCCGCCCCTATCCGTAGGGGTGCTGTGGCTGATGCCCGATTGGTTCTGGCGTGATGCCCGCTTGGGTCTGGCGTGATGCCCGATTTTCCTTTTTTTTTAATCCCATGGCTCAAGACATGGCACTGAGGGAATTAAGTTTAGTCCTTGGGCGTATCCTTTCACAAGATGACAAAATGACAGTGAGTGAGTGCTCTTTTAGGCCACTAGTGCAGCCAATCTTCCGACCCATGTACCATGCAGGCCGGAACAACTGGCAACACATCTGCACATGCAATATGAAGCGAACGTGAGCGAGTCACGCACATATGAATGTTGACCATCGCTTCCTGTTGGCATGTACTTGTTCACAATGGAAGCTCCTACATATACTGGTGCATGTCGCAGATGTAGCTTCTCGCTGCTTTGTTTGCGGTGTGGTCTTGCAGTTTGATAAAGGTAGTCCGGCTGAGCCGATTCTATTGGCCAGTGCACAGGAGTGGGCAAACCTACAACTAGTCAAGGCGGCTGAGCTCACAGCAAACAATGCCAATGTCATGGCCTTTACAAACACACTCCAATGCAACGGAGTTACATTGGCATCTGTAGCCGAGCCACATCGTTGATCTAGTATGAGGCATCCATCATAATGGGCCTGGAAGGTCAAACCCACACGGCAGCTCAGTGCCAGCACTGGTTCAATCCATACCTGCACATGTGAGCAAGGCAACGCGCAGTTGGCGCAGTAATGGCAGGATTAGTCACTGACTTCGCACCTACAGGCAAGTATATTGGAGGTGGGCAAGGCCATCAACATTGTGCAACATCAGACCAAGACCATTTGGTGTGCAAGCAATACACTCGGAACACTGAAGACTCTTGAGCAGTATAGAATACTTCTATCATACATTCAGCTGCGCAATGGAGACTGTGCTCAACAGGGAAAGTGCCGGAAGCGCGCTGCATCAGCATGCTGTACAGTGTTGATCAGTCAGCGACGCATCTCATGACTTGACCCTGGCTCCTGCTTGCAATATTTCTTTCGCACGTGAGCAGCAGGCTATGCTGAGACAGCTGCCGGTATCGGCATGTTGTCACACGATTCAAAGCTGTGGACCAGAAGCATGTGCATGCCACTAAGTAGCCTCGGACTGAGGCCTTGCACACAGCCAGGTTCCCTCGCGTCCTGGAAACATCCAACAACCAGAATGTGGAAGAAGCTGTATGCATGTTGAGAACTTTTGAGGCAACTCCAAAGTTGCATCAACCCCATCGTCTTCTGTTGAAACACTGTATGTGCAACGATGGTGCTCCCGCCACTTCACAAAGTACCTCGGTCGCAACAGTTCAAAAATGTGATCGCGCATGTCATCATTGCTAATCAGCATCCCACGACTACCTTTTGAGATGACACCATACAGCCAATACCAATCATCATTGGATCCATTTGGGGTCACCCATAGATCACCCTGGCGCTGCATGTACAAAACCAGACAGTTGAAGTTGTACATGCCATACATCAAACAGTGTACACCAGCGGATGTTGCACTTGATCACACCTTCAGTTTGGCAATAAAAGCTCTGGTATCGCTTGACCGAACAAATTTATCTCGGCATCGATAGTTGTGGGCTACAACCATGACTCTAGACTGTGGGAATGTTTTTCGCACAAGATCATAAATCTTGATCACTTGAGGCCACTGGAATCTTTCGTCACAGTCTTTCTTGTTCTCTGTTATGAACTTCATGGTGTTGAAATACGCAATGTTTGCAGCATCCAAAAAAACTGAATGGTCTTGTTGCTGCATCATTGCGACAAACTTTTCAAATGACCCCACCTTCCGCTCCCTTGACTGTGCAAGCTCTTGCACTGATACTGCAAATTGAGCCCATTCCTCAGGTTGCAGTGTCAGCTCGAGCAGACTGTCTTGAACCTCTTCAACGAAGCCATCACCCTGCAAGCGGCCTGAACACTGACGCCTTATCCACGGGACTTGTTCGAGCTGATATCGGTGCAGATGTCAATGTATGCGACGGTAAATCACCTTTGGGTCTACACGCACTGGAAGCAAATCCCAGTTCAGAATGGTCCCATCTGACGCTTGCATGCCTTTCCGAAATCCTGCTCGCAACGTCTCGAGCACGGCCGGTGACAATGCTCCTAGTCGGGAGCCCATATGCTCAAGGACCTTGCACAAATCGTCGTATGTACCTTTGCTGCAGATCACGTGCACTAGATGGTGGTATTCAAGCTCTGTCAGATCATTAATGTCTGCCCCGTGTGAGCACACACGTTCGAACGTTCGCATCGCTCCTGCCGCATCCCCTGCAAACATGTGATCCACCAATGCTGCTCCGCTTTACTCTGAGATACAGTCACTATATTGATCAGAAGATGCACCAACCTATTGCTGCAAAAGCGGCCAGGGCAGGGGTGTACAGACGCAGGCGGACTGTGCCTGTGGCTACGCCCTCTTCAGCACATTGCAGTGCCGCTTCGGGTTCCAAATTCAAGGCAAACAAACGAGCCTTCAAAGCCAGGAGTTGATCATCGCTAGACTTTGTACTCTTCTGAGCTATCTCAAGCACATGCTGTGCCCACTGGACATGCACCTGTAACGGCGGTTCATGATGCACTGAAGCATCGCCAGGCAACTGCAAAACATGACGAACCCAGTCCTCCATCCCTGCAAAAGATCGACGGCGACGTGAACACTTCTGCTCATTGCTCGCGCTGGTGGAGCATTCGTGTGATTGCACAAGCATGACGTGGCATGCAAACCTAAAAATAGAGTTGCCATGGCTTTTAGCAGCCCTGGCTGGAACGTGACTCTTCCTTCACCCTCACTGTAGCTTCGCCATGCAGCCTCTGCATTCTTACATTTCATTGCAGATGTGATTGCTTGCCAGTGTGGATCATGTGAATTCTTCTGTTTCTTCCGGCGTGGCTGCTGATGGCCTGATTGCGATGCAGCTGCAGCAGCCGGCAGAGACTGTGCACCCGGTTCCATATTTGACGGCGTTGCCGCAAGTTCAGTTCCCACCTCTCGCTGCAGCATAGGACATACTGCTGTAAGCTGGCAGTTACACCAGGCGAGATTGGGACGAAGCCATCTGTCAAGGGTTGATGTGCTTTCAACACGCATGATACACCTTTTGCTATAAAAACTTATCTTACTTGCCCAAGGACAGCTGATTACTGCATGGCTGATTTCCTCGGCACTGACAAATGTGTGATGCAGGCGTTCATACATAGGCATTGAATGAAATGAAGCCGAGTGCGCACTTTCAGCCTGATTACGCGACTGTATGTCCGTCGATGGTACACAACGGAGGATCGGTGGTACGAGGACTTGTGGGCGGAGGAGTGTGCCGTCGAGGAGCACGTGATACAACGCACGGCATGGGGTCTTTCAATTACACGACATGCCCAGAGCAGCACATGATGATAGTGCTGCATTTAAGTTTGGAGGGCTTAAAGCTTGCTGTCTACAAGGATCCACATCGTTTGTCCTCAGTCGTGCTTGCTGCCAATCCAACGGCATCTCTGCCACCACATCGCAAGAAGGGTGTGAACGTACGTTGGCTCCATGGGAACCATATCAACATGTGCTGTACGCATACGTGCGTAGGTTCTGGGGGCTTGCTTCCGCCTCAGCTGCGCGAAGGCTTCACCAGCCGACGTCGAGACGTCGCGACGGTGTGCACCAGTTGGAGTGGCCACAGGAGACCTCGCTAAGCCCATAGGAGGCAAGGCTCTGAAGCTGCATGCAGACATGAACCAAGAGCGCTTGGACAAAGCTGTTGAGTGTATCACATTGAGGTCTTGCTCTGCATTGCTCGCTGTGGACGCATCGATCTGCTGTTGCATGCACGGGCCCGCCGCAACTGCCTTGTGTAGCGGCTAGCCTTTTCATCGACCGACTTGGTCTGTTATACATGTCTCTGAGCCGATTGGCCGTGTTTCGTCATCCTGCTCGCCGACTTCACAGGCAGACTCCACAGTCTTTGTCACGCGCCGAGGTAGCACGCGGCTTGAGATCGATGATGCTGCCCCTAATGCGCAATGGCGCAGGCGGAGGCGCACGCAGGAAGCCAACTATCCGCTACTATGCCAGCTGTAGGCAGCCTACCGTGCCGTGTGTGTCGGCTACCACGTCAATGTCAGTCTCCCTGACCCGGAACGTCACGTCACGAGCTAGGCAGACCGACTCATTCACAGTGAGCGACGCACCATACAGCCAGCAGCTTCGTCACTTACAGAGCATCGATGGATGGATGGATTTTTGTGAGGCACATGGATCGGTATTCCAGGGCGTGGACAATTTTGCTGCCATTCGAAAACTGGTGGAGGCACGTTCACTAATCCATGTGCATACCAAAGCACAGCCCTATCAGAAGCATTTGATCGACATGGGGTCGCAATACCAGTGGCTCGCTACTATCTATCTCACGGTTGGTGTGCGTACAGCTGCTGAGATCTAGCCCCACTGGCATGCCCCCTCAAGTTAGAGAACGCATCAGCAATATTGCTGATGGGATCTTCCAAGCCACAACAAACCAGGTCTCTGAACTGGAATCCAGTCAACAGCAGGTGCTAGTGCTTGAGCTGTCACAGCTCGGCGTTGTTTTCATCAGCCCGGACTGGCATGCGTGTTGCCCGCCTGTGCCAGTGCCTTTGCTGAATGGACTGCTAGACAGCCTGTTACAGCGGCTTCGAACACTGCGTGGAGGCCAAGTTGGGGTTCTTTTGATATCTCTACAGCGATTGCAACTGTGCGACAGTGACGCATACAGCTTTATCTTGCAAGAGATAGAACGGCAGCTGAAGGTAACAACAGGGGACAACAGCTGGTACCGCCAGCCTGACCATCTAGCCAAGCTTGTTCGTGGGGTTGTCACTGTGTTCCTGGTGCGAACAACTCTCGATGAATACATTTGTCTTATGTTATCACGATAGGGCTCCTGTAGCAGAGGGCCCAATGCAGTCTTTTGCCAGCAACACAGCAGCAATGGACCTCAACAGACTTTCTTGTATTCTGCTGGCTTGCACAATCTGTGGTCTTCATGAATAAAGCTTGAAATAGTGACGAGCATAGGAGTGATAGGCATTCACTGTCGTTTCTTATGACGTACTTGCACAAAGGTGCAGCTGTTCGATCCGATCACAACTGCAGACAGGCTCTGCGTGGTCGGATCTCTACCTGATACCTAAGCCATTGGAATTAGGAGCCATGCTTGTTTGCACAAGCATGCCCTGTATTGCCTATGGCATTTTTGCTTGAACTCATCTGCCTGCACGTATGTACTAGCACAGTCAATGCAGGCAGACAGTTCGTGCGACAGCTGTCTTAGGCATGTATAGCCATGTCACCGGGCCCGCACAAAATCAAAATTCGTCAGATCATTTTAAATTTGGATTGTATATCCGCGCCTCATTGCTCCGAGCGTACAATTGTTTCAAGTGACTCTCTTGTGGAAGTTGCGACCAACATGAGATGCAGCGCATGTACATCCAGGGAATTCCACGCTCTATGCCTCGGGCGCAGGCCAGGAACGTGTTGACTTTACTCATCGAAGCAGTGGCTGATTTGCCCGACGAAATGTGGGGACCAGATGAATGGAAGGGCATGGCAAGTATTGTTGAATCTTTAGCTGAAGTTCCACGCTCACTTGAGGTGCCATGTGGACGCATGCACTCAGAGCTTGCCCGCCGCATTGTTGCACAGCAGCCTGGCCTTTCCGGAAAGGTTCTGTCGCAGTTGATGGCAGCTTACACAGCAGGCCCGTTCGCTGATCACAATGCCGTGGCTGCTCTGTTAACATCTATCTCAGGTCGGTTTGATCAACAGGGCACGTACACCATGGCAGACATCGCAGAATCGCTGTCGAGGGCAGGTGATAAATGGGGACACGAGGTCAGGAGCATGGCTTCTTGGGCTCTGGAGGCGCAAGATATAACAAATGAGGTACGTTTGTCCTGGCTACGTTATCGAATGCTATCGGCAGTTGCTGAGCACACACAGTGCGTGCAACAGGACAGATGAGACATGTACTCATAAGTAAGTTTTGGCTGCAGTCTGGGTTGAGGATGCTGGCAGCTGGTGCAAGGGTGGGAGTTATAACAGACACACAGTGGGGCGATTACTGTTCGCGCTTTGCAGCAGGCAGCATGGGTCCGTCCAAAGTGTTCTACACAAGTTCAGCAGATCGCGAGTTGCAGCTGTTGCTGGAGGCCGCTTTGCACTACGGATCAAATTCAGATTTGGTCAGTGCACTGTGCGATCAGGTAGCTGCATGGATGAATGCAGAGAAAATGCGTCTATGGCGAATTGTGCCGTACATGGTGGTACGCTTTGGCAATATGCCGTCTGCCCACGGTCGCTTCGACTGTTAATGTGGATGCAAAGTGAAAACAAATGTGTGGGCCTGCCCTCAGCATGTAGCCGATGCGCTGCTGTGTCAAAGAAATATGAGTGCGTCAATTTATAATAACTTTGGTATGATCGTTTTGTGTATAGTCTTTGTCTGCCGTTCGTTTGAATTGCTAATCAGATGTGTGGTCCAGCACGTATTTTTTATCTTCATGACACATGACAGGTTTGCCATGGTAATCGTGTTGTTCCTGGCTGTGCGGCGCCACTTGACGCACACAATGAGGGCGGGGTGCATCAAAGCGGGACAACTTGTGGTCATGTTAGACGTCATAGATTACCGATTCCCGGCACCCGCCTATCTGCTCAAGCACTGGCACTTCAACACTGGCTTGCATTAGTGAGCAAGAGTGAGCAGTCCTTTACAGATGGTGCAGTGTTCAGGATGCTCAGCAGAATAAGCGCATTTACCTGCCCACTGCAGGTTGTGTCAAAGGCACACCAGCAATCTGATGGTGCTGACAGCTACACAAGCTCAATCGGATCCGTTTTTGAGGCTGCAACAAGGGCACTGGTGAAAGAGATCCACCCGCAGATGATTATGTCGCAGCGAGGACAGCTACTTATGTCTGCAATCTCTGCCAGCATCTCTGCTGGGCGAAAAGATGCAGTCGATGTGATTCTGAGCATCGATGGCATATCGTCATATCTTCAGGATCAGGGAGAGCCTGTCACGCATGTGCTTGCGGAGGCTATCTGCAAGGCAGATGTTGGAAGCGGATCTGCTGCCCCCGCCGGATCTGTGTGGGAAGCGATCTTGCAATATGACAAGTGTGATACTGCTACAACTGCTCCTTGTAGACAGTGCACTCGAGCCTACATTGCGCCACTGTGCTGCGAACGCCGCCACCGCCATCAAATGCCATCCAGCGCCCCTGTGCCAGTTATGCAGCGGAGTGGTGGTACTCACTAATCACTGTCATGCGCAGGCCACTTTCTCAGATGTCATCATTGGCTCTATCAAGACTAGCAAATGCTTTATGGACCTGCCAGCCCCATGAGGCTTACATCGACTCCGTGTCCGAAGCAGCATTGGAAAAGCTCACAGATCCAACGGCCGCTACACATGCCCTCGCACACGAGTTACAGCCTGTGAAAGCAGTCGTAGAACATGTGCAGGAGCTGATACAGCCAAAAGTATTAAACTATAAAGCAAAGAAGTTCCTAGAAGCATACAAAACCCTACATGCTAGCATGCAGGGGTCTAGAGATAGTCTGGAGCATGAGGGGCAAGGCGTGCATGGTGTGGGGGGGGATGCTGACATGACGCGTGAGAGACTGGCCTCTATGAAGATGACTGATCTGAAGTCCCTCTTGGTCAGTAAAGGCTTGCTGTCAGGAGGGAACAAGAGCGATATGATAGAGCGGCTGCTGAATCCTGATGCCTCGGTTGCAAACAAGGGTGATTGGGATGCTGTACCAAGCAACATGCAAGTTCAGAGCATGACAAACGCAGAGCTCAGGGAAATTTTGGCTTCAAAGGGGCTGAAAGTGTCTGGAAACAAGCGAGACCTGATTGATCGGCTTCTAGCTGCCGATCAAGCAGGTCAGGTGGGACCAGCCCGCTTGAATGAGAGCCGAAGTGATGTGAAACGCACTTCTGCTGTTGAACCGCAGCTCATTGCTGATAGCGAGGTACCTGCCAGGCATGCAGACGGTTCCAAGCAGCAGCAGGCGCTGTCGGATTTAACTGTTGCGGAACTGAAGAACTTACTCCGTAACAGCGGTCTCAAACTGAGTGGCAAAAAGTCGGATTTGATCGAGAGATGTATGGCGAATGGGTTGGGGTAGCGTATTGCAGTTTAAGATGGATTCTTGATACTACATACAAGATCAGCACTCGTCGAGTGCTTGGTTTGCGTAGCTACGCTACATCTTCATCTTCGACAAAGATAGCTTCGAGCTGTCCTGTCATCTGTTGTACCAGCCCGTCAAGCATTTCAGAATTGTATTGCCCATTCTCATAACATGCGTTCTTGCCAGGGGCTCCTGCACTTGGAATGCTGCTCATGCTCGGACGAGGCTGCTGCCACACTGGCACTTGCTCCCTATGTTTGGTTTTCTTCCTTCCAGCCTTGTCCACGTCTCCCAACGACTTGAAACAGTCAAAGTGCATGTTTGCACGCTGCGCATGTGAAGGTAAGACCTTCGTTGCATATGCTTCAAGGCAGCTGTGCAGAGATTCCATTTGGTCCATTTCTGAACCATCGCCACAGAAGTCTTCCAACACCTGGATGAGCATCGAACTAATGCAGTGCACGGAATCGCTTTGATGGCACGCTGTTGATCGACAGGAAGGCAAATCACACCTTTCCCAATGCGCTGGACTGAGACGGAGGCTTGCGCTTTACGAGCTCCAACAACCGACTTAGCAAAAGCTCATAGCACTGCTCAATGCTTTCATCAAAGGAATCTGATTTGAAACTGCTCGGTATGATACCCTCAATGAAGTTCATCTCCAAGAACAAGGATGCCAGTCCAGCCGCACTCATCACTCTGATGTTGACTGTCAACATCTCATGTACTCCACCAACTATGACCTGACACAGCCGTGCCATTAGCTGCATGCCAGAGTGTGCTTAAAGGCAAAGCCTGCAGACTGCGCTTACAAACAATCAGTTTGATTTGGCAAACACACCGTTTGTACAGATAGGGTAGCATGTGAAAGAACCTGGTTGACTATCAAAACCAACGCAAATGCCATGTCAAACGTTGCATCCCGCAGCTCTTTACGCAGTGGCATACTGTCCCAGAGCGTGCCATCTGACGTTAAATAGTGTTTGACAGACGCTCGCAGCAAGTGGCTCTGGACCTCCACATATAAGTCACTGGCTTCATCCCTCACCGCCTTCAGGTTCTCTATTACCTACACCACTGTTCGTAAGTATCATTTCGGCAGTTACACTGTCTGATACGTGTGTGATCATTGTGCCTCAGTGGCTTTGAGGAATATGCACAGCATATGAACACACAATCAGATCACCACCATGGCAGTGAACTGAAAACACCTGCAACAGGGCAGGTGTACACAGTGTTCACAGATGCGTGCGTACCCATAGATACAGGTTTCACACTTCGACTGCAGCGTCACACCTTCTTGACTTCCTTCAAGCATGTCTCCTGAGCCGAAACATTGTGAGGGTACATCAGGGGCAACCGTGGCAGGGTGAGATTCATCACTCCATGGTCAATGAGATACGCTGTGTTACTCAGAAGCGATAGAGCCATCATGGGAGCAGTCATAGGCTCAGAAAGCTTATGGCCACTGAATGCCGACACCGCCTGTGCCACCTCAGGGCTTGCAGCATTATAGCTAGGCTCAACAGTAAACAAACCGCCGTGACGTTGATGCGCCTTGATCATTTCTTTCGCCTCGGCCCGCACCTCTCCAAGCATCGCTCTCATCTTCCTGGAGATGTGATTCAGGCGCTCCAAGAATGCGCGAGCAATGCTGCAGACACACACTTGTGGCCCAGTCTGCGTGTAATGACTCAGTGGTGAAAGACAAGTTGTCAAGCATCCAGCCATGGCAGGGTGGTATGCTATAATCACACCGTTCATGGACATCGGCAACTGTGACATTGCAAAGAGACTGTGCCATCTTCGTCAAGTTGGCGAATTGCAGCATGGCGATGCATGCCCCATTGTGAACACTTGCGAGAGCTGCACTCACTGGGTGCCTTGCGCTGGCAGCGCAGAGGTCAACTCGCCACATTTCCCAATCATCCTCCGCTGACTCCCATGTAGCTACAGAGGCCTCAAGGACGGCAACACCATGGCTCAGCACTGCCTTGGCAACATCCTCAAGAATGCTGAGATCATCATGCCAGCAACCGGATGCAAAAACAATTGCACGCGTGTCACCAAGCGTCTGCAGTGCCGCGACATGTGCTGCCAACCTGGGGTCAGACTCCTCCCACAGTGTCTGAAGCGTGCTGTGTAGCTCCTGCTGAATATGTGCTTGCACCTGCAACATGTGAAAACTGGCATAACAAGCAGCTTGTTGACAACAGCCTTGTCTGGACTGAACGCAGTTGTCACATCTCATGTCTGCAACTACACAGTAAGGGAGTAGGGCTGACCTCAGTCAGAACATTCTGCATATTTTTAACCCCGGACTCCCAGACATTGCCCTGCTGGTGATTATGGTAGAAATCACTGAGCTCTGGCGAAACACAAAGATTCATCAGCAGGTTCAGCTCTTTGGTAAAGAAACCGGTGAGGTCTTGCAGTAAATCCAGCCACGCAAGCTGCACAGTGGAGCAACGCGCATTTGCATCTGTGATCGTGTCCATTCCACGACGTGGCATTGCTGACTTTCCAGCATTGCCTCCTTTAGCGGCTTTGCTTGCCTGCATCATGAGCCTGATGAGGTTGCGACATGCACAGGTGATTGTTGCATCATGCAGCAGCTGTCACTTATGTATGCAACCACTTTGCTGCAACATGCAGGTGTCCCTGGCCATACCTCTACAGCCACCACAGATGTGACAGTCTCGATGTGGCGTTCCACAAGGTGCCTCAGGCGCTGCTGCAGGAACTCGCGTTGGCTGTTCGCAAACCACGACAGGGGATTGGAGACTTGGGCCACAGATAGGCCCTCAGCCTTCAGAAGCTCAACATTCTGTATCGCTTTGACTACACATGAATAGTCTGAGGTAACATCGCCAATTTCTTGCAACAGATCGTCCTGCACGCTGCGGTGGATGAGACACACCTGTTTTAATCACTGCTACATGCACCAGTACTATAATACCCCGACTTGAATAGAAACAAAATCTGGCAAGGCACATACACAGACTTGTGCTGTTTCGTGCTCCAGCCTGCGCGCCACCTCTTTCCACAGAGCATGGTCTTGCACCGGGATTAGCTTTTTCCCTTTGCTGTACTCTGTCACAACACCTTGATAATCGCGCTCTGATGCAAGCTCCCGCACTCGCCCAGGCATACGGAACAGGGCTTCAAATCGCTGCAGGAGCACGAGTTTTTGCTTCACAGCATCTGCCTCTGCTTGCCGATCAAGAATCGGCGCAAACGCCTGCTGAGCGGCCTGCTCCGCCTCCGCTGCTGCCAAGGCTACATGCTTGGTGCTCCCTGACGTGCTTGCAACAGTTTCTGTTTCCTGAATCACATTGAAAGGTTGAGATCGCAGCCACATAGACGGATCAGTGCATTTGGGATACCACGTGGTACATACCCGCAGGCGTAAGGATATGTCATCAATGGTTCCCTTGCAGCCAATAAATCGCTGGAAGTTCTCCTTAACAAGCTGTCTCAATTGATCCTTGCGCTTCTCAAGGGCGGCATCTAATGTGGGGATTCCAGCAACGAGCTGATCACGGGTGGTGTCGCAATGCGCGGTTCCGAGGTACATCCAAGGGTCAAACTGTTTGCTGGCAACTTGTAACTTTGCCAGCAACGAAGCTGCCGCATCCTATATTCAGCATCAGATGGTAGCTGTAGGGCATCAAGCTTGACCAAGTTTGAGGCGCACATGACATCGTGACGAATGTGCAGTCTGGCAAAGCATGAGGCTGCGCCAGGTTTTGCGGCAGAAAATGAGTGTTGCCGATGTCATATTCAGAGCAGTATTGCTGAATCATTTCTGCAGGCAACATACAAGCGAAGCGGCCAACTCATGCATGTCAGGCACGCTAGCACCAATTGTATGTCATGCCATTAGACAAAGCAGTTCAACACCGGAGCGGATGGAGATCCTTGGCCACCATGCGCGAGCTTCATTGTTGCTCCAGCCTGCCATCTGGCCAGCTTCTTCAGCTGGCGTCGGGCTGTCCCAGAAGCGTCACCAGTCCGTTCCAGGGTCATGTTCGCCTGGTTCAGCACTCCCAGACCAAGGGGATCAGAGAATTCTGACAGGTCTTCGTTACCCTGATTCGTGACGTCGGAAGCATCTTCAGGATTGCTGCGCATCTGTTCAACAAGTATGGCTGCGGTTGTTTGCACATCTGCGTCAAGGCTAGGGTCCCAACGGGCTTTGTCATCCTCAATCCGATACAGATCATGCGGGCTACCGCCTCCAGGCCGGGAATAAAAACCCTCATCTGGATATGAGTCCGGGGCCACAACAACCGGTTCACCGGCGCGCGGCGTGACGATAGACGGCCTTTCTTCATCAGAGGCTGCATGATCCATGGACCCTCCATCGCCCATGCTCATGAAGCTGCATGGCATACAGTAATCTCCCATGCAGGTCGTTACACAGAATATCGATGCCAGAGCTCATAGAACCTGTTCATCATAGCCAATCATAACATACCTGACATCAGATTCATGCTGATCGTCGCCGTAGTCGTCGACCTGGTTGGCGACATTGTTGGCCACCACTTGCTGTGTAGTTCGCTTTTTCTTCTTGAACAGCGATTTCATGGTCAGCAAGCCTATCTATTTGGCGTGAGTAGCAGGAGCGAACGAATTCAGCAAAACCAGTCCTGGCGTATGACCGGCTCCCCGTCAGCGCACCGGGCGCGATCAGGGGCACAGCAGCATACAAACATCTAACTCAGAAGGTTAGTTTCGATTTGGGTCCACGCCCTTATAAACAAATTGTATGTGTGCCGGGCTCTGCCCACATTCGCCAAAAAGAAGTCAGTCAGACAAGATTTTCCCATGTCATCAAGCGAAATCAGGATGGCCATGCCGCTGGACGGTCTGCCGGCTCGGATGGGCACAGACTATCACTGCGTTCAATTGGGTTTGAATGCCTACCACATACTCCTTCGATGGCAAAGTTTGTCTCATCGCAATTTAATTGAGAGAAATGACCACTTACATGCATGTTTCCGCGCCGGTGCGTTATGCATGGCATTTTCGGTGATCATCGGTGAGGTTTCACGAAGTGTAACTGAGCAACAGTCGTGAAATACAATGGTGTGCGTTCATATCCACCAACTAGCTGCGCAGCGGGGAATGTGGACGTTCACTGCTAGTACCAAGCGGCAGTGTCCTCCCAGAGTGACTCTGATCAGTTGTCGACAGTGAACGCGATCCTAGCGACAAGCTTAAAATATGGAAGATCTCGTGTTCAAAAGTGTTTGTAATGGGGTGAACTACGAGGACCTTCCGGAGCGCGTACAACAAGCGATGTCGTACAAAGCATGGCAGGAGAGGTATGGCATGTCCCTTGCAGATCCGATGGTTGCGATCCTGCAGATGCACTTTGGCATCAATTCATCTGGAACGCAAAGCACTGCAGGGTAAAGGCGATTTGTATACACCAAGGCCTGTCGTGGGCGGGATCCCTCGCCACTGCAGCATGTCATGAGTTCGAATACTATGAACAGCTGCTCAAGACTTATAAGGCCAAGCAACGGGTTTATCCATATCATATGGCACAAGAAATATGTGGAAAGCTCAGGGTGACACCGTTTAAGTACTACTACGACGTTCTGTTTCAGGCCATGCGCAATGAGCTCCCATATGATCAAATCCCGAACTTCACTGCGGCCGATATCATTAGGCTGATAGGAATCGGTAGAAATGAGTACATTGCAAAGCTCAACGCGTGCAATGAGAAGAAATTGCTGTGGCGCATGAACAAGTCAATCGCAAAGGAGCACTTACCCACAGAACCAGTTCACATCAAACTGACCGGCTGGTGGCGCGTACAGGCCGTAAGCTTGAGTGCGCTCACAATTGCCCTGCAGCGTCGCTGTTCACGGATTTGTGCAAACTGTTTTGCTGTACCACTGGACTTCCAACGACGACCACATGACAACAATTGATACACAGGCGAGAAGGATTTGCGCGAGTTGAGTCCTGAAGAAGATAAATTGCTACGGAAGGCTTCTTCCAATAAAGATGGAGTGGCTGTCGCAGATCTACCTGAGTCAGTGATTCAGTCCCTATACAAACGCCATCTTGTGTATATTGATGTGCCTGTCTCTGGGCATCAGCACTTCTCCACCTCATCACTTGAAGGCTTTGTTAGCAATCGAGACATGGTTGCGGGTGATGCGGACCCGATGGAGTCCTTGCTGTATGAGGTTTTCGTGTCTAACTCGGAACGCTTATCTGTCGACGCGCTTGCACAGGTGCTGGGTCGCCCTGCGGGCCAGATCCAGGATGCAATCTCCACAGCTTGTAGGCTGGGATTTGCTCAGCTGATCAACTCCGATGGTGCGCTTACACGATGTGGCATCATCAGCGGCAAGCGTAGCTGTTCGCATTGGTCATCCAGGTGATTGGTGCAGAGCTCGCGTCTATATCGTTCATGCATGCTGAAGCCAACATGAGCCAGCTAGGCGGAGGATCGTCATTCTCGACCACGTTCGGGCCAGAACACTCGGCAATAGCTGTGGTGCTTGATGCTGAAGCAACTTCCTACCTGATGATGGGCTCACTTTCGCCCGGGATGAAGCGTCACAGTGTAACGCTGTTTGAAGGAGGTGTGCTCCTGTACTTCCAAAATTTCAGTTGACGTGATGCAGTGCACGATGGTCCTGGCTGCACAGACACTCGAACATTCCGTTCGGGTAAGCCTTCGATAAATGCTGCATAGACGTTGAATATCGAGATGTGCCATACAAGAACATGCGTGCAGTAATCAGGGCGAGGCTGTGACTCACACTGAGGCTGGCTTACTGCTCGTACATGACGCATCGCAGTCTTGTAGGTCGCCTTGCTGGCCAACAGGCCATTGAAGATATGCGGCAGGAGCTATGGAGCAGCGTACAGGCTGTTGCCTCATTTGGTGCAGAGATGGAAGGATTACCCGGAACATTGGAGAGCCTTGCAACGATTGTTGACACACTTTGTGAAGCTGGCCAACCGCTTGAGATTATTCGCAAGGAATCTCTGAGTGCACTTGCTGTTCGGGCAGCATCACGGATGTTGCAGATGGCCTACTCTGCCATTATCGCAATTGAGCCGTTGCGGCTGCCTGCACTACCACTTCCGGTGTCACATGGCCGCGGACCAGCTTTCTTTGGAGCTGTTGCTCCGATGCTCACACCTTGGCTAACACTGGCCCTTCTGTCAGAGCTGAAGACCGGACCAGTCTCCCTTGGTTTCACGCATGGCCAACGTGTGACAGCGATGCCTCCGATGGTGTGCAGCACACGGAGTTTCCTATCGACCAAGTTCCGTACTTGTGTTGCAATGCATCCAGCTGCAAGTTTCTGAGGCTGCCACTCGAACTTCCCACGGAATACTGCGTCAATGTCCGCGCCTGCTTGTGTATTGTGCATGACCAGGTCGACAGATTAGCTTCACGCGCAGCCTCTGCAATCACAATTGTGGACTGATGTTTCTGATAGATGATTTGTGACAGACAGCAATGCCATGCAGGCACATGGCTGCACTCATGCATTTTTGTGGCCTTGGGAACCTGAGAAATGGCCTGGAAAAGATATGGGCCAGCTACATGTGCCTCATCTGGTCGACAGCAAGTTTTTGCTTTACATACTCAATGGCTTGCTGTCATGTACTGCAGTTCTGCTGCAGCCACTGTGGCTGTCCTCCAGTGATAGTGGAAAGCCTGCACAATCACCTGCGATCGCTGCAGCCGCACGAAGCTCCAGAAATGCACCCACCAAAACTTCAACACAGTGCGAAGGGGAAGCTCCGGTGAAAGTTGCTCTGGTAGGTTTGCCACTGTATGTTGAGGAGGGCGTGGGCAGGCCTGGCGTGACCACATGCCATGGTGCGATGTCCTGCCAGAAGTTTTCCAGTCGTTCAGCGTTCGAGGTTGGCGTGAGACCTGGATTCGTCATACAGGTTTGTGGAATGAGAGTAATGAAGAGGCACAGATTCCAGTTCCAGGCCGGCTTTTGGAGACATTGCGGACCATGGGCCTGGACAAAGCTATGGGTTATTTGTGGATGGTTCCACAGAACGTCTGCACCAATCGTACGAACAGCAGCGGGTCTGCTGCAGATGTATATGTGCCGTACAAGCTCAGCCTTGGCCTGCCGCTGTACAACAGTACACTGTGCAAGATGGTACGATATTTGCAGCAGTTCTACAATCACACGCATGGTCTAGTATGTCACATCATCAATGGCTGCAGATCTGTCGAGAGCTCCGCAAGGCACAGTTGCTGACCAAGGAGGGCATCGAGAATCAGAGTGCCTGCCAAGTGAAATCGCTGCACGTGATGGCTGCTCTAATCTCCACTTGTACCTCAGCTCAAAGTACTACACCTGGTCATACTGCACCATTTGTCACTGCCGAGAGCCTGGAACGCCAACAATTCATGCTTCCGACTCAGAGACTGATTTTTGATGGCTCGGGCATCTCATGCATTGATGGAACATCTTTTTGCCAGGGAACTGCGGTGCAGTCTAGATTACTGTAATATGGTCGGGTCATGCACAAGATTGTAATTGTAGTGTTCCTACTTATGTAATTGGGCATGTGTATGTACTCTTACATCGAGGGGCTCCGATCCAGTGCACCAAGCGAATGTACAACCAGATTCTAGACTCACATGCTACCCAGCAGATGCGAGCTGGCCAGGCGATCACCTGGCACGAACTGCGTACCCGTGAGCTGTGCTACCCTGGACATGGTCTTTCTGATCACAAACCCGTTTCCTTTCACTTTCGCCGCACTGAGCTCCCGCAAGGAGTTCTCAATCCATCCTGGCATGTGTATGTATCGTTACATCCTGGCATGTGTATGTATATACACCTACATCAATGGGCTCCGAGCCACTGCGCCAAGCGCATGTAGAGCTGGTTCCATGTCAGGCTAGGATGACAGCCGAGAGGGGTGCGCTGAGAAGCGCGTACCTCTGAGGTGAATCGATGGATGGGCCGATAAAATGTCCAGACACGGAGGTCGAGAGGACAATAGTATAACACAGTACACAGCGTGGATACTGCAAACAGATCTTAAACAGTGTGTATTGAATGGGTGGCGCCCCAGTTAGGTCGCTCCAAGCGTGCCTAGTAACCCCAGCAAGCGCACGGTATAAATACCGCTGGAATGCGCCCAGGAACCTCCCTGTTAGAGCTGGCCTCGCCGAACCTGGGAGCAACTTAACAGTGCCCTCAGGGACCCCCTGAGAAATGAGAGAGGTCTGAGTGTGAGTTGGTCAGAGCGTGGTGCGCCTGCGAGGCCTGAAATACATGTTCTGTCGTGACGGAAATAATGGCAGTGCTGTCCGGCGCAGGACGGGATGCCAGGTCGATTACTCCGAGGTGGCGACCTGTCCGTCGAACCTGCTGACGGGCGCGCTGTAAGACGCCATCATGACTGCGATACGTTACAGATGTATGCTCCACAAGGTGGTAGAACACAGAGGCACGATTCATGGCAATGCACCAAAAAACAATCACCATGGCCAAGCGCCATCATGACTTACCAAGGCCTGACACCACGATCTAAACCAACCAGGCCGGGAGGTACCTTGTAGCTTGCTGGAGTGGGGCATGAGATGAAATATGTGCCTCCGGACGTGATCGACCATGTGTTGTGTGCTGACGATGCTGATTGGTGTTCACTGCGAAGTGTGCACACTTAGATGGGGTGCAGTGTGGTTCGACTAACTGGTAGCTGCCGATGCTGTATGTGTCTGAGTCACTTAGTTTGTCCAAGCAGTCTTAATGCATTATTGCATGTGGAATGCCATTCCACAACATTCCAAGGCTCATGGTCACATGCTACCTAGCAAATGTGATTCGGCCAAGTGATCACCCGGCGCTCACTGCACACCCATGAACTGTTCTACGCTTTGCATGGTATTTCTGATCACAAACCAGTCTCCGAACGCTGTCACCACGCTGAACGCCCGTACGGATGGATGGACATAGAGGCTCTTTGCCTGCTTAACAATGGCGCACCGACTGAATCTGCTAGCTTGTTGAGGTAAGTCATTGCACCTGCTGTAGTGTGCCATGTGTTCATGTATGACCGTCACCATCTTTACAAACCCTGCACACTACTGTGATACTTGTCAAGGTTTGCTCTCGCTCACGGGCACTCACACCCTCCTCCTTCAATGCTTTGGCCGCAACAGCCACCCCAGGCGGGCTAATGAAGCTCACTTTCAGCACATGCACCTCAGCGCTCGGACCAGTCGATAGACTCTCACCTCTAGTGCCATCCCCGTAGTATCTGTCCAGGCAACGCATCACAGGCGCTCGATGTGGAACAATTTGCCGAATCTGCTAGCTCAAGCTCGATGCGACCAAGCTTTGACGGCAGTGCTGTGGTGCAACGTCCAGAAGTCGATTTTGTATCGACATGCCAAAAAAAAAGTCATGATGTGGTGTCTGACGCTGGCAGGGTGCGGATGGTGACGCCCCAGCACAAGGACTGTTCACAGGCAGCAATCACACAAGGCTTGCAAGGCATGAACAAGCAGTGAACGGGGTGAACGGAAGACCCTGCGCTGCGAATACATGTGACACCCCAATCACAGCGCAACCACCCTGACCTCAGCAGGCGCACGGTATAAATGCTGCTTGCGATGCAGCCAGTACCTCCCTGTTCAGCTACCGAGGTCTTCGCCGAGGTCTTCGCAGGGCAAAGAGGAGAGGGGGGGCTGGTAACGAGCGGCGCATGCAGCTAGGACGGAAAAGCGAGATTGATATTCTTTCTTGTTTGTAGGGCCAAATCGAGCAGGGTGCAGGGGAGCATATATCGTGCACTCGCAAAGCTATCAGCATTCATGTTGTGGGCCCATTGCAGCTGGAGCACATGCCATTCAACTCACCTCAACAGGTCATGATCACGCCTCGAGCTTGCGTAAAGCACAAATGTTTGGAAAGTGCAACTGTAGAGATAGCGAGGACAATACATTCTTCAATGCCTGATGATGTCCTGCAATGATGCAATTGCCCAACTGTGCTGATTGTGTCAGTTTGTGGGCGCCGACACTGCGTCGCAGTGTGGGCGCTGGAAGGTGCTGTAAATACGCGCAATCATCGTCTTCACTTCGCGCTGACAAAGGCCCACATATTTGCATAAAATACAAGTTCTGGTGCATGTTGCATCTCTTCGGTATCTGATCATTCCTTTCCATGCTCCAGCTGCAAGGGGCGCCGACAGCAGCTCAATGCGGCTTCAAAAGTCTGGCCTGCGCACCCTGAACATATCAGAATCATATTTTGAAGTCCTCAGCACCCAGCTTTCATAAGGGAAGCTATCTCGTGAAAGTAGGTCAGAGAAGCCTGAACGTAACGTGTTTTCACAACACTTCCAAGATCAGCGCTGACAGCCAGAACGCAATGCCAATTCCAAACAGCTCAGATAAAAGCTGCACACACACAGTGGCCCTTCCCGACGGTTTCGATTCTGCCGCGTTTCGACGAGATCCCCAGGTGTACGGTGCGCCCTTGAGTATCGGCTACCACCACAGTTGTTGACTGAGAGTACACTCCGTGGTAATAGCAAGTGTTTGGTCTGAGAGTGTCCAGCCCGTTCAATGTTGCAGGAACGTTGGAAGCTCCAAGCTTTCCTGAAGAGCAGTATGTGAAAAAATATCCATTCACTTTGGATCCCTTCCAAGCCATGTCTGTTGCATGCGTGGTCCGACCTCCGTTCATAGAACAGGCTTGCAACAACTGTCTTTGCAACATGCGGGTGTATCCCTGATTGCAGGCTGTGTATAGGAACGGAACGAAAGCGTGATGGTGGCTGCACATACGTCAGCTGGCAAGACAGCTGTTGCCGAATATGCTATTGCGAAGGCACTCAGCCTGAAGCAGCGTGTCATATATACAAGCCCATTGAAAGCTCTGAGCAATCAAAAATATCGTGAGTTGAAGGAGGAGTTCTCAGATGTCGGGATAATGACAGGTGATGTGGCTGTGGATCCTGAGGCCAGTTGCATTGTCATGACCACAGAGATCCTTCGAAATATGTTGTACAGGTGCGAATGTGCAGTCTTGTTCAGGATGGATCGCAAAATTGTAAAAAATGGCATCACATCCATTGTCAGGCACTTGGGAGGCGTGACTCTGGCCGTTCAATAGTTGTATATTGCTGTGCTATGAAATTCAACCTCACAGCTGTTCATATAATTACAATAGCTTCAATCAAAGCAGCTGCGCACTGTCCGTATGACAGCAGAACGGCAGCCGGGAGGGTGTCCATGTCTGACTTGCACCAGACAATTTGAACCTCATTCCTGTCTGCATGTTCACCGTTCAGCGCAACAAGAACAGAAGAACATTGTACAATGTTTCTGTGTGATTGTTGAGTACTTTTATATGCATCTTTCAAAGTGGTTGTGAAGTGTAGTTTGAAAGTCTAGAACTATGGCGCATGGTCCTGTACGTATTTGACAATGCTGTGTAGCTTGAAATTGTGTTGCCCTGGGCGAAGCTGCGTATGTTTTCGGGCTATGCTTGTGTTCCGGATGCCTTCTTTAGATCATGTGGCTATGCAGGGGTTCAGAGATGTTGCGTGAGATCGTGTGGGTGATCTTCGATGAGATCCACTACATGCAGGACCGCGAACGCGGCGTGGTGTGGGAGGAGACCATTGTGGGACTGCCTCATGTGTGTCGCATGGTCTTCCTCTCTGCGACCCTGTCCAATGCTCAAGAATTTGCGGAGTGGGTGGCATCCCTGCACGACCAGCCATGCCATGTAGTATATACCGAGTACAGGCCTACGCCACTGGAGCATTTTGGACTGCCATGCCAGAAGCAAGACAAAAAACGTGGTGGAATTTACAAAATTTGCGACAAGGAGGGGGAGTTTAGTACGCGCATGTGGTCTGATCTACAAGCAGCTGGAGTATTGACAGCTGATTTGCCCGAGCTTGCGAGCAGATCTGCAAACGAGCAGGGTCTGTCTGGTAAGTGCAACAAGCGTAAGCGATTGGACACTGATCCACCTGTCTCTCGGAATGAAGGTGGCAAGAGTGAGCAACCCCGGAAGGCTCGTCGTGACTTGGATATGATTTCCAATCGTGTACGTAGGCTCATGCATGTTCAATGCTTCTGTGATGCCCCCTTTTTGTTGTCCACAGCATTTGCCTGACGCTAGGATATCTGTACAGCTTCTTGATGGTGATCAGTCAGAAAGGACATGTGGTTGTTGTGTTTCATGGCAAAGCATGATATGCATGTCATGCATCAGCACACGAAGCCTGCTTCAACCACTGGGCACCTGACAAGCATGTGCAACTTGAGAAACTGCGCATGCAGGTGACAGATATCCTGAAGCTGGCACAGCAGAAAACCCTGTACCCTATGATTATCTTCAGCTTTGCGAGAATCGAGTGTGAAGGATTTGCAATGTTTGTGGTCAATGAGGGTAAAAACACCAACTTACTAGACTTCACAACAGATGCAGAAAAGCAAAGCATTGAGACAGTATGCCTCCACTGTATGCATTATTGTTTCCTTTCAAAATACAGAGAGCTTGATGTGATCAATCATTGCTTTTGGGTGAGGCAGTTTCTGACAGCCCACCACCCTGGATTGAACACTCGGGAGCTTTGTTGATGCTTCAGTGGTGTTGTAGATATTTGACAATGCTATAGAGACACTGAAGGAAGACAGAGACCTGCCAGCTGTGCAAAACGTGAAACGGTTTCTGATGCGAGGTATCGGCGTTCACCATGGTGGACTCATTCCACTGATCAAGGAGCTCGTTGAGATCTTGTTCCAGGAGTCGCTTGTAAAGGTTCTTTTTGCAACTGAGACATTCGCCATGGGTCTCAACATGCCGGCTCGTACAGTGTTGTTCACTGCTTTCCGGAAAAATGATGGCGTCTGTGTACGTCCATTGACCAGCAGTGAGTACATCCAGATGTCCGGTCGCGCCGGCCGCCGTGGCAAGGATGACCGGGGGTATGCCATCATGTTGGTCGAAGATGGCAATGACTTCACACCCACTGTTGCACGTACCCTTGTTCGGGGAGCTGCAAAGCCGCTCGTGAGCCGCTTCAAGCTGAGCTACTACACGCTGCTCAATCTTTCAAAGCAGACAGAGGGGGGCATAGATCGAATGGAGTACCTGATTGCTCACAGCTTTCAGCAGTTTCAGCATGAGAAGGCGATGCCTGCATGGAGGAGACGACTGCAACACCTGAATGAACAGCTGTCACAAAGCAATGTACAAGGTGTGTTTGCAAACGAGATCGGCTTGGTTCGGTCACCACGCTGAGTCATCTCCAGCATGTATGGACTGATGCACGAGTGTTGCAGGCTTGACCCAAGATGTGTGTGAGGAGTATGTCAGACTGCGCGACCAGATTGGACTCCAGTCAAAAATCATTCATGACTTTGCGTCACAACCAGGGGTATGCACTCAGTTTCTGACGCCCGGACGAATAGTTCGAGTCCAGGAGGCCTCCACTGATTGGGGTTGGGGAGTCGTCCTGACATGCGCACCGGTGTGCAAAATTCGCAACACAAAGGTGCGAGTCACTTGTACCTTGTTTACTGGACCCAGACTCAGCAAGCGCAGATCTCATATCCTGGCCGACACTGCACACGGACAGTCAGGTCAAATGGCCACAGGCCTGTACGGTGTTAAGATCGACCAGTCTGTGTGCTTGATTGCCGCCGCTCGCATGTGCCACAAGCAGCACGGCCACTGTCCAGGATGATGTGACAGTAGATGTGGACAAGATGCAGTCTGATCCAGCTAACTGGCAGGTCGTGGTCATGCTCCCAGTGGCCCCCCCGCGCACAGACAATGACCGGCCAAAGCCGGAGCCTCTTGCAAGCGATGCGGCAGTGATGATCCCTGTACCTGTGTCACTGCAGCTCATCGTTGCTATCTCCAAGGAGCGAATGCAATTGCCGTCAGACGTCAGGCCCGCATCAGAGCGCAGAGCGGTCCATGACTCACTGATCCAATTAGTCCATAGCCGGTATCAGGGGCCAGGCCATGTCCCGGAGTTGCATCCGGTGGATGATATGCATATGACTCACCCAAAGATCAAAATTGCATATGAAGAGATACAGGATCTCAAGAAGCAGTTGATGGACAATGTCATCTATCAACAGGAGCAGAGCAGCACTGCCCAGAAGCAGCAATATGAGCCACTGAGGGAGATGGCCGCTGAGAGGATGGACCTGCAGACGAAACTTGCCAGGTCGCAGCTCACAGAGTTCCAGAATGAAGTCAAGATGCGCTTGCGGATCTTGAAACGCCTGGGTCATTTCGACAAGCAGGGCATGCTTACCACAAAGGGCAAGGCTGCGGCAGAGGTATGAGTGGTCAGCGCAGAACGTTGTTCACGGTCAGATCTAAGTGTGAAACCAAGAGACAAATTATGAATGTAGATTGATACTGCTGATGAGTTGATGACCACAGAGCTGATGTTCAACGCAGTGTGGCAGGGGCTTGAGACTCCGCAGCTCGTGGCGCTAATGTCTTGCCTGGTGCCATGCTTTGAGAAGAATTCTCAGGACGAGGATGCTGTGCGAATCCCGAAGAATTTGGAGCAAGCTGTGGGGACTTTACAGTCGTTTGCAAGAGCCATATGCACTGTTACAGTGGTGTGCAGTTTTGGTCATTGTTGAGCGCGTGTGTACAGAGCAGGGATGACCATGTTCTGTCAACAAGATCATGCTGTTTGTTTTGTAGGAGTGCGGTCTTGAACAAGACGAGCAGCAATATGTCGACAGCTTTACAACTGTCCTGATGGTGCCGTTCCTGAAATGGGCAAGAGGCGCTTCGTTCCGGGAGGTGTCTGATGGCACAATGATTTTTGAAGGCACCTTAATCCGGTGTGCACGTAGGCTGATGGAGTTGATGAACCAGGTTATTGTTGCTGCACGGCAAATTGGGGATCATGAGATGGAAGGACAGATTCAGAAGGCCCTAGACGCGATGCAGCGTGGCATCATGTTCTGTGGCTCGTTGTATCTTGCATGACCACGGCATGTGGAAACAAAGGCAAGCGGGGGGGTGTCAGGTGGAGCGGTCGGTGCATCACGCAGGGTCCTGCTGCATGGACTTGTCGTATGTTGTGTCAAATGTGATTTTGGCATCTGTTTCAGCAACTGTACCAGCTGCAGGCGATTAAGAGCCACCCTGCTCGTGTACCCCAACACCTGCGGGAGTCGGACTTGGTTCCTTCTGCGTACACAGCAGGAGCACGTTGCCGGCGGTTTGTTTTTGCATCGATGCAGTGCACATGCCGGTCGTCATAAATTGGTCGTACACAGACACTACCGGGCAACTGGTAGATGGCGATTGCCACCGTACAAGTCATACGCAAAGCTACAGGAGCATTTTGAAATTACACATGCGTGCATTTACATCATCCGGAAGGCTGGCACACATCTACAAGATGTACTTTACAGGACCTGACGTTCTGCCGATTGTTCGTGTTCATGTCACAGACCAAAAGGGTGAACTCGGTCATGCTGGTCCGACCGAAAGTGTGAAGCGTTGCTTGCTGTGAAGCATCATCATGAAGTCTTCACCGGTCCAGTGTACATTGTTTGGCTCCTAGCACTTGTGATTCCACAGGCGCATTCTCGTTTGACTCCTGCGGGGTGTGGGGGATTGGCAGCCCATATTGCAGCATCATTTGTGTAGGCCACATGTGCTACAATTGCATGTATACTGCCCACCGAAATCTCTGTGGTAAACCTCCCGAAATGCAATTACAGTGCAATGCGCGAATGCGTTCCTGCATGAGAGCAGTCAGTGAAGCGAATAAAAAAAGGAACTGAAGAGCATCAGTCTAGGTCGACATTCTCTACACGCGAAGGGTCCACTGGCAGCTCCTGCACATCTGAGACTTCACCCTCTTTGCGCTGGTTTCTGCCCTGCATACAGTCCACCACCAAGGTCAGAAGTTTTTAGGAAGCATTGCATCCACAGTGGTAGTTGTGAGCGTGCAGCACACGTACACACAGTATGCACACACCGCAGACGGTCGATGAATGAAAATCGAAAAGCAGAAACAAAACCGCAATGCGGCAAAAGCTGTGCCGTTCATGTTTTCTGCCCGCACCAGGCTGCCTGGACCTGGGCATCAGATCTGTGGTCACACACCTTGCGCTTTCGCCTCTTAGCACAATTCTTGGCTGTCTTATTTTCCAGTGCTCGTTGTGCATCCTCATGCTTTCTCTGCAGGCATAGAAACAGCACGTACATTGTGACAATCATGCATTAAACAGCAGCCGCTGTGATGTGACATCATTGGAACACACCTTTTCTGTGAGTTTGTGTTGCTCCTCTTTCCAACGAGCTTCCATCTCTCGCAGGCGCTTTTGCTCTTGATTCCGTGCCTGCATATGGGAGACTGTTGACATCCAATGCACACCCTATGGGACAGCGGTTTTGCTGCGCGGACTCCAGCACCAGATTTCCACAATGCCACTTACATTTCGATATATGTGAAATTCACCACTTCCCGCGCCTGCACTACTCCCCTGCAAATGCCTGATTTTGATTGGAATGGACTCCATGATGTGCTTGAGCTTAGCTTCATGATCTTTAGCCTGCATGCACACAGACAGATTGGGCTGCACCGGTCAGCGCAGATTTGCGCGTGCGCTATGCACATGAATCCAATCATCTGGGGATGTGTGAACTTTGTAGGCAGCGTTTTCAGTATGACATACAATCAGTTCCAGCCGAAATCAGAATGCAGGCGGGGCTTGCTTGGTGCAGAAACACTGATATGATCCTTCCAGATTTGATATTGCAGAGCATGAACGTATCAGTGAATGGTGTCTGTGAGCGCACGGGGGGAGGGGGTTTGGCTACAATCCATTTTGTGATCAGGTCTAGGGGGCTATAATTGATAACACAACTGCGCAAAAACAATGTCACCCACTCGGACATGCTGATGGCGTTTAAGACGTTGACCTGCGCGAGCCTCTCTTCCAACGGAACCTCTCTCGGGTCTACAAATGGCGCAATCGCTCCGGTACCAGATGAACTATGCACCGTTAGCTGCATCTCGCTGGCCTCAGCTGCAGGCTCCGCAACTTCACGATCGGAGGACATTACCCCCAAAGACTCCAAATCACCTACAGTCCGATCGAGGCGTTCGCACATACACGGAGGATGAAAGTTGGACTGGAGCTCATTGCAGCCGCCCTGGCCACAGGAGATATTCATGTCCGCCTGGTCGCGCACCAAAACTGCCTCAAACGTTGTGTGGGAAAACAGCGATCGCTGCTTGCACGCTGTTACGACAGAGTAGGAAACGTATCAGCGGCTGTTATCACCACATCTGTAAAGCACAAGCCTGGTGTACATTGACTTCGGCCTTGACCTGTGAATGTGAAGGGGAGGCCCTAATACGCCGACCATGCGCTCGATCAAACATAAACAAGCATCTGTAACCTGCGGTGGCATGCGAATGACATGCACCCGGGAGCTAGTCGGCAAGGGGCATAGAAGACCGCGACGAAGTAGTGCATTCTCAAAGCATCTGTGTCCAAGGGCGCTGAGCACACATGCGGGTGCTGTAGCCAGTTGTGAAGGTTCCTTCCCGGCGAGGAAACCAGTATGGATAGATTGTGACCCAGGCATGTCCGATCTGGCACCATGCAGAGTTGTGATTCACATACGCAGAACTTGATAGATGCTGGGGATGGGGGGATGATGGCACATGTAGACCGTCAATCCAAGAGCTGCGGGCATGGAATTTCGTAGACACTATCATCTTGGCCTCAGCACACTTCTCGTCCCTGTTCACCAGGGGCTCAGCATGGTCATAGTTGACCCACTTGTTCTTGCCTTGTTGGCACGTCAACTATGCCTCCGCCTGAATGATCATATGATACCTGCAATCGCAAGCACGCGTGCGTGCATGGTGCAGGTCATGACGACGCAATCGCGCTGATGCTGGCATGCAAGCATCCTTCTCTGGAAGTGCAGGGAGTCAGCACTGTGGCATGCAACCAAACTGTCGAGAAGACCACAGCAAACGCTCTGGCAGTTCTTCATGCCATTGGTCATGGTGACATTGATGTCTACCAAGGACAAGCAAAGCCACTTATGCAGAGCCATGTGCATTGTGCTGAGATCCATGGTGAGACAGGCCTGGACGGTTTGGGGGGGGGACGGCTGTTCCCCGATTCTCCGCAAAAGCAACAGCCAGAGAATGCAGTTCTTGCGCTTGCGGATGCGATTCACGGCCTTGAAGAAGATGGGAAGCTGCCCTTGCAACTCATCTGCACTGGAGCTCTAACTAATGCCGCGTTGTTATTCACGCTTTACCCAAAGTTTGCAAGTGCTGAATATATCAACCTCACCTCGATGGGTGGGGCACTTGGCATCGGAAATACAGGTGCTGTCACAGCTGCAACTCCTCCAGTGAATGTCACCTCTGTCAGAACGCAACGCCACAGAAATTCAGCAGTGCCTCATATAGTAGTTACGTCTCTACCACTGCAGCAGAACGCTGCCAAAAGTCTGATTCCCACTTCCTCCAAGCGCGTTGTGATACGAGTATGCTGGGTACATCTGATCTCCAGTGTGCACTTGCATCGATAAAATTCTACAGTCAGAGCTCATCCAGGTCGCACGAAGCTGCACATTCTTGCAGGCCCAGTACAAGAATTCAATATCATGACGGATCCTCATGCTGCTTCCATCGTGTTCAACTGTGGTGTGCCTGTGACAATGGTGCCAACCGAAGTCACGCACACGGTGCTCGCCTCGCCCAACATTGTGCACAGGATCTCGTGCCTGGGCACACCCTTTTCAGCATGTGTCGTTGATTTGTTGATGTACTTTACAGACACTTACAAGTCTGTTTTTAAATTTGACAGCCCACCTGTGCATGATGCAGTAGCTGTTGTGTATGTGATCCAGCCACAAAGTTTTCAGACTCAGGCGATGCGCGTGGATGTGGAGGTGTGTAGCTCCCTCAGCAAAGGTCAGACTGTCTGTGACGTTTGGGGCCATAGCAACTTGCCCACCAATGTGGAGGTCGCACGCAAGGTTGATGCTGCTAGTTGCTGGGACCTCATCATCGATGCCATTGAGCACTGCAACGACAGCAGCACCATTAAGTAATCATTGCCGGTATGTTGAGCCCGACCAAGTATATCTATGCTCAGTGCTAATGAGTCAACATCACTTCTGACGATCGGTTTGGCACGGACGAGGTATCTGCTTAACCACTCTGATGCTCACAACATGATCTGTCACCTGACTTGGCTGAAGCTCTAATCCTTGGCAAAGAGATTGTGTGCACAGAGAGGCCAACTCATGACAGTAATGCACTGCCTATGAACAACCATGTGGTGGCTCCTATGATGACACAAGCACTTGCACGAAAAGTCGCAAAATTGTGTTTCGTACGACAACACTTGTGAGGTGACCAAACAGGCCCCAACTCTCAACTACAATTGCATCGCACTGCCACAACATGGCTTGGTGTTTGATGGACCTGCCCGCTTCATGGGAGCTGCCGCACTGAATTGCCAGAAATGCTGTACGTACTGGTACACAAGCGGTCGGTGTGGCACACAGGTCACACATGTGACTGCAAATCATGACACAAATGAGCCTACTCCATTTGCGCCAGGAACTTGTCTTGAGTCCGCCATAGGCTTAAGCTCATAAACAGCATTCACAGCCTCCCGCTTTCTCTGCACAAAGTCTTTGATAGTAGATCCGAATGAGTGTAATTGCAACTTGTCATTCTTTAGAACCTCCATGATATCTGTGAACACTACACAGTACGAACAGACTGTGATCATCAGGTGTTGGGTTTGCAGGTAGCCCAAATCAGCATAGCAGCAGTGCATCCACACCTCAAAAAACTCCCCTTTGAGTCCAACAAAGTAGATTTCTGTATGATCTGCGCCAAGGTTCTCTGGGATATGGATGTCTAGTGCATGTACACCGTTGAAGCGCGATGCACTGTAGGTCAAGATTTGCATTAATGGCATGCTATGCACACAGATGATAAGAGGAATTGAATTGCAAGAATCGCATTGTATATGTATGCCGCGCACTTGACTGTGTACTCTAGAATTCCTGACGGATCATGATTCAATGTAAATTCCTGCACTGGCTGAAGGTCCTCAACGGTGGCAAAGTCCAGATCTTCCCGGTTGATGTACCTGGATCATCAAGACGCTTGACACTGTTGCGGGATCGTGTAGAGACATGCTTGTGGAGACAGCCGTGTGTGCCGAGTTCAATGACTGTGGCTGCAATGTGGCTGAACAATGTATGCCATGGTGTAACCAACTGATTGCACATAGGTTGATGTAGGTAGCGGCTATGCTCCCAATGAAGGCAACGGCGGGCCAAGCAGACCATGCAGTCATAGTCAGTGCAAGTCATTGTGGGCGCGCACAACCGTGCTGTTGCAGGGGAAGTATATGGTGAGCCCCCAACAATGGTAAATGCACGCAGTTTCACCTCTCCGTGAAACCTACATCCACAGTCGCCGATCTCATGATCTGACTTGAAATTGTGAATGATAAGTTCTACACGATGGGGAGAAATCGGCGAAGATAAGCATACGGAATGTGAAGCAATAGGTCTGCATCACCGTCGCATGACCGCAATGGTTCTCCCGTGACGTCCGTCCTTTGATCCCACGATCTGAAGATCCGCTTGACACTGCCTTGTGACTGCTCATTCAAGCATGCAACCTGGAAACGCTGTTGCTCATGATCCTGACGGTGTGGGTGTAGGCCGCCATGAGGGTATGTGCACACCCGGTCTATATCTATGTGTTTGTATAGGGAAAACATCGCGCCACAATCTGACCCGTCGCATTCGTGATCGTGCACGGCCCGGCCTGGTGTCGCCATGATGGTGGTCCGCCAACAACGAGCAAGATTATGTTGTGACGCGCCGGCTTGACAGCAATAGCAAGCTGTTTGTGAACTCTGCAGAGCAAGCGCGCCCGACTCCTGTTCTGATGAGCAGACTTCAATATAAGCGACATGGAGGACATTCATACATGGGATGATCTGGATGCATACAGAATTGGGTGATCTATCAACGAGGACCTTGGTACGAGAGCATCACGACTTTGCGAAACGCAGGTTATCTGTTGATTGTATGCAGCGAAGCGGATCACGTGTCTTCGGGCTGCTGGAATGCACTGCCATGTGTCATCACGTACACGATGCATCTCGATGTACGCCGGGGAAGACAGTGGCGTTGTGGCAACGTTCAAGCCTATCAGCGCTTGTATGCGTAGACGATAACTTAGCTGGAACGTTTTGTTCAAGTTTTGCCACACTTCATGAAGCTGCCGTCCAGAAGCTCAAATGAGTGAATCTCACACACTGAACGTTACCACAATTGATGCCGCTATACGCCGGTTGTGCACGCAGGCCAGCGTCGTAGAAACACCATGGTCTGGTAGGTCCGCGTCTGCGCGTTGATGAATACCTTTCAACCACATGATCTCTCATCTTCAGATTGCTATGGCAGGAACTTCTGGTATTGGCCTTGTCAAGTGCAACGACGTAAAATTTCCATCGCGAGCACAGCGGACGTCGAAGGGCCCGCCAGGCGACAACAGCCCATCAGAGCGGCCGCGGACCCCTGAAAGTAAAGGAAGCCGCTGTAGCTGGCGGAAAATGGAGCATGCCACAAAGGTGGATTCGGAGGATGCCTGGAATTCATGGATGGAGCAGTCTGCAGACTTGGGACAGTTGGGTAATCCTTCTGCATCATATAAATCATCATCTGTATAGAACGATCTCGTCGCGTTACCATGATCTGAAGAGGTTTATCATGGCTCCTCTTTCGGGGCTTTTCTTGCCGTGGTTGATGCAAACCCTTGTTGTAGATTCTGATGAGCTGCGACCAGAACTCATTCTGCGCCAAGCTCAAGAGCTTGGTGCTGCGGCTGCGAAGAGGTCCACAGCATTGGAGGCTTTGGTTGATGCGGCGCCACCCGCTCATGTGCACCTGTCGGTGTCGCCGGTCCAACCAGCACTTCCTGCTTTTTCTGAGTCTGTTCGTGAGGCTGATCGTACAGGTGCGCCTCCGTTTCACAGTATACTTTCGTAGTGCATGTGCATGCTGGTGAATATGTGCTAGGCTCGGCTGTTGCTCATGTCGCATGGCTTGACATCTAGCTGCGTGAGGCCCACCTCACTGCAAGACACGATCAGGGAAACTGTAATCGCATGCGTTCTTGCTCCAAGCAGTGGTCGATAGCAATTGCAAGGTGTGCAGCTGAGACTAGTTGGCACAGCTTGAATGCATGTGTTGGCTGTTCACACAACATTTGTCCTTAAGCTGCATCTCCCATGTCCGTGCTGTTCACGTGCTATTCAGGCGCTATCTAGATGAGACTGTGGCCGTGCGACACATGAATTATGTGTGCGAACCTGACCCTCTGCGGTGCTCTGCACGTGGGCTCGAATAGCGCATGATCCATGTGCCCAAGGGCAGTCACAAGCATCTCTCGTCATTTTTGTACCATGTTTGTGGAAATCTCTTCGTTACACCTTAGATGCACGTCCAGGTCGTGGTGTCCGATTTTGTCTGCCTTCATGTAGATGAGCTGCTGTCCATGCTGCGGGAGCAAGTCATGACATTGAGCAAAGAAGAAGACTTTCAGCGTCGGATTGACTGCTTGCGCGACAAGGCAGATGTGGTCCCCCAAAATAGGCAGAGCATAGATGCAGATCTTACATTACGACTGCAGCAGCTGAAGATTCTCGGCGATAGTAGGACAGGGAATGCGCCTGGTCCTCCCCGCAGTGGTACAGGCGCTGATCGTTCTACTGCTGACCTGTGTGATGCTGTGCTGCATGAATCTGCAGGCATGAAACAGCTGCAGAGCGGCGTTGCTATGGCATCAGCACAACATTCCGTGGAGCACCTGAACAAACACGCGATGGTAGGTGCGGACTTTGCCTCAGCCTGGAGCATCTGCTTACGTTCAATCAGCAAGCCATATTTACACTCTGCAATACTTATATAGCTTGATACAGCATTATTAGAAGGCCCATTTTTACAATTGAGAATTCTTTCACTTATTTGATCCATACAAAGTGTTTGTCTAATCCTCGGAATTGTCGCTCGTATTGCTACTAACAGTTGTTTGGGAAGTCATGGGCTGAATGTTTGTGTTTGGTTATGTACCAATGCAGCCGAGTATTTTGCGGAACGCAGAGGGTTTCTCTGAGCCGGCTCTCACTTGTATCAATGGCGGCTCCGCAGTGTAGGAGCCGCCGCTGTAGATACACTATTGGCGGAGCTTAGGGATGGAGCTGAGTGCATGTCCTCCTCCGATGCAGCTCGAACAATTGTGACAGCATCTTCAGACTTAGATGAGTTTGAGGCACAGCAAGTGCAACAGCTAGTGGAGCGCGCGATGCTAAGCGATGATCTGTCGATGTCTCCAACGCAAATTGGGGATCTTGATGACTGTGTTCGGGCACAGTGGTACAATGAGTGGACCCAATCGGAGCGGTCTGGAGGCATGCAGTCGGATCCATGCCAGGATCTGGGTACAAGTGCCGTGCCAGGAAGCTCACACCTGGACGATGAGGTGGCCAGTGTTACAGATCGGCCAAATGATGTAGAAAGAATCCGCAGCGACAGTGATTTGAAGGTTTGCATTGCCTGCTGTGCATCCGCAACATGTAGAAACGCAAGTATTGGACACTTTTTGTGTCTTGCAAGATCAAGTTCTTGTCTTCAGACAGGCACATGTATTTGCATGATCACTAGTACCCATACAGGATTGCTGCACTCAGAGTCATGGTGCTCTAGAATGGTCTCAAGAGGATCTGCTACGGCCAGAAGTCCAGGAGGCAGATGATCTTGCCAGGAAGTTGCAGACAAGCCTACTGCTACCGTCACATGATCAGCGGCGGCATCGTTGGCTTGGTGCCATCGCAATTCGCTCGGCAGAACGAGGTGAATCGGCCTTGCATGGTGCGCAACCTGCAAGGTTTCGGACCTACTTTAAACAGCTGGCTTGTACACGATGGGATGAGTCGCAAGAGCTGTTGTCTCAGCCTGTTGCTTTTGACAGTCTCATGCTGTCAGCACTGTGCAGATGGTGACATCAAGCTGGCAAGTGCCATGAACAAGATTTGCCTTGCAGCAAGTGCGCAGGGATTTTTGCAAGCAGGCGACAAGGTGAAGATTGACGCATTTTGTCTGCATCTCCATAAAGCTCAAGCCGCAAGAGCCGCTAGAATCATGGCACACACGTCAAAGCAAAAAGCACGTCAATCCCAACGGGAAGACTTATGCTCTGGTTTTCCAGATGCCCCAGGTCCCCCGGCAAAGGAATGAGCATGGTCTGCAGTGCTCAGAATTGGCATCATTCATAGACTGCTTTGATGTGCCATGCAGCTCTCGAAATGTTGAAAATACTTGGAATCTCCAATCCTGACACATTGCATAACTAAGCTGAATACAGATCAGTGCCAACAGATTCACTCGACTGTTCTGCCCATGTGCTCGACACTCTGTATGCATGTGAAGAACGAAACCCTATTCGTCCGAGGTGCATAGCTGCAACCAGTCACGAGCTCGGGCATAGTTGAATTATCATGGGCAAGGTTGTATGTTTAACAAACATTCTGGAGTGCATTTACGTATGTCGAAGATTGAGACAGGGCAAAGCATGTCCTGCAAGCCATGATCTCAAACAACTACGTTGTCACTGGTTCAGTGTGGCAGCGGATCAGTGTGGTATCTGTGTTGGTGCAGCAACCGGTGGACCGCTGGTGGATGACAGCACCCAGACCTGGTGTAGTGCGCTTGGCCAGCACTCAACAAACAGCCAGCTGTGATGGTGTCCGCCCTCAATGATATTTCTCCGGTGGGTTCATGTCGAAGCTGTCATGTGGGCACAGTTAGGCAGACCGACCTACTGCGGCACATTCCATTTAATACTGTCACACGGAATCCTACATGTGTAAGGACGACCTCCTCATGCTGCACCAGTGCAGTGTACACTGCATGATGCATGTCAGATGCTCTGCCTTGCCAAGGACATTTGCATGATTTAGTCACAATTTAGCCCATGAACCCTCACACATATATTCATTTGTGGTGATGGACAATAAAATCAAATCAGAATTGAACCAGTCACAGTCCTGAGTAGAAAGAGACTCTAGTGAGGGCAATGTCGAGTCCACAATTCGTCTGCATGTACGTGTGCACAACTCGGATGTGTTGGCTGGGCCAATTTGTGACAATTGTATCCGGTCTGTGATCAACATGGTCATCACGAGTTCACTCTAGGTCAGGCTGCGCGATCGATGTCTTCAGGCGATTCCACTTTCGGCCCTGGATGTTCACTTGACGAGCTTGCTTAATCACAGTAGGAATGGGCAGATACACATGATGCGTATTCAACATGCCCGTGGTCAGACCTGCACATCCAAATACACTCTGGCAGCATTGAATGGTATACCACTGATCATGACAACAATGTTATTCATATCCGACGGTGCAGACAGACTGCACCGTCACACCACAAAAAAAAAATTCAGTGCCATGCAAAGCTAGACAGCCAATGTGCACTGTCAGTGATGTTGACAGCACCTACTGATTAACTTATGCATTACTCACCTTTGCGAATACACGTGAGTATGTAACCTGGATGTCAGGACTGTGAATCAGGTAGAGTGGAAGATTCCAAACACACAGGCAGGCATCATAGTACTGGTGACTGTCATAGGAATCCCGTACACTATTCCTCACAGCAGGAACTGTCTACTGTGACATATGATCTAAGGCAGTACAGTGTTTGTGCAGGCTGAGCAGCTACCAAGCAGCAAGTCATGCAGGACATGCAACATAAGATTAGATAAGTCTTCCGTTCAGCCCTTTTCCGCCGTCCCAGTTGTTGAACGGCACTCACCCGTGTATCCCGAAAAAGCCGCATGCACAGCATTTTGACCAAGCACTTTACAGTAGATGTGGTCACTTGGAATTGTTGCAATGGCTCTGATCATATATGTTGGGTCGATATACTTCAAGTCCACCGGCTGCTGTCTCTCTTTGAAGTGCCGCTTGATTGAATTACCTAGATACCTGCATCAACAACAGATACCAGCCTGCATGGAAATCTGGCATAGAAATATATCAATTCACACATGTCTGAATAAAGTTATGGATCATACTGCCCAATGTCACCCAAAATTGGATTGCCACTTGCATCTCGTTCTGTTGCAGAGTATTCCAGCATTTCCTGCACATCAGGCCTTGCCAGTGATGAACAATGTGTAGTGAAAGCAGCTATTTCCAGTGTAGCGAACGGAGCCTGTGCAGTGAAGGCAGCTACTGCCACCATTGGCATACAAACTCCATGAATTCGGCTTCCTGGCAGCATGCTGGCTTAGCAGTACACTCAACCAGTGCGACTTGGAAGAGCTGCATGGTTTGTAGCCAACGCAGTGAGAAAATACTGTGCAGAAACAGTACTGTGCAGAAGACCCAAGGAGAGGGTGGCGTCAGTTTTGGCTCATTTCATCGACCGACTCCCGAACCCCAAGTATATGTCGGGCATGGCAGCCCAGTGGTGCTAGTCCAGTGGCATCCATGCGTTTGCGTGGTGCAACATGTTCAAACAGAACAGATCTAAAAATGATTAACATTGCAAATTACATGTGCAGCAGCAGCAGTACACCACAGCCAGCCAGGGCTGTGCATCATGCTTGACCACGGTGCATTGTCGATTGTTCTTCTTGTACATCAGGATTGTGAATCTCAGCTGACGCAGGTGCAGAAGGTTCACCTGCCCAGCTCCTTCAGCAACACAAATCACACAATGGCCCTTCCCCTCAATGATGCTCTCGATATGACTGTTGACCTTGTCAATGCTGAAATTAATCTCCGGAATTAAGCAGCAGTCCACAATGCCGGACGCCATGCTTGCTTGCATCGCGATGAAGCCTGACTGTCGACCCATCACATTTACCAGACCAATCCCCCTACATTGTCACTGTGGGCCGTCTACACTGCTAACCAGCAATTTTCACCAAGACAGGCTTCCGATGTCACACCTGTATGCGCTACGAGCTTCAACCTTGGCCGCAAGTAAGGCATTCTGGGCTTCCGCAACAGCAGTTTCGAACCCGAAACACCTATCGATAAGTAAAATGTCGTTGTCGATGGATTTTGGGACACCAACTACACAGCAGTTCACATTCTGGGCTCGACACTCCTCGTGCATTGCATTGGCTGCCGCATTACCACCTGCATTTATCAGTAATGCTTGTAGACTTGCCAGGATACATTCAGTTCAATTCATTGAAAAAAGCGCAATTGGTTGGCCCACCATTTCCTCCAATCACGAAGACCATGTTCAGGCCCCACAGATCGATGCGATGAACGATTTCTTTCATGTCAGCACCTCCACGGCTTGTGCCCAAAATTGTCCCACCTCGCAGGTGTATATCAGACACAAATTGCCGGGATAGTGGCATGGGCTTGCGTTCGGCACTGTAGAAACCCCGCAAGCCATATCTGATTCCCAGAATATTCTCCTCGCTGACCCCGTAGTCTAGTAATGTGAAAACGATATTCTGGACAACATCGTTCAGTCCTGGGCACAGACCACCACACGTAACAATGGCTGCAGTGACATGTTGCGGATTGAAGTAGACAGTTTCTCTCGGACCAGCCCGAATGCACCAGTTCGGTATGCTCCTGGCTTCCATTGCATCTTCATCTTTGAAACCGGCAGAATCCGGCGATTCAAAAAGAACAGTGCGCAATGTTACCAAATCTCTGTCTCCGATGAACCTGCTTACAACCGGACTGGCATGTGCACACACTAGCATGGACAGGACGCGGACGGTCTTGGCACCTCCAAAACAGTCAAGGAACATGTACTACATAATGGCCTCGTCCTATAACTGTACTACAGTGGCAGAGATCAAACACATCATGCTGCGCGCAGAGGGGAGTCCAATCGCCAAGGAACACAACGGACGCATGCTTGGACAACATTGTGTCACGGTCGTTGATCCAATCTGCCAGCGCGGAACGCACCCACCACCAGCATTGTTGTTGCGGATGAACGGTGATTCCTGTGCGCTCAAGCTGCTGCGGATGTCCGGTATATGTAGAATATCATCATCATCCACCTGCTGTGAGAACTGGTTTTGGTCTTGAGCGATGGACGAGCTCGCCTTCGCGACTTTGGACACGAATGGCGACCTAGGAAGGCGTCGAATCCCGGAATGGCCGATGAGGCGCAGCCCGAAGAAGCATCTCCGATGAACTCCAGTCGAAAGTGGCAACCTAGCGCTCTGCAACGATCTCATTCCGGCGTGCGCTTGCTATCGCTTACAGAAAGTCGACAGGCTGTAGAGACTTCCGCGTGTGGCCCACCGGGTTCATTCGCATCGGGATTCCGACAGCAGACAGGCATCCGCGAAGCAAATTAATCAGCATCGCCAGGTCTTAGGCCGCTTGCAAGTGTAGTGACAGCGAAACTGAACAGGTCTACCACTAGTTGTGACTCGCAGAGCTGTAGCCAGATCCGGTCCAGTCTGGACCGGTGTGTTCACGCGCATCGCTGTAATGCATGGTGTCTTTTATCCCGGCGCGCGATCGCGACACCAAGGTACGGATTGTGAGCGGACAGGTCTGAAGCCAACGACATGGCAACTGTCGCGTGCACAATGCAACCGCAAAAGCTGCGCGGCAAGACTCCCGGAACTCAAGGTGGTACGTGAACCAAGTTTTCCTGTGCTGCCCGCGCCCTGTGCACTCGTCTGGTGGCTGCGTTTGTGGCGGGCGTTGCTGCGCGGGTCTCTGCCGTCTGTGCGTACGAATCGGTGGCGGTGGGTGAGGTGTGGCTGCCTCCTTGGGCCCAGTTGCGGGCGTGGTTGTTCGGGGGGAGCTCAGGAGTTGGTTCTGGTTTGGCTGTGCCTGCTGCGGTCGTGCGTGTTGTTCGTTCTTCCGCCCCCTGCTCGCAGGGGTGCTGTGGCCGATGCCCGTTTGGGTGTGGCGTGATTCCCGATTTTTGTGATGGTGGCCAACTCTGCTGAGGGCGGACGGCAGGGAGGGTGCGGACGGTCGCTGTGTGCGGCCTTGGCGTGGTTGCCGCGGTGGCGGGGTTCGGTGGAGTGCGCATGTGTAGCTGCGCGGGTGTGTTACAGAGTCGTAATGCACTAGTCATGCCAGTGGCACATCCGATGCACTACCTCACAGCTCAGCAACCGGGCGAATTCTGCCCGCCACGGCTGCCTTTCCAGACACACCAGTCATGATCTGCAAGCCCATCCTGAACAACAGCGCGTTGCCTCTACACAAACCTACACTCAGTTCTCTTTTCACATTGGTGATGTACTGCGTGGGTGTGGTTGTGTCAGTTGTTTTGGTTCGTTTTGGCTTTTCCCTTGGGACTGTTGCTACTTGTTGCTGCCTGCCTGGAGGGTTTTGGTCGTCTGCTTTCCTGCTGTTGCCCTTGCTGCCGGGCTCTTGTTCATCTCCGTGTAACACCTTTCGCCGAAGGGTTGCAATTACTACGGTATGTACTGTTACATCGAGGGGCTCCGCTCCAGTGCACCAAGCAAATGTACAACTAGATTCTAGACTCACATGCTACCCAGCAGATGCGAGCCGGCCAGGCGATCACCTGGCACGAACTGCGCACCCGTGAGCCGTGCTACCCTGGACATGGTCTTTCTGATCACAACCCCGTTTCCTTTCGCTGTCGCCGCAATGTACTCCCGCAAGGAGTTCTCAATCCAGCGAGCCTTTGCTCGCTTGTTGAATGGCCCAACCAACGACACTGCCAGCGTGTTGACGTACAGCATGGCACGCGACCCTAGACTGCCATATGTCCCGTGCACAACCAGCACCGCCTTGTACGATCCCTACACACTCTCTTTGTACTTGTTGAGTTTGAACTTTTCGCGAAGTTCGGCCGCGTGCCCCTTTGCCCCCGATGCTTTCCCCACCACAGCCACCCCAGATGGGTGGATGAAGCTGACATCTAGTACATACACATCTACGTCCGGACCATTTGCTAGGATGTCCCCCCTACTGCCGTCCCTGTAGCGTCTGTCTAGGCTGCGCATCACAGGCTCAATTGATGTGGACACCCCTGCCGCTCTTACTCGAGGGCGCCAAGCCGTAACGGCAATGTTGTGGCGCAACGTCCAGCAGTCAGCATTGTGTCGACATGTCATGGCATGATCTACGTCGCCGGGCTTCACCCGAGCATTGCAATCACATATAACTTCCCCATCTAATGGCGGCAGGGGGGAAAGTCCGCCCCTGAACCGCATCCCATGCACAAATTCCCCATCATTCCGGGTCAGCATGCGGTTGGTTGGGAGGGAATCCAGGAACAGTGAGGCAACACGACAGGCGCAGCTGCGCATGCGCGCAAGGTGTTTTGCACCACCAGGGTTGCTGCCCAGCTGTTGCAGCAGCGCGTCGTGCCGTGTCTGCGCTACTGCCCTGGTCACTTTTCTGCTCATACCGGGAAGACCAGTGACGATGAAGACGTTGTCGAGCTCCTCTGCGCCCCAGTCCGCCTCCGGCGGCATCGCCGCACGCAGCGCTGTCCATTTTTCTTGTAGGCCTTTGGCATTGTCGCCTTCGGCGAATGGGCGGAAGTCGGGGGGGGGGGGCACCACGCATGGCGTCATTCGCCAGCGCGGCGCTGGACAGATAGGCTGCATCTGCCTCGTGCTCGGTGACGTCCATGAGGCCGAATCCGCCGTGGCGTAGCGGTAGGCGGAGTTGCTCCTCGGCGACGGCGGGCATCTGCGGGTGGTTCATGATCTCCCGCGCCGCTGCCATCACCCTGTCTTGCAGCTGCTGCACCGCGTCTTTGACCGAGTCCCACGCAAAAACACGGACTAGGTGTGTGAGGGCAAGCTGCACAGAGCCGCGGAGCAGCAGGAACTTGTCGTGGGCAGGCAGGGGGAGAGAGAGGAGGCGATCAATCTTCGCACATGCGGTTGTCGCGCGACGGTTGCAGTAGTCCTTGACGTAGGGGGTGTGGCCGATGGGCGTGCCTGCGCAGGTGACGCCGTGTGGGCGCAGCGGCACGCCTGTGGCGTCGGCCACGGCCTGGGCCGTGTCGCGATCGATGATGGATGTCGCTGCACTCTTCTCACGGCCAATGCGGAGGCCGATCGGGTGGGCGTGTTCCTCCAGGGTGGTGAAGGCCTTGATGATGGGTTCGCCGGTGCCGTGGATGCTGCAGTCATCAGCATAGGCAAGGAGGGCTGCGTCGGCGGCGTCTGCAGTGGCTTGGGCGGCTTCAAGAGCCGGCTGCAGAGTCAGTGAGAAGAGGAGGCTGGCAAGGGGGTCGCCCTGTTTCACACCTCTGGTCGATGTGATCGGGGCTGTGCCTGGTGGGGTGCCTATGACGTGGTCCTGGGTTGGTGCTGTGTTGGCCCATATGGCGTATGGGAGGAGCAGTGGGGCGCGCTGGTGGACTGCGTCGAGCATGGACTGGGTGTGGATGGAGTTGTATGCGTTCTTGAAGTCCACTGACAGGATGACGGTGTCGAGATTCCCAACGGCGGCAGACTAGAGCGCATGGCCCATGGTCTGAGCGCCGCTGGAGATACCGACACCAACCTGCAGTTAGGCAAGGCTGGGGCCCACTTCGCTGCATGCTCTGAGTGCACAGAGGCTGGCGATGCGGACCCAGACTTCTTGGACGGCGATGGGGCGGATGCCGCCGTCTGGCTTGCAGATGGGGACGAGTCTGGTGCTGAGGAAGGCTGTCACCTGCAGGAACTGGCCGCTGATGACCTGGTTGATGAGGTGGAGAATGGAGTCTCTGGCCTCGGTGCTGGCGGATGCGGCGGACCTGACGTGTTTGTACGTCCAGCCGCTCAGGCCGGGTGCAGAGGAGTTGGGAAGGTTGCCGAGGATACGTTGTAGGTCGTCCTCAGTGATGCGTGGTGCGGCTTCCTGGTCGATGGGAGGTGGCTGGGCTGGTTTTTCTGGGGGGTGGAGGTGTTGGAGATTGGCGAGGTCTTCTGGTGTGGGCTGCTGGACGATGGAGCCGGGGTTGAGGCATCCGGCTGCTCGGGAGAGGCTGTGCATGGTCAGCTTTGTGTGGATGCGGGCTGCTGTGCGCTGGTCGGATGTCTGCTTGGCTGGGTTGGTGCGGGGTTTCTTGCGGCGTTCTTTGTATTGGATGGGATCCCTGCCTTCGCTGTGGGCGTGGATCCGTGCTGCTATGCGGCGTTCGAGTCCGTTGTGGCTGTCGTCGGTCAGGATCTGGGCTGGGTACCACAGCATGGCTGTGGTTGCAGCTGTGGCTGCGGTGTGGTCTGGGGCATCGGTCATGGCTGTGACGAGCTTGGCCAGGCCTTCCCCGAAGGCGTGTGCGAAGCCTTTTGGGATGGTCTGTCTTGGTCTGGATGGGTCTTCGTTGTCAATGTTGGGGGTGTGTGGTGGGTGGGGTCGCTGGTCTGCTTGGGGGGGTGGGGGTTGCTGGGGTGGAGGCGCATGGGATGTGCTTGCGTGGGGCTGTTGGGCTTGCTGGTGGGCTGGTGTTGGGATGGGCTTGGCGCTGGCACACTGCCTGCCGGTGTCTGCTTGATTCTTCGGTGGAGGACTTGTGGGTGCACGCTGCGCTGCCTGCGCCTGCTACTTTGTGTGAGCGGATGGGGTAGCTGAGGACTTTCTGGCACTGCGGGCATTGTATAGAGTCGATTGCTGCTAGTTGGCTGGGCTGCCATTGGGCTGTCGGGTGATCTTGGTTGATATGCTGGCGGAGCGAATTGGAGTCCTGGCGAGCACATTTGCAGGTTGGGTGCGGACATCGTAGTCCGTTGGCTGGTGTTGGTCGGGTCATCTGGTGTTGGGGGTGGATGGTGAGGTGGATGTGGCGAGTTGCTGGCATGGTGGTGGTTGCTGGGAGGGACGCCGTTGGGCTGGGGTTGTCAAATCTGTCTGCGGGGACAGTTAATACAAGCTACTGACCACTCTGTTTTCTTTTGTGGGTCTTTGTGCATGTTTTCTTTTGGCACTTTCCTAAGGTCCTACTTGCCGTGCTGCGGGGTACAGCTGGGCGTGACTACGTGCGTCGGGACGCGCACGAAACAGCAGTCAGCTATTGATACCATACTAATCATCATCTACGTGGGCCTGATTCGCGCGCGGACGGCCGGCCTGGTTGGTCAGGTCGGTCGCGAAATCATCTATTCCAGAGAAGTTGCATGGCCGCTTCCTCTTCTGGGCTCAGGGGGCGGAAACGGGGACACGGACATCTACAGTCTACACTCAGATGCGTAGTTTTCTTTTTGCCTTTCATGCAGATGCAGCAGAACAAGGCATCATGCGTCAGAAGTGCGCTGCTATTTTTCCTGTGAACGTCATATGTTGCCAGCTGCTTCCGTGATCGTACAAGGCCAGGCAAGGTGATGGTCCTGGCAAGGGGCACTACTATTTCCAAGGCTGCCCACATTCAAGGTGCACTGATGGGCCGAAGCGAGCGACACTATCGTTAGGTGTATCACTCTCGGATGCTGTGGTTCGGTCTGTGGTCACGAGCACTTGCAGGTGGTGGTGGAAGTGATGGTGTGTCATTCGGCACAGCCCTGAAATATCAGACTCAAAGCACGCGATTACATGGCCACGTTTATTTCCAGAGTGTATCAGAAACATCAGGACAATGAACGCAACAGGTGGCAGTTGTGAAATCAGGTTGCAGCTTCGATAGGCGAGCAGCACTGAAATATCAGACTCTGCGTTGCATACGCTAGCTCTTCTCCGCACTCATGATGGTTGTGCAGCTGGTGCATGACCCCTGGCTTCATCAATTTTGGTCAAGTGTTGCGAGATGCACATCTCGCCTAAGCTCAAGCCTGGCATGCATTTATGAGCTGCCTATTATCCATGTCAGCATGCTGTGCACACCTGTGCTTCACACCTCAGCATGCACAGCATGGCCATGTCAGTGGCCTGACACGTGGCACGATAGTAAGACCTACATGATCATTTATCCCAAGCACAGCTAGTAAGAGTGCCTCCAATCAGCTGGCAGGTAGCTTTGACCGCTCCGCAGCTTCAACGGCACCGAGTCATGCATGTAAGATTGCATGCCACTGTGCACCATCACTCCGTGAATCAGCACTCTCCACTGCTGGTGTTACACGGAGATGAACGCAATAGCCCGGCAGCGAGGGCAACAGCAGGAAAGCAGACGGCCAAAAACCCCGAAAGCGGACAACAGCAACAAGCAACAACTGTCTCAGGTGAAAAGCCACAACGAACCGACACAGCCGACACAACCACACCCAAGCATCCACACACATGCGCACTCCCGCACTCCACCACCACGGCACCCACGCCACAGCCGCACACAGCAACCACCAGCCACACTGCGCACTACCGCCCACCCCAGCAAACCCGGCCACCACCGTCCCCCCAACAGCAGCACCCCCACTACAGCCGGCCCCACTCGAGCACTCCATCACGGGCCCCCCGCATATGAGAGCCCGGGGGCTCACGCCCCCCACAGTGTAGGGCGTACCAGCCCTCCCCCTCCGACTGCCCGGCAGGGGCCTGAGGACGAGGCGCGAAGGGCACTGGCGGCGCCGCATCGCTCTCCCCGCGGCAGCCCACGGGAAGGCAGGGCGGGCCAGCACGACCAGACGCGGGGCCGGCCTGCGCCGCTGCAACCGCGGCACCCGGTCCATCAAGGCGGCGAGCGGCCGCCTACAGCACGTCCAACGGGACAGCGTGGCCAGGCACAACCGCCCGGCCCGCCAGCCGCATGCGCAGCGGAGCTGCAGCGAGGACCTGGCGCGTCACACCACGGCACAGAGTGGTGGAGAGTTCGCACATAGCATTCTGCAAGAACGCTTGCCTGGACACGGCCCCCGAAGCCGCAGCGAAGTCAGCGATCTTATTCAGGAAGGCGAACGCACCCGTGCCCACACGGCCAAACGTCTCATGCGACAGGGACACAAAGCGGCACGCGCCCGTGCCGGAGCGGTCGTACTTGTCTCGCTTCCGGTCGTCCATCAGCTGGGCGGCAGCGCCTGGCGTGTTTGCCGCGGCGACGACTCCACTGCTGGTGTCAGTCGGAGCTGCATGAGTGGCAATGTCAAAGCGACAGCGAGCCTAATCCATACTCGCCTCGTAATGATCAGAGTCATCTGGTGTGCCAACAATATGACGACAGGGATGCTGGTTAACTCGGCGAGGCCAGCTATAACAGGGAGGTCCTGGGTGCATCACAAACGGTATTTATACCGTGCGCTTGCTGGGGTCAGTGTTCATGTACATGCGCTTGCGCTTGTGCTCTGACTGGGGCGCCTTATACTCTCACAGCCCATTTTTGTCGTGTTCATCCCATTCGGTGTTTATTCATGCCTTTTGTATTCGCTGCTGCCCGTGTACAGCCCTTGTGCTGGGGCGTAAGCCCTTCATACCGTGCCACCGAATAACACAGGCATTTTGATATCAAGTCCAAACCAAACCTCCAACCTTGAACGGGAATACGCAAATTGGTCGTTCCTCATCTTTAAGGTTATGGACAACGATTGTCAGCGCTGTCAGAGAGTCCATGGGCACAGAAACATATTCATCCCAAGAAGGGTTGGCAACGTATCTCACTGGTGTCAAACACAATCTGCCCACTGCCCACTGCCTGCGACAAGCTCCCGTCTGTAACAAGGCAGCACTTTCACGAATGCCACGCACTGCAGCAGCTGCTTCTGCTGCCAATGGATCAGCGCATATGACATGACCAGGACAGGTTGCCGTTTGAGTCTGGGCTCAATTCGCAATGCCTTCAAGTGTGGTGGCAAGGCAGCCATCACGAACAACGACTGATACTTGTGATCAGCTACGGTCAGACTGATGCTTTCGTTGAGGCTTCAAATGAAAAGCGGCGCAAAAGAAGGTCTGCTGTCACCAATCATGCAGGTCACCATGCCAGGACGATGCATTGGGAGGATGCGTTGTACCTGCACCTCAGGTTGGGATGAAATTGCAGGAAACTGTCAAGGTCCATGCACATGCCAGCAAGGAGATCAGCAATGACCGTGGTCTGGATGAGGAGTTGAGAGACCTTGCGCAGACATTGGCTGGGAAGGGTCAGAAGAAGCAGTCGAGCCAACCTGAAGTGTGAAGGCTATCAATTGGTGTGCTCAGATATAGACTTAGGTGAGCATTGATGCCTGTGCCACTAGAGGCCATGCCAGTTGCTTGCACCGGAGTGCAAGCTGCAATGACAGAGGCATCCTTGTCACGGCTGGTGTGGTGGCGCAGCTGCAGGCCCTCAGATGCGACGGCAGGGCTGCTGTGGGTGCCTGTGCAACTGCTGTGGGCGGCCTGTGGGCCAGCTGTGGGTGCCTGTAGAGCTGCTGTGGGCGGCCTGCAGGCCCGCTGGGTTTCTGTAGAGCTGGTGTGAGCGGCCTGCGGAGTTGCTGTAGGCAGCTGTAGGGGTACCTGTGAGGCAGCAGTCAGCCTGTGAACAAGGAGCCACCTGTGAGAGTTTGGGCCCAGAACCTTCTGTAAAGTTGCTGTGGTTGGCCTGTAAGATCAGTACATGAGGTACAATATCTGTGAGACCTGCTGTGAGTCCTGTGCATGCAATCTGTACAGACAGCTGTGAGCATGCTCACAGATGCCCACTTCGCCATGCACAGGAATGTCGATATTACTAGTGATTCCAGCAGCTCTTCGCCCACTTGTCGAACGGCACAACCACCAACTCTGCCAGATTGTTGACGTACTGCATCACATGTATGTACTCTTACATCGAGGGGCTCCGAGCCAGTGCACCAAGCGAATGTACAACTAGATTCTAGACTCACATGTATGTATGGATATGCATGGGACCCTGTTCTGCCATACGTCTCATGTAAACCGGTACCACCTTGTACGATCCCTGCGCATTGTCTTTGTACATCGCGATTTTGACCTGTTCAAGCTCATGGGCAGCTGCACCCTTTATCTCTGATGCTTTGCCCACAACGGCCACCCCAGATGGGTGGATGACGCTGAAAACCAGCACATGCACATCGCTGCCCGGACCACTAGCCAGGATGTCCCCCCTACTGCTGTCCCTATAGCGTCTGTCCAAGCTCGCAGCGCATCACAGGCTCACTCGATGTGGAACACCCTGCCGCTCCTACTCGATGGCGCCAAGCCGTAATAACATTGTTTTGGCGCGATGTCCAGCAGTCGGTATTGTGTCAACATGTCCTGGCATGATCTACATCACCGGGCTCCATCTGGGCATTGCAATCACATATAACCTGGTCAGCTATCGCAGAAGGGGCCACAGTCCGCCCCTGAACCGCATCCCATGCACAAAATCCCCATCATTCAAAGCAGTCATGCGGTGGGTTTGAAGCAAATCCAGGAACAGCGAGGCGGCACGCGCAGCTGTGCATGTCTGGGCTTTGGCACCATCGGGGGAGCTGCTGCTTGAGCAGCAGCTCTCAACTGCCGTACCGCCACCTCCGGGGGGCGCGCGCGACAGGTGGGGTCGAGGGCCTGCACAGGGCAGATGTGCTGGTCATCCAAGCAAAGGGTGAGCATTTCATGCTCGATGTGACCATCGTGCATACGGGTGTGAAACATGTTTATCCCAAGGCGGCTACCGAGCCTGGTACCACGTCGTACGGCCAAGTTGGCCGAGCAGGGCAAAGAGCGTGATTGGCTGGCGTTTGTGGAGGCTCCGCAGTACGAGTTCTATCCATTTGCGGTAGAGGTGTATGGGCGGCTGGGCCAGAAAGCGATTGAGTATGTGAAAAGGCTTGGGGACACCGCGGACATGTCGGGGCGGATCTCCAAGTCGGTGTTTGTCATGAACACGTACAAGAAGCTGTCTTGTGCGTTGCAGAGGGGGAACGCCAGCATGTATGCTCAGTTGTTGTCGGCCATTGCTCGTGTGACCGGCAAGCACTCATGCCGGCCCTGGATGTGCCGGTGGAGCAGTTCTGAGTGCGTAGTGAGCCGTGCTGTGAGCAGAACTAGAGAATAGCGTGTGAGAATGTTTCAAGGAAACTGTAGCGCAGTACAGAAGCTGCTGTGTTTCTGTTTGTGTACGGCATTCGGCCATGGTGAATATGTTTGATGCATTGCCATGAATTGTACCTGTGTGTTACACAGTGATAGATGTAGGACTCAGCAGCGCCGAGGCAACAGACCTGGCAACAAGCAAACAGACAGACCGGCCATCGCAAGCACCAAGGCCACTCTCCGCACGAGCAAATGCCAGAACGAACTAGCGCCGGCTCGAAAGCAGACACTCCCACACCGCGCAGTGCCACGCAGCCCACGCGCACACCAAACACAGTCAGCATTCGCCGGGCCCACCAGCGGGCGCCGACTCGACACTAGCTTTGTACCTGTGTGTTCTACCACCTTGTAGAGCATGCCGCTGTGACGTATCTCATCGGGGGAGCTGCTGCCTAGCTGTTGCAGCAGCGCGTCGTGACGTGCCTACGCCACAGACCTTGTCACCATCTTGCTCACACCGGAATTCGTCGAACCCTGCCCGGGAGAGGTTAGATGGTGGCGACTGCGATAGTGCAGGAAGTCAATAAATAAATAATAATGCTGCAGACCAGTGTGCAGGCAGAGTGGGTCTGTGACCACAGTGCACGCGGGTCAGATCCATGGGGCGCATATGCATGTATGTGTCATGGGTGTTCGTGACTTCAGGAAACCCATGCATTACTTGCTGTAATACAATTCATACCCTACGTGACTACGTTCCGCATGAAGCAGTGCCACATGCGAGCGACGTGCCATATGGCAAAGCTGCATGCAGCCAGCTGCCTTGGATCCCCGCGCGCGGGACACCACTGCGGTGCCTCATGAGGCCTCAGATGACACATGGCCCAAAACATCCGCGGTGATTTGGCAAGGAAAGCTTGCTGCGGCCAATGCATGGCCATCAGATCGTGATTGGGCCGGCACTCCTGGCTGGTCCCCAACCAAAGACTACATTGATGCACATGTGTACACCCTTAATCTTGCGCACGTTGCGCGATTACTGTGACAACGAATCCATGGCGCGCCATGGCGGTGCGGTAGTCGAGCTGTTGCAATACGATGAGCCTGATTATGTATCCACGGCGTGTGCTGTATGACAATGGTAAAGTTGTAATTCCCCGGCGATTCCAGCTGAATTGGGGCGGCGCATGGCCGCATACACGGGCTGTTTGAACCCCAACGCGCTTGACCGCTTCTCGAAGATTCCGTTCCATATTCTATAGTGCACACTTATTGGGGCCTTATCGCCGTTTGTATCTATTTGTCGGCGTGACCACGCGTGGAAAGACAACAGAATTTCTTAGGATTCTGGTATCCTCACTGATTTGGCGCCGTTCAGGCAGTCACATCATTTAAAATGCAATGTCATTCTGTAACCATCACCAGTTTCCTCGTTGTAGACTGCTGTACGGATTTCATCATCACACATCCCACATACAGGCAGTTTTCAACGATGGTCACGGCTGCCGCCTCATCCCGGCATGCGCTTCCCCGTATTGCAGGCTCAAAAGTAACCTGTTGCCGTAATGTTGTGCGTATGGCAGTGCAAGAGCTGCCAGCACTCCAGGGACCTACTTTAGGCAAGAAGTACCACGGTCCCCACCGCGTGGCCGAAGAAGGCGTCGAGCGAATCGTTGAAATGCTACGAGCGGGAGACATGTTTCGCTATGGAGGGAATGACGAAGGTTCTCTTCAGGTGTGACCTGGTCGGCTGACCTGGTGGGGTCCGTCAACTCGAATTGTCACTGGATCTGGCGGCACATACGCTCGGCAAATCGGTATCTTGCATGGCTTGGCGTGAGCATAACAGGTCATACCTGTTGATGCGTTTTGCGAGATGAACCTGCTTGAACTGAGTCTCAGTCATTCAGAATCACTCCAGAGCTCCGTCGAGCTGTTGTGTGCAGTCTACAATGAATGCTTGGGTCCAAGCCCCGCTGCCTTGAGCATCCCTAGCGCGCACGTACGCCGATTCTCACAATGATGGTGCAAACTAGCAGATCGATAACATGCTGTCCATGCGTATGTATACTAGCTGTGCTGCAAGTGGCACCGATCGCAAGCCCTACGTGCGGCAAGTTTGCGCAGGTGTTCGCCGGTGCCGTACACCGACTCAAAGCGAGTACCAATGGCATTGCCTGTGTTTCTGCTGTGCATAGACGCTGTGCTGACTTGCTGGTATGATCCCGCTCGACACCAGTACGCTTGCATAGCATGCACGGTGAAAGCATTGTTTGCTACCAGCAGCAGCAGTCGATGATGCAGTGCAGGCCTGACGTCCATGGTTTGGCAAACGCACTCAGCCGGCATACGCTCACTTGGCCATCGAACGTCGTGCGCCGTTTGACTGTGTTGACAAAGCACATTCTGCGTGGACGTGCGCTGCCATGACCTAGCGCACTCGCAGCATAGCCATTTTCGTGTAGCAGCGTTGCACGCGTTGGGCACCTGTCGGCACACGTGCAGTTTTCACAGATCTGTTATCAATCAGATTTCTGTTCGCTGTTGTGGGCACAGGTGTCACAGGGGGTTTCAGGTGCTCCACGCAAATGTCAATAGTGCTAGTGTAGTGCCAACCGGCGCATTTACAATCAAGAGCCCGTGTGCGTCTGCGCGTCGGGCTCTTGATCGTCCGCAGGCATTGCAAACCATGACGTGTCACGTACATGCCATGCCAGCCACGTGACATACTGGCTGGCCTGGGTCTGACATCATGTCAAGACATAGCAGACATGATTTCTAGACATCTAGACGGTACACTGGGCTTGCCCAATGGCCACGTCGATCACGCGACCAGGAGATCGCGACGCGGCGCGCAGCAGCCAGGCCAGGGCAACAAGCAGGTCAACTTGCCCGTGTCCGTCATACAAGCTTTACTCGCGAACAGTTTCTCGCCGACCAATACTGGCGAACAGTTTCTCGCCATGTACGCAGCATGATACATAGACATGGTCCTGCGAATCCAACTCCCCGCTTCACCCCAAGTGAACGAATACCTGTATGTGGATGCTTCGGCAACGCAGATAAGTTCCACTGACTTCAACAGAAGAATAGCTCGAATTGATAGACAGGTCTGGCCAGGTCTGTTTAGGCCAACCCATGACTGCGGAATCCCCAGTTTGGGGCTTAGTGCACATTTTTGCCCCGTGTAAATTGCCGTATGGAATGTGTGGAGGACGCTAGCCCACATAATCAAGTTGTGTTGTTTTATCTGGGCATCCGTCCATCTGGTGCTCGACTGCCAGGCGGGTGGTCCTGGACCGTCGTCCACCTAGCGAGCTTCGACGGTATCATGCGTGAGTAGCGAATGAGGTGATCCAAGAATACGCGGACACATTTACAAGGGATTTTCAATGCAGACATCCTATGCGGAGTCTGAGTTTGCCGCCTACACGGGGCACAAATACTGCGTCGGGTTGAACTCCTGCGGATCGGCAATCTGGCTCGCCCTATGGGCGGCAGGCGTGAAGGAGGGTGACACAGTGCTGTCAAATGCGCTGACATTCAACGCCGTGCCTTCAGCAATTTACCACGCTCGAGCAAATGGTTCGTTCCTTCCAGTCGTCCGCGTCGAACTGTTGCATGTCGTTCAAGGTCTTGCATTTTTCGCAAGCTTGCGTACAGGCAGCACGTGACGGGCACAGCAGAGGTTGCCCCTGAAGATTTATCAAAAAATAATATTGGTCCACAATCGTTGTTTTGCAATACTGTATGGGAGAAGGCTATGCATCCTCGTGTTCTTTGAGCCTGCACGGAACAGCAGGCATGTCAAAGGTCAATGTAGCACACGGACGTACGTAGCATTGTGTACTGTATATGGCATGATGGGCCGTAGCTCACCAGGCTGTGCACACTATATTCAAACTGCCATCTCCGAGCTGTCAGGGCTGGATCTTGTTTTTTGTATGCTGCGGCCCATGAGTTATTCACACATGCACAGGTGTCTTTGTCGAGTCTGAGGACGATCACACCATGGACCTGAACGACATGGAATGTAAGATCAAAGCACATCCAGAGGCCAAGTTCATGCTTGTGTCTCACATGCGTGGGAAGCTCTGTGACATGGATCGTGTCAGAGAGATGTGTGACGCGCATGGCATTACCATGGTGGAGGACTGTGCACATTCAGTGGGTGTGTTCTGGGGAGAGAAGCATACAGGTCACCATGGTATCGCCGCATGCTTTTCCACACAGAGTCACAAGGCCATCAACTCTGGTGAAGGTGGATTCATGTGCACAGGTGAGCCTCTGGATTTGCGTCCTACCAGCTGTATGTGTGACCACCTTGACCGCTGGCGAGCATGTTAATCCGTCCCATGTACTTGGGACAGTCTTACTTTGTGAACAGGTACATGTGATGCCTGACTTGCTTATTGTCATGGGACTTGCTTCAGCTCCACATATTCACATCATGTTTGCGGTCTCTGTAGATGATGAGGAGATAGCTGCGAAGGTTATTGTTGCCGCGGGCGGATATGAAAAGTTTTTCATGTCCCACATCACTGCGCCTGGTGCTGATGTTTTTGAGCGTATTCAGCCCATGAGCATTCCGAACTATTCTGTTCGTATGTCGGCTTTGACGGCTGCAACAATCCGGCCTCAGATCAAGGAGCTCCCGGATCGTATCGCCCATGCTAATGATTGCTACCAACTCATCTGCAACCGTCTGATGGTTGGCGCCGCCGAGGTGTGTCACAATGTCCCACCAACAGATGTGTAAGAAGCAGCTAGTCTACTTTCGGACACCCACCTGGACAATGGTGATTGTGCCCACACTAAACAGGAGCATGTCTGTGATGTTGGCTGTATAAATCAGTGCTGAAAACAACATCCATGAGGCATCCTGTATTTTTCAACACTTGCTGATGTGATGTTGAACATGTGTGACTGGTGAATATTCTTGTTTTTTGTGCAGGTGGGAGCCAGCATTTCCATTCCATCGCAACACCCCATGGTCAAGCAGCACAAGGATTCTATTCAATTCAACCTTGTGGGGTATTCGTGGGAGCAGGTGCTTGCATACCTTGAGGATGTGAAGAGTCGAGGCGTACCAGTTGCCGTGTTCGGTACTCCAGGCGGGGGCCTTGCTCGCGATTTCCGTTCATGGCGATACATGTATGAGGATGGAATTCCCCCGGCAATGGAGAAGACTGAGAGTGTGATTGAGTACTGCGTGGACCTGCGCCTACCTCCAGCATTCCAGCTTGAGGATTTTGAAGTGGTGTCTGATTGCCTTCTTGAAGGTTTCAAAGCAATGGGACCTCCACCCACGCTCGACAGATCGTTGAACTAAACACGTTATACGATATAACATCATTTTCCCCTGACCATGTCTATGGAACATGGTCCAAGTCGATATATCACGTCGTCACCCAAGTTATGCACGTGGTAGAGCCACATCCTCTTTCAGAATGGGCAACATGTATACAGGTGTGATATCCTGACTACGGATGTAATCCGGATAAGTGGAGAAATTTGTAGTGTGGGCACTCACCGCGAATGCGTGCGATAAGTGAAATGCACTGAACGAGGTGTGGTGATTCTTACTTAATCCCGCAATCAGTAGACGACAGTGCCATGATCAGAGGCGAGGATAGGATGTTGCGAGCAAGAAATTGAGATTGTATGGGGTGTGGGCGTTGTAATACAGTCAAAATATCATGCAATGCACATCAATCATAATGTAATGATCGTGCCATGCAACCACAAGCCTGTAGTGAGATATGTTCCGGGGTAATTACAAGGTGGTAGAAGAGTGTTTTAGAGCTGCGACTGAAGCTGGATCATCTCATGTTGCCTGACCGATGTATTATCTGTTGTACTGTCTGCACCTCAGTGGTGGTCCTGATCAACAGCATGATGTCCTCATGCAATCGTACATTCTTGAACCGCATCATTGACACCAAATCTAGCGGAACGCAGATTGATCATGCGACGCCAGGTGGAGAGATAGAGATACACACTCTGTAATTGGTGAGTTACATCTGCGGGAGCTAGGTAGTCGGCGCTCGGGCCCAACAGTCCACCTGGTTGCCATCGCTGTGAGATTGGGCCTGGCTGTACCAAGTTCTGTGCCATACCTCTCTTTGCACGTGTCGAAAAATTTCTAATGCGCACGAACAGCTAACAAACACGAGCAAACCGCACTCCCATGTTAGACAAGGTTGGGCTGCTCATGCAAAGCTCCTTGATGCATTGTTCCTCCGTCTCAGTGTTACCACCACAAGCCGCCTCAATGTACTCCTCCACTACTTGTCCCTGCTCATCCTTGACCTCCCGGACAAAGGTCCTCCACTTACAGCAACCAAAGTTGGATGAAGTGAAGATGGCATGCAATCGGCAACAGGATGGAAGTTATGCTCACGTTGGTCTTGAAGCCGCCAACGCTTGCGTGTCTGAGCTTCAGGAACGATCCTGGTTTGGCTCCTCGAATTATTAGAGTCGCCCCCATCTGTGGTAGTATTGCTGGGCGCAACTCTTGTGCTGGCCGCCACCTCAACCGGTCCTGCAAAATCAAGGTCATCTGGATTACAGTGAGGACAAGGCTTTGCAGGAGCCCACTGCATGTGTTGCCTTTGCACACCTGCAGTGTTTGTATACTTGGCTGTAACTGGAAAATTGGAAACTGTCCACAAGCCATCGCCAGCACGCCCCAGCGCTATGCACACTTGTACAAGCTGTTCTTCTTTTGGAACGCTATGCTGACCTGGCACGCGCTGTCGTACACCGTCAAGTCGGGGGGGTGATCAGCTTCTGCTTCAGAAATTCAATGATGTCATGAAATATTCTAGATTCTCAATTGTAAAGTTGCCCATCATCACGCCTGCACATCCAAGACCAGATGTGGTCCTCACTGGGATAGGCTCTGCAGCTCATTGCACTTGAGCTACCAACATAGGCAAGCTGCTTTGCAAACGACTCAACAGCGCGCCAAAGAGGAGCTGAACATCCTTGGCATGCAGTGCAGCTAGTGCCCATGTATAGTTCTGTGGCGCACACGACATGTGCAGATAAAACAGAAATATCCCATCAACATCATGGTGATTCACCCGGCACAGGTAATGGAACAGTTGTCAGCGTCGCTCACGGGGCCGCTTGTCAGCTGGCCCCGTGTCATCTGGAAGGATGTCCTCCTTTTGCTGACGGCTGCCGAAGCGCCGCACTATAGCTTTGCAAGGTAGCATGACAATCTGTCGGTCTGGCTTGCGTTTAGCCGTGATGCCCCAAAGAGATGCCCGATCGCCTGATCGTCTTGTAGAAGCCGTGTAATATGTGCCGATATCTGCATCGCATTGTAGGGATGCGACTTGTGTATCCAACGGTCCGTATGCTGCACATCCATTGCAGGCCACCCCCACCTACATCACGGGTTCCATGTGCAGGTGTGCTCACGGACGGTATCCCAAAGGCGCAGCAGGCAAACGGCTCAATCATAACCGAGCTGGAGTGGTGGGATGCCCTGGCACGAAAGGATCGACTTGCAATTCTGCTTCCAGGAAAGGAGATCACCCCTGCGCAGGCTCGCGTCGAATGTCTGATCTTCGGCCGATGATGTTAGACCTTCACGTCCAGGCAAAGTGGCTGTCCATTACGTCGCCCACAGACAGCTTGTGCCTGGACGAACACGTTCAGTACCACATCCAGAGGGTAGCTGAAGCTCTCGAAACAGCAAGCCAAAAGCTGCAATGGAACCAAGTTCACCTGATAGATCCTCCCAAGGCAAGCAAAGCCAGCGATCAAACTCCGAGTAGACAGGACCACCATGAGCCCGTCAAAGGCCCGGAGTTGCCAAGCATGTGCGAAGCTACACATGAAGCTACACATGAACTGCACGAAGGACCTGACGTGGGACCTGCACCCAAACGCATGCCTTCGCGAACCAGCTCAAATGATCGTGGGGCGTTGTGGGGCAAGCAGATGAGATTGAGGTGACAGGAGATGGCCATGCTGCTGGCAACGAGGCGGAACTACCACCACATTGAATCGCAACGCAATACACAGTGCTGGAAACTGAACGCCGCAGAGGCCACAGCCATGCAAGCTGCGAAGAATGCTCCTTTTCTCAAGGCACAACCAAACGTGACTCATGCGACACAGCTCCAGCAGCTCTTGTCCACTGCAGACGGCAGCATGACAGGTGCACGTGCTACAAATATGTCTATAATCTGAGTTGGTCAGCGTGCCTTCAAAGCCAGCCTTTGCACCTGGCAAATCCGGCCACATTTGCACGACGTGCTGTGCAGGCACGCAATCTGGTCAATCATTTCAAGATCAGAATGATGTGAGAATGCTGAAACGTGAACAGTTCGACTACGAGATAGATGAGATGGTACGCCAAGGCAATGAAGATGATCCACCGCCCAGTGATATGGAGGATGCACAAAACCAGCTTGATGCAAAGCATGAGGCAGGTCAAGACAGCGGTGTTGATGACACTGCAGCTGCAAGACTTGAACCTATGACAGGATCCGCAGCCACAAACAAACTGGCTAACCAGGCCGCCGATACCTTGAAACTGACCACAGCAGGGACAGCCAACCAGACGCTTTGCTGCGTCTGGCACGTTTTGCCGCAGCTGATGTCAAGGAAGCGCACAACACAGACACACAACCTGTGATGTGACCAGCCCACATCACAGGCCCCTGTGATTTCTGACGGTTGCAAAGAGAACGATCATGCGAAGACATCGACCCAGCCTGCTGGCGACTGCACAGGAGGGAGCGCCAGCCCCCGATGCGAACTTGCCATACAAGATGGATAAAACATACTTCAATGACCCCGCTTCTAAAGTTGCTTTCACAGACGACAAGGTGCACAAAGACGATCATTGCCCAATGGAGCAACACAGAACCCAAGAGTGTGCCCCAGCACCGACAGCTGCGGCGCACAATGACAATCCAGTAACATGTGCATATACCCAAGCTGCCCCCGCACTTGCAGCTGCAACTGCAGGGCTGCACCTAGTGGAGGACAACTCGCAGGAGGATCCACATTGCCTGCATGATCAGGAAGCAGCCGCAACCCTGCTCAGCCTGAAATCTGCCCCACAAACACTTGATAAAAGCATGCATGAATTCATCCCGCCTGATGAGTGCAAATCCCGTTCGTAAGTTGATGCTGACAGCACAGTCGACCTGTTCTTTCACGCTGTGATGGCATGCAGGTCCTGGAACAGCAATCCGGAGAAGAAACAGAGAGGAATTGTGCACTATTTCAAAAACAAGAAAGCAACCGCTGCGCGTGTCGCAACACCAGGACAACAGTAATCCCTTGACAGAAAGAAGAAGAAGAAGTCCAAGTCAGTCAACGCAAATAGGGAACAGAAGTCTGCTGAGTCAGCAGATGCATGCCAGGACACAGGTAAGAAAACCAACACGAATCTTCGCCGGGAGTTCACTGACGGTGGTTGTTGTGCTGTGCAGGCCCGGCAGACCCACCAGGCTACAGCTCATAAGGTTGCAACAGGCAGCAAGCCTGATACAGAGTCTGATGTGCAGCATGGACAAGTGGGCTGTCAGGATCACGTCGAGACTAGACCAGCTGATGACAGCGCTCCAGTCACACCTCGAGTTCAGACTGCTGGAGGGATTAAGGCTGGTTCAAAGGGAACGCGGTCTGGGCGTGAGTGCAAGGTACCTCTGAGAATCCGGAACTTGTAACGAGTGTGTACATCTGTTGACACCCGGGGTGACTTCCGTGGACTATTATGTCATCCTTTCTGCATTTGAATGTGGCATTGAGCCGCGGTGCAAGATGATACGAATAGAACTGAGGTGAGAGCAGTCTGACAAGCGTCATTAGTTGCGGCATCGCTGCGTTTGTTGCTACGTTTATTCCTGCAGATGTCACCACGTTTATTTGTGCGTTCATTACTGCGTCGAAGCTTCGTGCTTGTGCACCTCGTGCCTCTTGTGTGCAGTGGTGTTTGCCTTCAGTGGCACTGGGACAGCAGCCCCCTGTTAAAGCCGCCACCCCAGTTTGGATCATATCATCCACTCTATATGTGACATATAAACGGCTGCGTGGATAGCTAGGTCGTGCCAATGCAGATGCGAGGCGCCAGAGCACGTACCTTGCTGGGGCACATTCTCACCGCATCTGGCCACGGAGGAAGACAGCCAGGGCCTGCCAAGAGCTCCAACATTTCAATTTGGTACTTATGTATAAACAGTATGTAGTATAGAGCCAAGGGATGCAGTTAAAAGGTCCAAACCGCGTGCAGGGCACAGCGATCAGGAGCATAATGATTGTACGATGATTGACTGCAACTTCCCAAGCCCGCAGAAGCAGGGCAAATTAGCAGGGCAAATTATATATCTACGATATTGTGCAGATCTTCGCAGACCTGTGCGTGAACGCCCTCATTGGCGCGGGGAAAAAATGCAATTGCCCATCGGCGCACAACCACAACTCCACAACCGCGGCACCAATTGCCCAACAACCACGCCAGTATTTCTTTATATGATGCCTATATAGTGTGCGGGGCGCCGCGGAGTTGTGCGTCCTGCCTGTGACTACCGCGGAAATGGCCCGATGCATGCCGAAAGTCTTCCCTCAGCCCATGGTATCCCCCCCCCCCCCAACCCCGTGGCGCCCATGGCGCCCGGCCCTATGCGTCCCTTGAACACCTGTAGGCACACACATAATGGTCATGCACGGCATGCGCAAAGCGGCATGTGCAAAGCGGCCCATAATCCTTGTAAGATCAGTGTTGTTACGCGCCCTCATGGCTGTTGCAAGCATGTACATGCACAACCACATGAACATACATGCTGGAATTTGACAGTTGGGCTTACGAGACGCAGCTTGCATCATTAGCAGAAAACATCTAGCTATAAGTACCATCACCACCTGCCGTATACTTGCACATTATCAGATATCTGAAGCTGTGTTGTACATTTTGCGGCGCGCATAATTGTTGTAACGCCAGGCATAATTTGATACCATCGCTCAGACTTGAAATACGCCCTGATAAGGCACCACCATACACCGGGACAGCGCGCACCTGGGTACAGCTGGTACATATGACACCTGCACACAACGACTTATACTCCGGCTTTGATGTTGCGGGTGTAGACCTCTTATCAAGCGGTCGCGTCACACAGGCGCGCAGGACGACAAGTCGCAATGGGTCGGCCATTGCACACGGTTTTGTTGGCACTGGAGTCGGTCGCACACCGCTTGGTACAGGCATGCGTAGTGGAACAGGGAATGTGGCCGCAGCAGACGGACGCCGACCTGTCACGGCTGTCAAAGCGGCGGGATACACCAGCACAAAGAGCCCAAGTTGGAGGGAAGCTATCGGCGGGGGTGGGTTTTCGTCTCGCACCAGGATGCCAAGCCCGCAAGAAATATGCAAAGAAATAGAAATGGAAGTTCACGCAATGATTGAGGATGCCGCAGATCTTCTTCAACAAGGGCAGAGCCAGCAGGGTATGCTGCATTTGTGGCCAGCTACATGTCCAATCCGGATGAGACCCACCATGGTGCAACCTTGCAGGCCATGACGTAGCACAGAATGCTATGATGAAAGTAGAAGAGCTTCGCCAACAATGTGAGACCGCTGGCATCCAAGACATCATAATCGTTGATTTGCAGTTTGCAGTCCGCTTATGCCTCGCACAGTGCGCACAGGCTGCAGGCATGGACCAAGAGGCTCTAGTGCAGTACACGGCCATTGCGAAAAATTCAGATTTTCAAATGGCTGGTCGTGTCCGTGCTAACATTGGTAATATTTTTGCCAGGCGGGGGCATTGGACGGAGGCGATTAAGCAGTACCGGATGGCCTTGGATCAAATTCCCACTGAGCGTCAGGTGTGTACACAGTAATCTAACATTGTGAAAAGGCCGATGGAAATGCTCACTGCATTCGCCAACAAGCCGCAACTGTAGGGTGTAGCCACATATTCACTAGCAGCACTGGGCCTCAGTGTAGCATAGCCCTGCATGATCAAAGGTTCTTTCACCCCTGACAGCAAATCAGTGAGGTGCAGGGTACCGATTCAGGCCCCTACGCCGGCATGCAGTGCCACCTGCTTCGTAACATTGGGATAGCTTTCTTGCAACAAGGCATGTATTCGGACGCCAGGGAAAATTTTGAAGCAGTTCTCGCGATAAGGCCTGATGTTGTCAGCGCATTCAATCGGCTTGTTGCTGTGTTTATGATCACAAAGTCTGTGGAGCAGTCAGATTCTCTCAAAGCTGCCTTCAGAGATATGCTCAATATTCCGCAATTGCATGATGTTGCAAGAGAATCAGAAAAGATGGAGAATTGCGTGCGTTTGTGTAGACAGGTCTGCCTGCAGACATGACAACAATTGTCCCCTTTGGACCAAGGCTGACATGCGCTTATCCCTTTAATGCACACAACGCAGGGTGGCAACCAGCGGAGTACGAGTTCAAGTTTGGTGCTGACAGCAGCCAAGTTGATTGCACCTCGCTTGCTTCCTGGAGATCCTGAAGCTGGCTTCCAATGGTGCCTGGACGCATTGCTCAACCACAAATTGGTGCAGCTGGCCCACGATGTGATGATGGCAAAGGCCACATACTTTCTGACGACCGCAGAGATTGGACAGGCTGCACAGGTGCTCAAGCAATTCGAGAAGCACGGTGGCAGCATGCGGGTAAAAGCAGCCACCAATCTGTCGTTTGTGTATCTGCTCGAGGGCGACGTTGCCGAGGCTCAGCGATATGCCCAGTTAGCTTTGAGCCATGATGAATTCCATGTCCAGGTAAGTCTGCAATCATTGAAATTCAGTCCCAGGTGAGTCTTAGTGTGAGGCGAGTTGATTGGTCCATTCACAGTATCATGCGCTTGTAGGCACTCGTCAACAGCGGCAACTGCTGCTTTGAGCTAGCCATGTCTCATGATGGAGATAGGGATGGGAAACTATCAGAGGCTTGGGCATTGTATGAAGCCGCTTTGCGGCAGGAACCCGACTGTGTTGAAGCCATATACAACATGGGGCTGGTAGCCAAAGCAATGGAGCAGTATGACCTTGCCTTAGAACAGCTTGTCATGCTCAATGGCCTAATCTCGAATGAGGTAATTACCGCAGCATGCGTGTTTTAAGTTGTCGATCTGGCAGTGCAACAGTGTGCTGTGCTGCACCAAGGTGTCGTCAGAACTTTTGCAGGTGGAAGTCTTGTACCAAATAGCGGATCTGTACCAATTGAGAGGGGATCGGAAACGTGCAAGAAAGTTGTTTCACCTGACATACGATTTTGTGGGTTCAGAGCCCGGCATCATGGCCAGGCTTGGGGCAATCTGTGCTGATGCAGACCACCGAGATGGACGAGATGAAGTGCTACAGTACTTTCTGCAAGCACATGATCATCTTTCCAACATAGACACACTTGCTGTCATTTGTGCTCAATGTGTCAATACGGAGAAGTATGAAACCGCGGCAAGATATTTTCGGCAGGCAGCTTTGATGCAGCCAGCAGATCCAAAGTGGTTGCTTATGGTTGCATCATGCCACCGGCGTGCTCAAAAGTTCGAGGCTGCGTTGGAAGTGTATGAGCAGGTGAGCTTACTACTATACACCTCTGCACGCTTGTGGAATTGCATGTTTGTGGACATCAGGACACGTCAAGACAGTCGAGCAGCCAATCAGCAGTCTGGACACAGGTCCATGAGCAGCATCCACACAATACTGAGGCTCTTAAATTCATGGTGCAATTGGCTGGCGATCTGCAAGATGAATCCAAGCGTGTTGCATATGAAGAAGCCTTGGTCAAAGTCGAAAAAGTTTTGTCAGTTCAAGAAGATATGCCAAGATTGAGCCGCAAGCAATCAGCCACCAGGGCAATTGCGTGTATGTCACACAAGTCTAGAGATGATAGACTGTCGGATTCTGGGTCAAATCAAGTGTTCCAGCGGCGTTCAAATGAGTTGTTGCCAGAATCAGAATCAGCACACAGCATTACGGATCAACGCGATATGATTGGTGAGGTTGGATGCACTGGAATTCTTGGGGAGGATCTGCTTCCTGGTCTTGCAGACATGTGAGCACATTCCTCTTTGCAAAAAGTGCCTACGGTGTGTGGTATGATTGCCACAATCAATGACCACCTTAGTGACGGGAAAATGACGGAGCACAAAAGATAGTTTGTTTAACATATCGATACTGCAACATAATTCCCTTACAACGTCACGAATCATAAAATGCTTGCTTGGAGAGGTCAAAAACATGCTTGACATTTTCCTCAGGTGTTCCGACCAACACACCATGGCCTAAATTCAACACGTGTCCATATGATCCAGCCTTTGTCAGCACATCGGTGACAGCGTTTGTGATCGTATCCGTGTCTGCAAATAGCACAGCCGGATCTAAGTTACCTTGCACAACCTGGTCAAGCCCCAGGCGATTACGTGCATCTGACATGTCAATCGTCCAGTCTAGACCGATGACATCTGCACCGGTGCTCCCCATCCTCTCTAGCAGGCCACCAGATCCATTGGCATAAAGCATGATGGGTGTACTGGCATGGGTCTTTTTGACACCGGCAATGATGCTTTCAATGTAAGGTCTTGACCATTTGTCCCACAAGTGTGGTGGCAGCTGGCCACCCCATGAATCAAAGAGCTGCACACCAATATCGATGTCAGCGCAATTGTTGCACGATCAACACTGCAAACACGAGGAAGCAATCTATTGATGTTCCCATGATTTATCACGAGGCAAACCTGTAGATACGCTGCCCCATTGTCAATCTGATACCTGCAGTATTCAGTGATGGATTTTGTCAAGTGTGTCAGTATGCCGTCCAGTGTGGAAGGGTCAGTGAACATGAGTGTCTTGATGACTTTGTAGATGTTTGTGGACTTGCCTTCCACGACATATGTCGCCAGCGTCCAAGGCGAACCAACAAAACCGAGAACGGCAGCGCCTTCCGGTCCTACTTCTTCCTGCAATGTTCGCAAGGACTCCCCCACAAACGAAAGCTTGTCGAGCTCTATGTCGTGCAGACACTTGAGACCAGAAGAGTCGGTGATGGGGGACTCTATTAGAGGGCCTTTATTGTCATCAATCTCAAAAGGAATTCCACATGCACTGAGGGGGGTCAGGATGTCAGAAAACAGTATGACACCATCTGGCTTGAATGACTTCCAGGGCTGCAGGGAAATCTCAACGATCAGATCCGTGACCTCTGAGCGCTCACGGAAGGAAGGGTGCTTTGCCGCCAAATCACGATACGCTTGTTGATACCGTCCCGCCTGCCGCATCATCCAGCATGGTGGCCTTTCGACAGCTTCACCCCTAGCAGCTCGAACAATCAGCGGGTCGGCATCTGCATACACGCACACCGCATCAGCTCCACATGTAGCAAAGCCTGTGTTATCGTTCGTACATTGCTGTGCCGACTTGTGCTGATGGCCAAAATAGAGCGTTTAACAATGCTTCAAAACCGCCCTAGCGATCATATGATAGTTGAGCTGCAACTGGACCAAGACGGCGCGAAAGCCGCAACACAAGCGCTACATATTGTTCTTAGAATTCAAATTGTGCCAATCTTAGGGTGGGCGTCGCACTTGCACTTGCCCGCACGCTGGCTCGCGCGTGTGTACCCATGCCATTCACCAGTAAAGTGAACATTTGAGCACAGCTATATGTGTTGGTATTTCAACAGTTGGGTACGACGTGGCAGCGAAGAGCGACAGTCGAGCCTAGCCAATGAAACACGCCTGCTGCAGCTAGGGATGCCAACCGCAAGCTGGTAGTAGCGCATTCCGTTGAACCAGGTGCAGATTCAAGCGCGGCTGGTAGTGGTAGATACCTGTTGACCGGCGTGCTCTGCGCAGACTAACTTCAGGTTCCCGGATGCATCCGGATGTCCCCGAAGACACGAGCACATGCATTGTAATCTGTATCCAATCACGGCCGGGTGCACCGTGTTGGCAAAGTCCAGTCATGACACTCGACAATGCAGCTGCCAATACACCGCGGTGCACCGGCATGCGGACACATATCGCTGAATCCAGCTGGACCTCGCTGAATCATTTTGAATCGCTCCGACGATGCATTCCCTTTGCAATGTAACGTTTCACACATGTATGCACGCCACGCCGAAACCTATGCTTCCCACTCATCTTCAAGCACATATCTCGAAACTGAGGGTACATACCACGCATTCCATTTGCCTGGTAAGGGGTAGCGCTGCCTACTGAGTGACTAATTGTGGCCGCTTTCCTGGCAGGCACGGCTTCTCGGGTTTCCGCCTTGTGCGCGTCTGCGCCCGTTGCTGTGCCCGCTGTGTGGCTGCCGCGTTGGGCCCGGCTGCGTGTATGGTCGTCTGAGGTTTGCGCATTGCTTGAGCCCACACGTGCCCCCTCTGCTGCCCTGTCTGCTGTGTTTGAGCGTGTTGACCGTTCTTCCGCCCCTGTCCGCAGGGGTGCCGTGGCCGATGCCCGTTTGGGTTTGGCGTGATGTCCGATTGGGGGGGGTTTTGTTTTTTTAATTCGTAGGTGACAACATCGATGCAAATCAGACGTTGTACACTGTACATCTCCTTGCGCTGTGCAGCACAAGAAGATGCAATGTGTAGACATGTACACAGCGATGGTTGTTTTTAACCAATTCACAGGGCCGATACGGAGACATAACCTTTACATTCTGGCGTAAAGCATCGGTTTAGGAGGTCCGTGGTGAATTGCTGAACATCCCGAGAGTTTGCCGTGTTGTCTTGCGTGAGCAGGCTTGAATGTTTCGACATATCGCACGCAGGGGTTGTTGTCGGGGCCTTGAACATGTCGCATGCAATTTACCGCCACGGCTTGAGGACTGGCAATGGCAAGTTGGAATGTACGACATGGGTGGTATGCTATGCATTGAAACAACAAATAATCTTCCTTGTGATTCTCAATATCGGCAGTGGACAGCGCTAACCAGATCATCTGATATAGCCAGCTCGAATGTGGCCAGAACTACAGCCTGTCACAACATATTGACACTGAGATATCCCTCGTAGACAAGAAAGCGTTTATACTCTGCTTCGTGCGCGAGCGGTCGTTTAACGGAACAAAGTACGCGCAGAATGTAGATGATCTGGCGAAGGACCGCCTGCACCCTGTGTTTCGTTTGAGACCAAGCCATGCTTTGGCGGATTTGCGAACAGCAGCAGGTGGTGCCCAAGAAGGCGCTGTGACCCGTCCCGCCTGCCATGGGCAAGCTAAAGGAACAGATAGCGGCGTTCTTCGGTGTCAAGAGTAGAGCGGCAGGCAGCACACGCCAAAGTTCTCCATATGATGCTGGTGTGTTACCCAGCAGAGTTTCGGTCCCGGTATCGAACGGCGCGAGGCCGGCAAAGCGCTGCACCACGGGTGAACGATCACCTGATCAAGCCAGGTTAGAGCCCTCGTGTGATCAGGCGGCTGTATTAGCATCTCAATCCCTGGACGAGCCGGCATCGCAGGCCGCGGATGTACCCGGCGCAATTACTCAAAGCCATGCCGGGGTGACGTGCCAGCTACGTCCACAAAATGGTGGGGGGACGGCGCCCCTCACTCACGTACCATTGCACATCGAGTCTGCAACTCTCGCTAAGCTTTCCGTGAGCCAGAGAGAGCAAATTCTCCGTGAGCTCTTGACAAGACTACAGACCGGCACTCCAGAGGCCCGTGCAGTAGCAGCTGAGAGCCTGTTCAGCTCTGCAGAGGATGAGGAGTTGCGGCACAAAATGTCTGAAATGGGGGCTGTCAAGCCCCTCGTGGAACTGTTGAAGCTTGATGATGTGAAGGGACAGATGTTCGCAGCATATACGCTCTCAGCCCTGACATCGCTGGAAGCGTCCCTTGTGGACATGAAGGAGTGCCGTGCAATTAATGCGTTGCTGAGCCTGCTCTCGTCCAGCACACGTGACCTGTCCAAAAAGGGTGCTTTAAGAGCGCTGGGGCGATTGGCACGGGTGGATGACTGTGTCTATGACATGGTTGACTTGGGCGCTCTTCCTGTTCTGTCAGATCTGCTGGACTCTGCGGATGGCACTATCGTCCGTAGATGCTTGATTACACTCTATTTTATCGGGGCTGACAAGCACGACATGCAGTCTTGCATAGGGGAGACAGAAGCCGTTGCGAAAGTACTCGAGCTCTGCCGGAACTGCTCGCAGCCTGAGATCCAAGCGGAGGCAGTTGACGTCATCAAAGTGCTCTCACGCAGCCGTGAATGTGCTGACATCATTATGCAGCGTGATGGGATCAGCATCCTGGAGGTGTGTTGCCTGCATCTTATTGCCCGTGATGGTTAGCGCCACAAACTTGTTTTGTTTGTGCTTCTACAGAAGCCCACTTGCTGATCATCCGCAGCCTTCCTTCACAGCTGTCTTCTATGTCTGTATCCCAACTTGCAGGAAATCGCTCAACATGGGACACATTCGAAAGCATGCACGTGCGCGGTGAAGGCACTTCAGAGGCTTGCGGAGCTGGAGGATGCACGACAACACATCATTGACACAGGCGGCCAGCCATTGCTGGAAGCAGAGGCTTCAGGCCTGGAGGCGGAGGCATTGGTGGACGCAGTTCGTGACCCACCAAGCCCATCAGCGCAAGCGAGCGCTTGCCAGTCAATCATCGATGCTGTCCGGGAGGACCCGGCCTACTCCTTGTACGCTCCAATGTGCTTGTGTGGAAACGGCTTGCGTGTGCACGTAATCAGGTTTTAACGCACAGATGTGCGGTGCTGCCGCGTTTGTTGCTGACTTCAGCTGTTTAACATGCCTGCATTTCCTGAGTCTTTTGTGTTGACTAGCCAGCGGTGACGCAGCACAAAGGGATGACAACTGTCCTCTTGTTGTGTTTCAACTCATGGTCGGTACCTGCTAACACAGTACATCCAGCATGAGCCTGAGAGGACATCGCACGACATCTCACACGCTAGGAGACTGGCAGAAACACCCCAGGATTTCAGCACCATGCAGGCACCTGGCTGATGCTGGTGTCGTCGAGGTGCTGGTTCCGCTCCTGCAGACTCGATCAACTGAAGCATGCGATATAGCAGCTGTGGCATTGGCACATATGTCCCTGCATGAAGAGGTGCGTCGGCGCGCCTGTGCAGCAGGCGCAATTCCATTGCTTGTGAGAGGGCTGCCAACTTTTGGCTTTCGTGGTGTCGAGGGTGCAGCGGTCTGCTTGGAGAAGCTGGTCGCTATGCGTGAAGCTGCTGATCAGATGGCTGGTGAGCCGGTATGTCCTGGGCCCTGAAGCAGATGACGGATGAATAATCGCACAGTCTTGCTTTCGGTACAGAAATGATGTCACCAGACCTGAGTAGGCACCTGCATCCGATTTGTTTTGAGTACGCGCAGTGGTGGCACAGTCAATGGTGACATTGTTGACCAAACTTTTCACTTCAACTGCCCCCTTAACCATCCTACTCGTTCACTCTTGTTCAGGTACTTCCGGGGCTGCTCCATGTAATACACATGGGTCACGCGCAGGCGTCATACTTTGCCTTGCGCACTCTGTTTCTACTCTCAGGCGTCGATTCCGCCTTGCTTGCTCAGCTTGCACAGCCGCAGCACCTGGTGCTGCTAGCTCAGCGTGCCTGGCATGGCAAGTGTGAAGCACAGTCCGTCGCCCTGCTGCTGCTTCGCGACCTCGCACGCGTGCATCCTTCCCAGGCAGCAGCACCAGAGTGTGGTGTGGTGCCAATTCTTATTGGCCTCCAGGCTTCCCCAATTCCAGAGGTGCTTCAGTTTGCACAAGAGACAATTGAGCAGCTGATATACCTGCCAAGTGTTGTAGGTGAGCAAATGGAACAGGTAAGAGCGGTCATCAGTCTTCTGCATTCTCCTAAGCAGTATTTACATGCTGCTGTTGTTTGCTTCCATACCATGAGATACAAAAATTTTCAAGTATGCACACGATGCATTCCTCAACCGCAGTTGGTGCAGGCCGCCATTGAACCATTGATTCAAGAGCTGATATGTTCAGAGAGTACTCAGCTGTCACGCACATGTGAACGTGCTCTTCGGATGCTACCGCGTGGAATGTTTCATGCAAATGTTTCCACTGCTGATGCATGCTGTAACATTGGCCTCTCTGTGCTTCCTGGCTACAACACTGAGCCACCATCCGTTGATGTCCTCATCTTGCAAGCATTGAAGCTGTCGCCGGGACAGCGCTTTCTGGAGGTTGGGAGTGGCAGTGGCTACTTGACAGCTCTTGCTGCCTTCATTGCTGGCCCCAGCGGATCAGCAATGGGTGTTGATGTCAGCGCAGATGCGGTGGCATATGCGCGCGAACAGTGCACTGCCATGCTTGCAGCCGGGAGATTTGGTCACGGAGTGCCACCGCCCAAGTTTCGAGTCCGTGACGGCGGCACACTGCTGGAGGTGGGGGAGATGTGGGACGCGATAGTCGTCTGTGGGGACGTGCCAGCTCCATGGATCAAGACTTTGTGCCGCCTGCTCACACCATGCGGCCAGATGGTGGCATGCGTGGATGGGAGGTTATGCTGCTTCCATCCCTCAGCATCTGGCAAGGATGGTGTGCCGATCGGTCACTACGGCTTCGAGCCCATGACGTTGAGCCGCAGAACGCGCCGTGTGGCATCGGCGGTCACTGGCCGTGTTGGCGAGGTTGGCACACCACATGCGGAATCTCATCGTGAGTCACGGGTCCCAATGTCTAATGTGGGAGCCGGAAAGGGGCATCAGGGTGGCAGTGGGGGCTTGCAGCCTCGCATCATGGGGGGAGATGCACTCATGGCAGCAGATGCACGAGACAAAACAGGGGGGGAGGATGACATCCACATGGAGCAGGTAATGAGGGAAATAGAGAAGGAGCAGATGAATGGTCTGCTTGTGATGGCAGATGATATTGAGGTATGTCGAACTCCAAAAGGTCGGAAATGTCGATTGGGCGAGGGTGGCTTCGGCGTAGTATACAAGGCGCTCATGAACGGCGTGGATGAAGTTGCCGTCAAGCTGGTCAAGGTGTGCTTACGCATTGGTCGCTGATGCAGCTTTCATGGCGCCTTTTCTGTGGGCAGAGCTGCCAATGAGGCTGCGCTGGGGAATGTGTGTGGGAGTTTGCCAATGTATCACAGGATATGTGTGTGTTTGCAGTGTGTCCTATCGGGCCGTTCTGTCGCCGGGAATAAGTACATATGCGTGAGCTCGGCCATGCCTTGTGTGAAGGCGATCTGACTGCGTGAGCATGTATATTAGCACAGGAGCAAGGGGTAACACATGCTGCAGTGTTGTTAGCTTGTTGGTGTATTTGCAGGCAGAAAGGCCATCTGCAAAGGATGTGGAGCTGTTTCTGACAGAGGTGAGGACCTTGTCCAAGCTGCATCATCGCAATATTGTGCAGTTCTATGGCGCATGTCTGGATCCAGAGCGTGCCATGTTCTTCGTGACAGAGCTCATGAAGGGGGGTGATCTGTATTCTGCACTGCGGCACCACCCTGACACTATGAGGTGGGAGCGCCTGGGGAAGAAGGTGGCGCTTGATGTGGCGCTTGGAATCAACTATCTGCACTCACGACGGCCGCCGCTGCTGCACAGAGATCTCAAGTCTCCCAATGTGCTTTTATCAGAAGAGGGCGTAGCAAAAATCGCAGACGTAGGGATGGTGCGATCACAAGTGAAAGAACTTGTGACAGCACAACCTGTAATGACTCCACTCTGGGCAGCGCCCGAGGTGCGTCCTTGCCGTGCTTTTGTATTCTATGCATGCAAGCAATTTACAGATCTCACATCCGACGGGGTAAAGTGGACTGCCCAGTGTATGCACTGCTTACGCAATGGGTGCATGAGCATGTACAGGTGATGCGTCATGAAAGAGCGTCTGTGAAAGCTGACATTTGGTCTTATGGAATTCTTATTTGGGAGATTGTGACGGGGTGCGACATTACAGAGTATCAGCCACTAGCAGTGTCCCGTCAAGCTGGCAAAAGTCCAAAAGGCAAGCTGATACGGCTGCCTGAAAGCTGTCCCACGGTCGCGTTGAAAGTATTCAATGCATGTACAAGCATGGTTCCAGATGACCGACCGACTTCACAAGAGATCGTTGAATGGTTGCGGCAGAGTTGAACACTAGGCCTCACTCCAAGACAGATTCGAGTCGGTATGCAAGTTGATTAAATTCTTCATCCACTAGGCAAGTGCAAGGCAGTATGGTGTATAGGTTCTCCGCATAGTTTACGATCACTGTAGCATGTGTGTTTTCCCTCTGGTGAGGTTGCTGTGGGTGGTTTAAGCCAGTTACGTAGCAGTGATTTGATATATTATACAGAAGGAACATGGGTCTTCTGGAATGCTTCCGCAGTGTAAATATGTCTCGATCTCTGACTTGGAGATTTGCTTTGATCGAATCATCACAGGTCTAGGTCTGGTACAGCTCTGTCCCGCGCATACTCCGCCGATGTGTGGCTCGCTCAACGCGTTGCAATCCATGGGCCTGTGATGCTGGAGGTAGCTCCCTGCAACGTGGCTAGACATATTCTCCTCTGGTGTGCATCTCTATCGCCATGTTAATTCGCATACACATTTGTGCGTGCACTAGAGGAGAAAATCGCTTGGAATTCCTCTCAGCCGCATTGCTCTGACATATCACGGCAGTACGAGATACGAGTCGTCAGATATACAATTCCACAAGTTGGGAACGAACGGTGCGTCCGCTGCGAGCAAACCACGTTGTGGAGCTGTCGAGGTGGGGGGTACGGGGGAGTGTCATAGCGGACTGGCAAGGGCCGTCCTAAAGCCAAATGCCCGCACGGAGCTTTGCTTATACAAACAGTTGTTCACCTATCTAAAAGTCTCGATTTGATCTGCGTCCGCTGCGGTGTCCGCTGCGGACCAAAAGCAAGTTGGGGCAGTCACGAGGAAGGAAGAAGTATTGGTACAGCCGTCATCCCACTGCATCTGTAGCGGTCCCGATCTGATCCGAGCCATCCTGAGGCTAACTCTGCAGAGCGCAGGTGTCGCGCCGGTACACCGCTGCAGCTGACGGCATGTCTACGACCCAAGCACATACACAAGTGTTGAAAAGACTTATATCGAGTATCTATTACGTCAGCTGTATTAATCATCACGACGGCGTTTCCATCGCCGTGGTCGCTGAGAGGCCATTCTGAACTGGACAAATACGATGTCCAGCACTCGCGTTGCAAGTGCACACCACGACGGGTGTAGCGGCGGTTGGTTTCTGCGAACCACGTGTACACAATTTGGCGGCGATTCTTTGCAAGCGCGCCTCGTGAATCTGTCAGTGCGTGATCGTGTGAATCGCAAGAGCAGATGCAGGTGCGCTGCAACGTATCTGGAGATCTCTAGATACACCCCGACACAGCCTCTGATACGGTGCGTCGAGAGGGTGATTCAGACCAAACAGCGACCAGCATTAGAGTTCATCAGTGACTGCAACATTCTGCAGCTGCGCTAGGTTCGGTGCGCCGGTTCGCATTCGCGCTGCCATAGCGCGGGACGCGCGCAGTTGCTGGTCGCACGACAGGCCGACGTACCCCTTGTAAATAATACTGCCAGTCGCCTAGTTCGATTTCTGTAGGCGACTGCCAGCCTACCCTTCGGGTCAGCGCGGCTGAAATGAAACGTCCGAAATACGGCGCAAAACCCGAATAAAACGAGTCGCGCTTTTGTGTGAATGTTGATCTGCATCCTGTATGTTTGTTGTTGTCGTCGCCTTAGTCGCGCGACAGGATTTGCAACAATTTCGGAAGCAGAAACTGAGGCCACTCACCACAATCCCTGCATCACTTGGGTCGACGCAGCATGCACGGGCCTGCTAGAGCGCTATTGACGCTGGTGAGAGGTTCCATTAGATCAAAATAAATGTGGTTTGTGAGGCCGGACATGGATTGCCGTCGTGGTTGCATCAGAACCTTTGCTGGTTTGTGTGGTAGCACGCGCTCTGCCTAGACTCTGCCCGGGACGCTGTGCACGCACGCGGCCAGTCCGCCCCGCGGAAACGTGATGTTGCATAATAACATAAGCATGCCGATATTTTTAATCGACGTACCGCCTGCCGTGTTGATACCTGAGGTGTCTAGAGCTGCCTGCGTTCGCACAGGCCTGGCCAGTCAGCGCCGACGAGCGCTCCCTCCTTTGATAGCTCCAAGCAACTACGGATACTACTTATATTGGTCTACCAATGTACGGCATTGGATGCCAGATCACTGGAGAAGGACTGGTGACTCTGCTGTGCACTGCGCCGGTCTGTGTATGCGCAGCATACCCGAGAGCATGCAACGCGATCGTTTTGGACCAACACCAAGGAAATATTTCCTGCGTCTAGTTGCAGGTCGTCGCGACCCGAATCTGTCCCTTCGCGCGACCAAGTGTCAGCGCGCTTGGCACCGCTCAGCGCTAGCCCCAGGATACGCAGGGACCCTGACAGATACGACTGATCACGCCAGGCAATCCCAAATTAGTATATTCAGTCTACCAAAGGCCATTTTCCTTGACTGACGTCAACCACACGCCCGAGGAAACACAACGTCAGCTGGCATATAGCTGACGGACAGTATGACGATCCCAGCTACGACCAGCCTCCTCTTTGGAACTTATTACAAATGAATCAACTCAGGGAGTGCATGGTTTCAGGGCCTGCACGCTCCAGCGGTCGAGCGACAGTGAACTGAGCATACCAGCTGCGGCAACACCACACTGAATAACACAGAGCACGCTCTCGGACCGGATCTCGACGCGGGAGGACGCGAATTATGTACAGACGCGTGTAGACGCTAGGGCACGCGGTCGTGATCGGCGGCGCATGCATGAATCAGAGCCTGCAGGGCGGATCTGGCACACAGCCAAACCAACAGCAGGAGCGCAAACCCCCCAAGCCCTGTAAAAGCCCCCAAGGGCCGTGTACCAGCTCACAAAAATAAGAAAACTGGGAACGGCAGCTTGGGAGGGATCACAAGTAAGGCCTTCCTCAATGATGCAGCTACGCTGCGGGGCAGCACTCATATGTGCCAAGCGCCTGGCAAGCCAGGCGCCTCAGAGACCATGCGTGTTGAAGTAGCGATGCCCCCATGATGTCATATCGCAGCGGGTTATCACGGGAGCGGGAATCCGGCCAGTATGACAGTGTAGCCGCTCTTAGGCGCGATGGCCATCATAAATTATGATGGTGGATTATGAATCATAATGCATCGCTAAACCATGGCTAAACAGCATGCAGCAGGACAGGTGTCCCGAACCAGGACTACCAGGGTAGCAGTGCAAAACGGGGCCAGATTTGGTACAGTGAACACGGAGTATTACAAACAGGAATGTATACACCATGATCTGGTAGGGTGCGCACGTCTCACACTTATCCCGCCCCAATTGCGCATCGTGGCAATTACAGGTAGCTCAGAGACAGACTCCTGCAAAACAGGCAGAGTGAAATCCAGATGGTGCAGCGATTTGGGTATTCAGGTGCACGGCACGCAGCTTACACAGCAACTTTGGGGCGCAAGTCTTCACTTCACTCAGCTAGGCCAGTAAAAGCGACCGCTGATGATCAGGATGCTGTTGATGGCCCGCTGTAAGTCAAGTAGGCAGCAGTGATCTACCATGATTTCAGAACATCTGTGATTGATTTCACCCATACAACTTTTTGGCTTGGCAGGTGGACTTTGAATGACGTGACCGTGCTCTGGAGACCAATTATAGTAGAATCTGCTCACGGTTAGTGTGTATCAGCATGCCCGCGTTTGAACAATGCTGCGAAAATCAGTCTGATCGCAAGGAAGACAGAGCAAATAGTCGTCCATCTAGATTCTTTCCACAAACGATGTACTGCAACCAAGGCTCCGAGCTGTAATCGCTTTAGTGCGATGCGATCCAAATAGACATTCCTGACTGTGGTTCCTTGCTTGATGTTGAAAAGCCGCAAGCCTCGCCTTGATCCGTGTCGGTGCCATCTGAAAATCCTGATGCACATGGAAAGCAACGATTTGAAGACCACCGCAATGCATATGGCCAAACCACGAAGCAATGTAGACCACGTGACAACCCGTGACAGCAGATCCACAATCTCTGCTCGCAAGCCCGAGCATTCCTTGCTACTGATGCTTTCCACCACATCCTGCAGCACACAGAATAAGAGTAACGAGGAGGGTGCTCGCACAAGAGAGGCAGCAGATGAGCCCAATTGAAGCCAGCTGACTTGAGCAGACAAAACCATCTGCACGACCGAGCCTATCAAGTCTGAGCCACTGCTGACACAAGGAGCCACCTCACCGCTGCGTGGGTGTGAGGCAACTGCTGACTCAAGTCAGCCATTGTACCTGCTAGTAGGCTATGTGATGTACAATGAGGACTGGTGTCCTGGTACAAGCCAAGGTACCGGATGAACTCGCACCTTCATGCTAGCTTCCAGTACCACTTTACGCACGCCAGCTGCCTTGGCAGACAAAACCATCTGCACGACCGAGCCTATCAAGTCTGAGCCACTGCTGACACAAGGAGCCACCTCACCGCTGCGTGGGTGTGAGGCAACTGCTGTTGTGACCATTGGGGACAGGTTCGGCTCACTCAGGGTACAGACGCCTTTTGGACTGTGCGCCTGCTCGGACTCTGCACGTCCCCCTGATGCTGTACTCATGCTGATGGCATCCGAACGAGCTTGATCAGCAGTAGAATTGCTGCCTGCTGCAACGGCTGTGCTGTCAAATGTACTACCATTTCCGACATCGTCGTCAGCACAGTCATGTCGATTCGCTACTCCGAGAGCGCCATTGCGGCCAGCTCCGTGGATTGCATCATTTCCGCTGCGCGCAGCGCCAGATGTACTGATGGCTTCATATGTGTACACTTCTGGAGCCATTGACTTAGCCACAGTACCTGCGTGCTTCAACACAACACCAGAGGCTGAACTCTGGGATGCTGCGCCTTTGCCTGCTTCAATTGAGTAATTGCGCAACAAACCCTCAAGCATGCCTATCCTCAGGCGCTTGTCCTCCTCTAGCAGAAGCTCTCGAAGAAGGGTGACGGCACCAGGACGTGTGTCAGTCAGCATGCGCCTCAAGATGATGGGAATTGCAGCATTTACAATGGAGAAATCCGGATCAACACGCAGGGCGATACCCTCTAATGAACACAAACTCCTTACTATTAGGGTGTAATACGGAGGCAGCCGGAAGCGAAACTGTATTGCCAGCTTGATGATCGCCTGCAGATACAAGCCATATGGCGTTGCATCAACTGCGATGAATGAAATGCCAATGTATTTGCTGCTGATCACAAACATACGGCATTTCTGTCAGGGTCGCACCTTGGCAAGTTTGCCAAAGGTAAGTCCCTGCCCCAGACCCAGCTCGGGTCTTACCCTGCCGTCGGCAAGGCGTGCGGCCAATGCACCTCCCGTCTGTGCCGACCCATCTGCCAAAAAGCTGTTGGCCCCAAAGGATCCTGCTAAAGGCCACACTTGCGAGACCTCCACTTCAAGCGCAGCAGCCAGATCGTCTTTATCGATTTTCTCCTTCAGGAAGCCCATCGCATCAAGATCGTCTGCCATGGCCCGCCACTTTCCCAAAGCTACATGCACTAGGCAGCCCATCATCGCCTGCATCACCTACTTTGTCAATCCCTCAGACTCCATCTGCGTGATGCCCATTTCCACCCTACGACGGGCATGCCAGAACTGAAAGAACAGGTTGTGGCCAATCTGTGAACTCTGTACACTGGAACAGATTGTGGCCACGGTCAAAAAAGTCTGGAAACGGTGCGCGACAGAATCATGTACCAATGTACCAGGTCATCAATGCGGCACAATGCTACCAACATGCTTGACATGCGCAAGGAATGAAGGAAATCACACCTCTCGTGCCTTCGGAGGCACGAAAGTGATCAGGCCAAAATCAAGGTACACAAGCCGGTTGTCATGGGTTAGAATCAGATTGCCCGGGTGAGGGTCACCATGGAGAATGCCTGTGAGGAGCAGCTGCGTTAAAGAGCTTTCAATGCCAAGGTTGATCATATGAACAAGCCTTGCCCGCAGCGCCTGGTATTCTAGTGAGTCTCGAGGCAATGCCTCACACTGAAGCAGCAGGTCATTCGGGCTGCTTCCATCAACCCACAGAGTTGTGAGAACTCGCTTGGACGAGAACTGAGGAAAGACTTTAACTGCGTCCGTGAAGTGCAAGTGTGCATGCGCCTCAGAAAAAATCTTTGCCTGCAGTGTGCATGACCATCAGGCAGGTCAGTGCGAGCACCAGACGCAGCTCAAGATATGAGCCCAGTGCCCATTGCAGGTAGCTTCTGTGTTTCTGCGGCCACATCGCCACCTATCTGTGTACATTAACAAATTCAAACCACTTCCACATGACGCATGCAAGATGCATCACCATGTACTGATCAAGCGTGCACTGTACACCATTGAGCACCTCTTGTGTACAAGCTGGTGACAATACTGTGCTCGCAGAGACACAGGAGGAGATGCACCTGTTTCGCTTCGACTGTGTAATCCAGCTCAGCAAATAACCCTCTTCCCACCTCATCAGCAATGTTGCGGATGTCTGAATTGATCTTGGCCAAGAAACGAACAGCCCCGAGACTGAGACGAAGCACGTACACATCCAGTGCAATGCTTCCCAGCAGATCTGGCCGCTGGACTTTCACCGCCACCGCCTCCCCTGAGCTGCGGAGGGTTGCTTTGTAAACTTGACCCATAGATGCAGCCGCGACATAGCGTTGCGAGAAGGTGTCAAAAACTTCCGCAGGAAGCCCCCCTAGCTCAACAGCGATGAGGTCCATAGCGACTGGATCTGGAAATGGTGGAGCTGCCATCTGTAGGTCTGCAAGGGCCCTGGCAACGTCCTTGCCAACTAGATCCTCTCTTGTAGACAAAGTTTGTCCCAGTTTGACAAATGTCGGCCCCGCACGGGACAGGAACCCGCTGATTTCTCCTGCAAGGGACACATCTTTCCCACTCAGTTTCAGTTTCAAGAACAGAAGCAAGGCCTGCTTCGTCACGTCCAGCACGCGGCCTATGACAAGCCACGGTCTCTCCCTGAAGAATTTGTTGAGGACTTGCGCATCATATTGTGTGGACAACACCTGCACACTCAGTGACTCTCCATTCACCAGAATGGAATCCAATGTTTGAACAACTGTGGCAGCACGTTCTCATTGCGATATAGGTTGTAGCTTGACTGGATGTTCGTGCTCATCGTCATACTCCGCTTCAGCCATGGCGATTCTGCATAAGCACAAGCCAGCGACACGGATGCTCACATTTTGAGTAGAGCTGTCTCGCAGGGACAGAGCTTCCTGTAATATGCGATCTGATCCGGGCCTTGCCTGTTGTCCTCTGCCGCGAGCCGTGGGCCTCCAGGCGGGCGACCGAAGACGGGGCGCAGTCCAGTTGCCACCAGATCGCAACATGGCCCTTACGGACAGCTAATATTGCTCACGACAGCTACTATTGATGGTGATAATAATTGCAATTCTTGTTTGACGGAGGGAAGGCATAAGCATCACTGGTGCCCAACTCACACACCATTACCATCCTGTGATCTCCGCGCTACTCCTACAAGCGCTTGCTTCAAACCGCCATGATATCTCACTGAAAATGTCACTCACTTTGCGTGAAGTGTGTCTTGTGAGCTGAAGCACGGCGCAAAGAATCGCGTCGCGTTACAAAGCGCGTCGGCCGACGTCGGCCACATCCCTTCCAACGCCATGCATGCGGTACAAGATCCGATGTTCATCTCGACGGACCTGATGCCTCTGGACGCTCAGTATAGCAGCCATTCATAGCATGCGCTGCAGCTCCTGTAAGTGGCGCGGGGCCGTGAGGGCTCGGGCGCTGCAGCTGCAGTCTTGCGGCCTTGCGGTCCAATTGCGGTCGCCCTCAGCCCCTATGTAGCGGGACATTCGTACGCGTGATAGGCGCATCAGCGCAGATTCGGGATGGACTCCAAGCGATGAACAGCGTGCAAGATGCAAGGATCAATTTTGCACACGATTCCCGCGGCAAAGGCGACATACTAATAGTGCGTGTCTTGCTTGCATATTTTGTTAGTATTTCTTGATCGTTCAGAGCTATCGCCCCGCGACGAGTCACACAGTCACCGTTCATCTGCAAGCCCGCTTGTGGAGTGTCGTCATGATTTGTGCCGGCTCACCCTTGAAGACTGTCAAGTGCTATGGCGTCACGTCTCGGCGTGTCGCTGCTGCCGCTAATAAGAGCAGACCAGGTACGTGCGCCCATACAGGATCGCGCGCAAATGAATCAGAGATGCAGGGAACCTACGCATAAATGCGCTGTCCATCCGTGCAATAAACATGTACCCCGGGACCTCAACCGCAGTCGAGTTTTGTGTGTGACATCAGCATGGCCCCGCGCATGTGTCGTGCAGAGCCCATAGCGACCGCTTTCACCCGAAACACAGACGCTTAGCAGGCTACATAGTATATCCTCTGCGCATAACTTTCACGACATGTGACGAAATCGAACATTTCTAACATTTTAATCGGTGTCCATTAGCTGTTGCAGTGGCACTTACCGCATCATCTGGTTAAAGCGTTCTCGCATGCAGGCAGCAGTTCCAGCGCACAGCTGTCGATAATCTTGACCATGGCAGCGCTTTCGACCCCTCCTGCTTACGCCGATGTAGACGACGCTGTCTCCTCAGCCGTGGATTCCGTCAAGGTATGATCGATCTTTTTCCGCAGGGCAATCCGGCGCGCCGTGCCTCTGTTACTTTGCATGGGGGCATTGGGGATTTCAGTTTGTCTCGCTGTCGAATACCCGACGCTTACTGTATGACCTGTTTCATTGCAGCCGAAAATCATCGTCATCGACATGGCATGCGCAGATCCATTGCCCTGTATTTCGACCAATCGTTGCGAGTCCATGTGGTCAGCCACGCGGGTAAAGGTCGACTCCTGCTGTCCGCAGATATCTTTTCTTGTCTGCTACACACCTATGACAGGGATGATGTCTTTCAGGCCGCTGGTGAAGCTCTGAAGGCAGGCAAGACCGCTGCTGACGGCGCGGTCAGCACTCTGGGCGAGGTTCGTTGACGATGCCACACTCGTAGCCACTACACACTCGCAATTGCGCGCCTTGTATGTAAGTGTAAATTGAGTCGCTTGCGGTTCCAAGGACTATTCACGGCGGCCCATTGAGCTGCGCAGAAGCAGGTATGGGCACATGATTTCCCTCACTGTGTGCAGCTGTACCAGAAAATTTCTCCCTCTATCAATGAAACAATTGATAAGGCAACGCCGTACATCAAGCGTGGTGTGGATGAGGCAACCAGGGTGGCAACCCCTCTCGCCAAGGATATTCAGACCAAGGGTGTCCCAATCGTGACGGTGCGGTCACAATCAGGCAGGCATGTCTGTGCTATGCCATCTGCTATGCTGTGGAGCTCCCCCGTCGCCCCTTCAGGCTTTTATGGGGTCCATCTGGACGTGTCTCATTCGCAGCCCGCTCTCATCTGCAATGAAACCCTGTTGCAGGTTACCTCTGGCTGCATTTTCCTGTTTGGACCTGTGCAGGCCGCATGCATTGCTGCCAACTTGTCTGCAGTGAGAGCCTTGCACACCCACTGTGCAATGTTTAATACCATGGTATGCCAGTTCGTAAACACATGCATGCATGCATGCATGCAGGAGGGGACCAAGAACATTCTGCGATCGTCTGGGGTGGATGTCGACAGCCTGTCTGCGCAAGCTGACACTGCCAGCAAGAGTATCCAAGATGTGTCAGTCAAGGCCACCCCCTTTGTGACGAAGGTCACCAACTTCCTCACAACGTCCAGCCCTGAGACACTCGGAAAGATCGCTGTGGTGCTGGTTCTGGCATACTACCTGACGCCGTTTGCCCTCAAGGCCACCGTCTCATCCTTGCGTGGCTATGCTGGTGTGCAACCCTCGCCACAATCTGGCTTTACCCAGACCTTTGCGCGTGGTATTAGTGCACCTGCAGAATGGCATGGCTTCACGAGTTAGTGGCTGCTCCACTCTGCAATTCTGGCATCCCTCCTGCCGCGCCCGCCAGTTGTGGCTCAGGCACAAGCTGTCATGTCCACACCGCTCCACGAGTGTCTTCAGTTATAGAGCTCGTGAGCTATAGAGCAAGATCCAGAGATGTCACGTGTGGTAATACGAGGTCCAGATCAAAACACTCCGGTGCTGCTTCATGGTGTACCTGCAAACACAAACCAACACGGGGGGGGTGGGGAAGGCAGGCATGACGCATCCCCTGAGTGAACACAGCCGTGTTGAGCGATGGCGGATCCAGCGGGCTGCGCGAGCATGTCTATCGGCCGTGCAAACCAAGACGACGATGTGGTGCAGGTGAGATCACGCCGGCCCGTGCGGTGGACATTGTCGCCACAGACTCTAATGTGGCCATCATCGATATCCGGGCACAGAAGGAGAAGGCGTCTGTGGGGACCCCAGATGTGCCCTCTTCTGCTCGTGGCCGTTTCATTGAGCTGGAAATTGCTGAGGTTGACCGTCGCCTCCGCGGGCAGCTGCGCAATGTCGACGCCGTTGAGGCACAGGTATGCCATCCACAGTCCCAAGATTCCTGCAGCAGCAGCAAAGCCAATATTCTGTTGCAAACATCGACTGAAACCTGCTGTGCTATCTTTACTCCCTAGTGACAACTCCATATGGGGGTGGCAACATGGATGAGTGTGCCTGTCACAACGCATGCGCACTTCTGACGTCCTGCAAGCCACCTGCCACAACATGTATGCACCGCTATGCTCCTATGAGGCAACACATATACATGTTGTGAGTTGTCAGAGATCTGTGCATCCACTGCGCTGTGCACGAACCTCTGGTGAATGATTGGCAGAAGCGGCGTGTCGATTGATGCTATCTCCAGGTGACAGCACTGGAGATCCAAGCGCTGAAGAGGGTCAACAAGGGCACCAAGATCTTGCTCATGGACAAGAATGGCAGCGGCACAGCCAAGGCCGTTGCCAAAGAGCTTGCTGGCCTGGGTTTTGGAAATGCGTTCATAATTGCTGGTGGCTTCCAAGGTTGGACTTCCTCCAAGTTGCAAGTAAAGCCCCCGGTGTGAGCCCTACACCCTCAACACCGTCGTTACCACCTCTCTGTTACTACCTTGGTGGCTTCGACTGACGGGGGATACCAGTCCTTGTAGGGATTGTTACGTTGTAACCTCTCGCATCGTCGTGTGGGTCGTGTTGTGGCATTGGTTTTGGGCTCCCACATGATAATTTATGACATAGTAGTGTGCGTCTGCCATGATTGCAACTGATGTGATCGCGACTGTACCGTGTTTGTGCGATGTGTGAGTGGTGTGTGCATGTCTGTCCTGGCCGCTGAGTGGTGTGCCCTGGCTGAGTGAGGCTTTGTTGCTGAGCAGGGAGGCAGCCGGATGAATGGCACAGGCCTGCCTGGCATCCTGGGGACCATTAGGACCTCTACCCGTAAAATCTAAGATGCGCGACCTGACAGAATCGATCGTGAGCAGGTTCCTGGCGCCAAGGGCCAGGGCGCTCTCGCCAACATCCTGGGCACAGTCTCGGTGAAAACCAACAAAAAGCCTGCAAAGAAGGTGGGCCGCTAGACAACTGGTGTTGGTGAGTTTATAGGCATTCAGGAATCTCCGGGAGTGTATGCTGCCTCAGATCATGTTCAATTCGTCAGTGTACATCTTTCACATGAATATGTTTTCTTCCTTGCAAACGTACTTGATGGTGTAACGAAGAGTCTCAGTGTGGTGTACGACAGGTATGTATGAATCAAACAATACACAATGCCATAGTTGCATGCCCGGGTGAGAAATGGTACAGGAGTATGCTTCAGAACACGGTAAAACATTGCGGCAGGTAAGCATGGCATCAAACATGCATCAAACATATTAACTATGGCCGAATACTGTATACAAGCTGCGATAGAACAGTGTCAGTATCGCGCTACAGTCTTCACAACACGTTCTCACACTCCGCTCACCAGTATTGAACACAGCACGGCATTCAACACACTCAGAACTGCCCCACCAGCACAGCCCGGCATATGTGGTACCATAAGTGGCACCATAAGAACCAGTCACACGGGCAATGGCCGTCAACAACTGTACGTACATACTGGCGTTGCCCCTCTGCAACGCGCAAGACAACTCCTTGTATGTGCATGACAAACATCATCTTGAAGCCCAAACCGACCTGGCCGCAGAATCTTCAAGCCTTATCACATATGCAATCGCTCTCTGTCCCATCCGCCCATATAGATCTGCCGCCAACGGATAGAATTCATATTGCGGAGCCTGCACAAACAGCTGCCACGTCAGCTGCTTTCCCCTCTGCCATCTTTGCCGCGTGACCAGCATTGTCCACCGCCTTCGGAAACATGCTTAGCACTTGTGTGCGTGATGGTCAGGTCGACCATGATATGTTCACCCTCCTTGTGGATGGCCAGTATGTCTGCCTTGTGCAGACCCTACCCTGCACATACCCTCAGCCCCACCTCATGAGCGTGCCCCCCGGAGGTGGCGATGCGGTAGCTCATACTTGCTGCTCAGGCCGGCCCCAGACACAGAATGGCACGGTACATCAAGTAGGTTATTGTGGTGTCATGATTTTACAAAGACATTACCAAAGCCAGAGTGGTTCCAAGGGAGAGCCTAAGGCAAGTGTGTGAGCCTAGGGCATGTACATGGGTCTAAGGCCTGGTATAAAAGGTCCCAAAATGGGGATACTGTAGCCACAGAGGGAGTGAGATCGCAATGCTAATCATTGGTCCGCTACAAATTCACTTCTCTTCTATTGAATGAGTCTTGTACTTGAATTTGTCTCACCATGGACCTCAATGGTAATGGGCCGGGTGCCTTGAGTCTTGTCTTGGATCTTGACTCGATCTCTCACTTGCACAAGGTACTCTGGTATGACTGGTGGTTCTGTGTTTTCGTCTTTCTTTGCTCACACTTCCTCACTAACGACGTCTTCGCTCGGTCTGTCCCCTGAAAATCTTCAACTAGCAAACACCAGAACTACTGTCGCACTTGAAATGCATAAAACACCATTCGATAACTGCTTAAAAGATTGTTTTGTTGCCTAACAAACCCGGTCAGCAGCAGTGCGGCTGAGTGCAGAGCAGAGCGGGTCATTGAATGATTGTGCTGAGCAGATCTGGCAAACGCAATAGGGTCCGCTACATGCATGCATGACATGCATTTAGCATGCATGTGGCTTGCGTGGTGCACTCAGTGCACTGCACTGTGATCACATGTGTGGCTGCTGCGGATAACCAGCACGGCTCAGTTGCACGTGCAAGCCATGACAATGGCGCATCTGTGTGTTTTGGGCGACCTGCTTGTAGGCAATGGCATGGTCTGGCAGACCGGCGCACTCGCCAGTGAAGCTGCACCGCGGCATCTCCACTGGGCTGTGGACATGCATCCTAAGGCGGTGGCGGCCGGCTGTGGCGAACGTGTGGCCACCCAGTGTCATGAGGTGGTGGTGCAGGGCGAGGAGCCAGCCGCTGGCAGCAGCGCCGCTGCAGCTCGGCAAGCGCGCTGCGCATCCGTCCGTGTATACTGCTCGTCGAGCAAGGCCTTGCCGGCAGCGTTGGCAACGGACCGCGCGGCACGATGGTGCACATGTGGGAGCAGCTTCTGCACACCCTCCTCGCTGAGGGCAAGGGGGCCGCCCCCCTCCATTCCAGCAACGATGCCTGCACACACTGTGCGCACACACTCCCAGCGCTGCTGCAGGTCCGCGCCCGTTGAGTCGGTTCGGTTGAGTGCGACGAGCCCGCCGGCCAAGACCTTGTGTGCTGCTCCCACGCCCGCGAGCAGCGCAGCATCTGCCTTGGTGGGCGAAGTGGAGCACAGCGCGACGCGTGGCGCATAGGCAGCAGCAGCTGGCGCCGCTCAGGGCCCGGCAGAGTGCGCGACCCTTCCGGGAGCGTGCCACGCGCCATGTGGAACTGGCCGGCCACCGCGTCGATGACCGCACCCTCTAGATCTGCCACATGTGTGTTACAAAGTGATAGATCTAGGACCCAGCAGCGCCGAGGCAACAGACCAGGCAACACGCAAACAGACACACAGGCCACCGCAAGCGCTAAGGCTACCCTCCGCACGAGCAAATGCCAGAACGAATTCGTTTGAATTAGCGCCGGCAAGAAAGCAAACACATACGTGTGCATGCACACACACACACACACACACACACACACACACACACACACACACACACACACACACGCACACACACACAAGCAACGCATGAACCGAGCGCAGCAACACGCAATACCACACAGTCCACGCACACACCAAACACAGTCAGCATGCTCCGGGCCCACTGGCGGGTGCTGACTCGACACTAGCAGTCTACACGGGCGCGCAGCCGCGCGGTACGGCCATCTCCGAGGCCGCGAGGCACCGGTCCCAGGGACTGCAGCCATAGCCAGCCCGGCAGTACGAGCGGCGTCCGGGAAGGGGGGCAGCGGAGAACTGGCGGAGGTGCGCGGGCAGGCGGGAAGAGGGAGGGAGGGAGGAGTAGGGACGGGGGCGGGGGAGGGGGGGGGCTGAAGGGGGCAATCAGCGGAGGGTGGGGGGGAGGCCACGACGCAAGCCTATGCGCGATGTCCCGTCAGCGCCGGTAGGCCGTCCGTGGGAGGGTTAGCACATGTATACGTAACGGTTTTGTGCGTGCGTGTCAAGCCAGTCGCACGAGGAGCACTTGATGTGTCCTCCGCCGAGCTTGTGTATGCATGCGCCTGGGACCTCTGCACCCTTCCTGCTTATTGACAACAGTGACCTTGCACCGCACGCGGATTCATTCGCGACGCAAAGCCGACTAGGCCTGGCCACGCCGAATCCAGGTCCTCGCAATTGACTGGGAGATAGCTCACCATCATCCCATATGCCCATATTCAGCCAGCGCGAGCGATGACTACATGCCCTACTCTTGGTACAAGCCGTTGCAAATGCGTATTCGCATCCGTTCGATAGAACATTCGAGATCAGCCCTGCGCGTACACAAACAGGCCATGATGGCTGCGCTATCATACTGAAAGTACAATGCTTTAGCTGGTACTCCCTCTGGAGATGCGTATGTATGCACTACATCGCTGCAGCGCGCCGAGCACTCCGACACGACGCATGCATTCATACACGTGAGAGTGAAATGCAACGTAATCGCGCTAAAAACAGGTGGCTGAGCGCAGTGCCGGTGAGACGGAATTCTGCAAGTCAACAAGCATTGCGACAGCCCTCACTATGAACGAGGGACATCGTGCGCTGTGACACAACGTAGATCGCTGCGTTGGCACTCCTCCTCACCCGTTGTCGCAGTTTTGCAGCCCTGCAGACAGTGGGACGTGAATAATCGTCCCGATCAACATAGCTGAATTTCGTTGAATCGTTTTGAGTGGGAAATTACACCTGTAGAAACATGTATCCAGGCAATATCCTCTGTTGCCCGTGGCCGGCAGGCGTCCCGTCGTGTGAATCTGCGTAAGCTCTCCTCCACGTCGAGATGTATCTCAATGCATCACCAATGATGTCTAGCGTGGCCGTGGCGCAGGCAACGCTCGCAGGGCTGCATCGCAACAGAACGTTGAACCGTCGGTGAAGGACGACAGCCCCTGGTGCGATAGCCATCAGCGCATGTGCAGTACATACGTAGCTGGAGACTTGCTGCTACTTACTCGAGTCGTTCGGTCGCGTTCTCTGATGTGTTGCCGCAATGGAACACTGTCGATGCCGCGATGCTGAAAGGACCGCCAGCTTTCTCAGTCCTAGTTCGCGCCCACACATCGGTGCTACAAAGGTTAATAGGTGGAGAATTACCGCTGCAGCCGGTACTACCATTGCGCCACGAGAAACATCCTGGGCAAGGCTTGCGGACGAACATGGCAACGAGATGCGCAGTCACGCGATTTAATGGCATGTTGAAATAGGATGTACATATAGTAAGTATTCGTGTTGCCATGTCCGCAATTGATCAGTGAGTTCAGTCTTGCCTCCCTGCAGTGTTACAAAAGACCTGGCTGTCAGACACAGGTTCCAGGCCAGTATTGATGTCTCCCGTCTTACAGCCGTCCTTGTTAATGGAAAGCCCGTTGTCTTCCAGTACATCGATCCGCAGACCATTCAAAGTGCAATTTGAATTTGTGTTGGCTCCCGACGTTGCTGATGACGATGCAAAGTATTTGAATCGCAAGCTGTTGCCGGCAACCAATGCTGTTCTTCGGCAATTTATTCAGGTGTGCCTACAATTTTCCAGTTTTGTTTTGCCTTCAATGCACGTAAGCCAAGTTCAGGATCTCAGTGCGCGATGTGTTGTGTACAGGTCCGCAGGCCTGTGCTGGATGGCGTGCTCCGCATTAGCCCCCCTTGCGAATCCGGATGGAAGGTGCTCCCTGTCATCCCTGCGCACAATCAACATTGTGACAATGCTCGAACGAAGTACTGCAATAGCTTGGCATTCAGGCAAATGTCAACGCTGTCGTTTGCTCGCTTGCAGATCTGTGCCGGTGAAGCATGCCAAATGGCCTGCAAAGAATGGGGTGAGCCGACGTGCGATGGCGTGCCCATTCCAAAGGCACATCTTGCAGCCCTGCAAACATGCCCGGTGTCAGCTGACAATTGCACATTCAGCGAGGCAGGCGAAGGTTTGCACCAAGCTTGCACGCTGTCATGTGGCCATGTGGGAGTTGCGTAACATGCTGCATGCACATGTTCCGCCACAGGTAGTCAGATGAAGGTGGCAGAATTTGGCTGGAAACACATCCTGACCGCAAACATATGTCGCCTGAATGTGGCATGTGGCGATTTGTAGCATCTGCAACTGTAATGACACACTGTGACACATGCAGGCGTGGATGCAGATCTTATCGTATATGTAACCGCCGGCAGTGATGGATGCGCAGAGAACAACCTGGCAACCGCACTCTCATGCGCGTTTGATCCAATGACCAATCGCCCTGTGGCCGGTGTTATACAGTTTTGCAAGTTCGGGCGGAATCGGTTCCAGGAGGACCTTGTTGCGGCGGTGCATGAGTTGATCCATGTGCTTGTAAGTGCCCTGCTCAGCCCCATGTTGCGGATGTACCTGCTTGACATGCAGGCCTTCTCAATGCAGCAACCCAGAGAGCCATGTGTCTGCGATGACAGCATGCAGCAGATGCTGTTTAAATGCCCCTCTGACGCCGTTCAAATCCCTAGCTTGATTGCCATGGCCGTGGGCTTGCCTGTAATGTATTCTGCACCTGTTGCCTCTGTTGCATTCTCCCATTCTTACGCGTATCCTCTTTACACAATCTTTTTACACAATTTTTTTAGATGGACTGCGCCTGCTGAGAAGTGATTGTGGTTGGGGCATCATCTGCCATGAGGCCTTGTACCTTGCATGATGTGTGCAGGGCATGTCCTCTACATATTGGAATACAACTACTGAGGTAGGGGAGCTGAAGAACTCCACTTTCATCGGAGCCGACTTGAACCCGATTCCGGCTGGCGATGTGGTGGCAACATTCCTCAGTGCTAAAAACCGAACTCGTTATCGCATCATCACTCCAGCTGTGCGAGAAGCTGCTCAGCGTCACTTTGCATGCCCCACTCTGCCTGGAGTACCACTGGAGGATGACCTTGGCGGTGGCAGCGCTGGCAGCCACTGGGACCAGCGCATACTTGAGGGCGAGATCATGGACCCTGTGGCTGGCATGGACACATTTGTGGGGAGACATATTGTATCGAACATCACACTGGCCCTGCTTCAGGATACGGGATGGTGCGACCACTCATTGTTATGCATGTGACACTCTAATCATGTGCGCAGTTGGTCAGATGAATATGTACCTCCATACCGTGTTGCCATGAAGGCATGGCTGCCAAGATGTCTGCATGCGTGGCCTGCTAGCTTTGGCGCCTTTGCGTGCAGCTCTTGAACGCGCACCAAGAATTGGGCACTGTAATGTCAGCAAAGTGGTAGAGTCAGCCGGTGCGCCATGTGCGCACACACCCATGCTTGTAGCTATGCGGACCTATTGGGCAACATTTGTTTTCAGCAGGCGCCTGGATAGAGGCCACCTTCAGCTGACATCTGGACGCAGCAGCGACCAACCAATCTGTTCCGGCCCTATATGATGTTGAGTACTATGTTGCAGGTACGTCGTGGACTACAAATACACTGGATTTATCCATTGGGGGTACCGGGCGGGCTGCACCTTTGCGGAGCGGCCGTCACGATCAGTGCGGTTGAGTACCGATGCTCAGCTGCAGCGCTTCACGTGCCAGCGCCCCATGGAGCGCATGGCCCAGGAGCTGCAGTGTACAGTCGACCTCACGTCACGAGGTATCTGCACAGCAGACAGCACCCATGATGGCCTGCTGCATGTGCAGGTGTGCATGTGCTCTATGCAGCATGCATCACGTGCCTCTGTAGCATAGCAAAATGCTGTACGACATTCTGCACACTGTTACTTTGCAGCCAACCTGTCTGCGCATGCATATTTGAGCAAAATGGACTCCAGGTGCTACTGCTCCGCAGGCTATGCCCGCTGAGTACGCAAGGATACAGTTGCCTAGTGCAGACAGGTTCCCCAACAGCGTGTATGGCTCAAGTTGCACAGCAGTCCTACAATATTGACTGGCAGTCTGACCAGGGTTCAGATTTCGATTCATACGTGATCCTTAGGCAGGATGTTGACTGCCATGACTGCACGATTAACCTTGAGAGCTGTGGCTGAGCAATGCTCTGCCGTTTGCTAGAAGTAATTTCATGTAATATGTATGTGCACAGTGTATAATCTATATTTTGCAGTGACACTAGATCGTGCACTGTTCATAGTGACGGCGAAGCCAGACAGCGGAACCTCACCTTACGTAACATACTGAAATCTGGCATGAACTCTTGCATGACATCCGACGTCTGGTTGCAGGAGCAGTCGTCGCAAGATGCATGCCTACAGGCTGAGATGCTGACTTTCACGGAGTCAGAAGGAAATTATGGTAAGTACTTGGGACCTGGGAGCCGATGCATCATGCAAAGCCCCGGATTCTCAAGGAACGGATTTGCAAGCAATAGCAAGCGTCCTTCTGGCGGGTGCTATCACACCCGCTGCAAAGGAGAAGAAGGCAGCAGGCAGCTGTACGTCCGTTTTGAAGGACCCGATCTTGATGTTGCTTGTCCTTCAGGGAGCTATGTGGACCTCAGCTTGGTCAAAGGTATCGACATTCGACCACAATACCTGCCGATGTTGCATCACTCTTTGTAATTGCAGCAAAGATAAAGGCCGTAATCAAGTATGTCCCATTGCAGGATTAGACTACCTTCCAGGTTCGCAGTTAGGACCTTGTCCAGACAATAGCTTAATGTGTGGCAGGGGTGATTTGGAACAGGGATGGCGAGAGTGCGGGGAGTCTGACTGCAGCGCAAATGGCGACTGCCTACAGGGTCGATGTCATTGCCACATCGGATTTGTTGGCCCTTTCTGTGATCAGACAATATGCAGGTCAGATGAGGATTGTGCTGCTGGGCAGGTGAAGCCCCATCTTCTTGGGTTATGGGCTGCAAGAGATTCTACACATATGCGTTCATGGCACCAAAGCAACTTTCATGCAGCTGACACTGTTTTACCTGCTGCCATGATCTGTCCTAATAACAGCGAGTGTGTTGTTGCTGCAGATCTGCCACTGGTCTGGGCAGTGCCTTTCCCTACAAGAAGCAGACAGCATCGTCTTTCAGGGTTTAGATACCTCGCTGTCCGCTCATGATCTCTCTACATACATGCAAACCGATACTGAACTATCAGATTCCGCCAAAATCTCGATAATGGTCATCATGGGATGTGTCCTGCTTGTGGTGGCACTCGTGTGCGCATGGGTTCTGTTCGGCAGGAAAGGTCAAAATGTCTTGGAAGACACATCCGGCTCCGCTGCTACAACTGTTCAAGATGCACTCGCGATGTCAACCCCGCCAAGGTCAATCCCAAGTAGCCCACAATGCAAATCCGGCCCTCCATCTGTACAGATGGCTGATGTGCTGACACCGAGCTCAGGACCCAGTCCCTTTCTGAACTCTTCTTGGGGCTCTGAGCGGAGCTGTCCCGGAGCATCTTCTAGGCAAGTGCCTGATGGGGACGTTGAGGTGATCAGCCTGCATGTTTGACCCCCATATTATGTCTTGGGCGGAGGAGTTTGCAGGCGCTAACGCGTGCTGTGTCTCGTAGATTGCAATACCTCATAGATTGCTGTTGCATACAGCCTCCAGTGATGCCTCGACTCAAATGAATAGTATTTTGTGTTTCTGGTCTTCATTAAGACCATGCTTCTTTTTTCCATTGCTTTTGCATTTCCTCAACGTTTGAAGTATGGTGGAGTCATAATGTTGGATGTGTTGAAAGCTCCGAGGACGCTAGGCAGGTATACGTATGTCAGCACTGTTCTATGGCAATATGGGCTATGCTAGCTCCCAGATTTTCTGATGTCGCCCTTCTGAGCGAGCTGGCGTGCTCGTGACAACACTTGCACAGCGGTATAAGTGAAGGTGGCCCTTGGTTCTAATATCGTAGATGGCGATTCCCTGCCGTGTTGGTCTGGTTTCATGATTCTGTGGCTGATTATATATAATACTTTCTCTGAGGAGTGGGGATGATAGTTTCTCTGAGGAGTGGGGATGATAGTTTCTCTGAGGAGTGGGGATGATAGTTTCTCCGAGGAGTAGGCAATTTGATGGCATAAAGCAGGTGACATTTGCAAGATGCTGTGTTCCAGTTGACAAGACATACTGACATCCTCAGCGATACAATAGCATCGATCAAGGCCACACTTGACATTGACGTATATCGTGCTGTGCCAATTAATCTAGTGGTGTGCCTGTTACAGAGCAAGCACGGCTTTGAGTGCACGTTCGGCCCACACCTCTGACTACGAAGCCACTGCCTCCACTACTGACGTTGGGGCACGACCATTTGCACTATATTAAGCCAGAGATTTTTTTTTTGTGAAACCCCTTCCGCGATCAATCCTGACCTGCATCTTGTTGCACCTGCAACATCTTGTTGCATGTCCAGAACCGGGCAACAGCGCAGTAGCCATGCGAATCTTTGTGTGCATTGCACGTCATATGTCGAGATAATTCAATTGCCACGAAGACTAAATTAGCACTGATACACATCACCCTGGGCGGTAGTGTTCCGCTTCGCCCGCAATGTGCCATCCAGATGGGTGTGCCATACAGGCCAGGGTCTCCCTTGCAGAATCACTGTTGACCTGCCTCGTAAAACGAACGGGGAAATATGTTGTGTTTACACTGTAACGAAGTCCGCAGACTCGGGGATGCACGTAGTCTATTATTGAGTACGATACCAGAGCTGGTATAGCTGCACTGCATGCTGCCGCGCAGGGCATTCGACTAAACGGGATTAAAGTGCAGGAGAGCATAATGGCTTCACCAGGAACCCAACGTCGTTATACATCTCAACGTTGGAAGAGTATGTATCTCGCTTGTTTTACCTAGGCCGCTAATCGTTATATCTTCTATTTGGCATTGCTGGCACTGTGCCCAGGAACGGCTTGCACCATTGCCCATTTGGCAGACTGGCTGACAGACACCGGCAAGAGATGAAACAAGCAGTTAAGCAGTTCCTCAACTAACAGCTTCTATGGGTCTTCCAGACCGTTGAGAACATGTGTTACTGCAACATGTGGAAAGCACCTGGGGATCCAGAGGAATTGGTGCATTTAGTGATCTTGAGCGACGTGCGATATATGCTTCTACTGCTACAGAGCCGTGAATCTGGCTGTACAGTACATTGCTGCAACTTGCCCTTTGTTACACCTCATACAGTCCATACGTGTCAGCATTACAGTACGCTGGCATTTGGACCCTCGCAGTGCTTTTGATGTGCATTGGTACGAGCTTGCGGCTTGTCAAACTGACAACAATTACCGTATACAGCCTTTCGTCTGCGTATGATAGGCAGCCCCTTGTGCAACTATAGCGACAGTAGTGTCTGACATGTGGGACAGGTCAGTGATTTTGGTGATAAGGAATAGCAGCGGCAGCAACACAGCAGAATTGCTTGTGCGTGTGGACTGGACTGCCCGAGTCTCAGCCAGGAATGCAACAAGCTGAATTACACTTGTCATGCTACAGCTGCTTCAATACATATCACCAGGTGCACAGACAAAAGGCACGGCGCTACTTCACCATGTATCGTGCAAACAAGTTCTCTGGGGTGGTCATTGCCTTGAATTCAAGGCAGTTGCCTGAAGGATCCTTTGTGAACATTGTCCATTGCTCTCCTGCAGGTCGGTGTGACCACAGTTTGCTATCAGAACGCGGTGTCAGCATTCCCCAACACTGAATATTGCAGTGAACTGCTGGCCAACACTTGCATGAACTTCTTCTGATGCATAACATGACCTGCCATCATCGCCCCGTGCATTCACAGCGTGTGCAGAAAGAAGATATACCTGGTTGGCCTTGAAACCGTACATGTGGCTCCAGTTCGAACTTAGCTCCAGCATCTTGCAGCCTCTTGGAGAGTGCATGAAAGTCAGGCTGGCTCATTGCCAGGCCAAAATGGGGAATAGGCACAGGATCCCCATCAACAGCGTTGCAGGCAGACTCGGCATTGTATCCATTCACAACATGGGCAACTATCTGATGGCCATAGAAGTTGAAGTCCACCCACCTGCGTTCACCTTGCCGTGGACTGATTGGTGCATAAGGAATCTTATTGGTCCATAAGGAAAAGGAAGAGAAGGAAAAATAGGACGAGAAGGAAGAAAAGGAGATCAGGTGACCCTTAGAGCCAGACTCACCACTGCACCCCTATGCATAGGTACGGAGGAGGAGATGGCAAACGTGTATGCAGGAGCAGGAGCCATGCCTGGGGGTGGGGGGTTCTCACATAGGCTTGCGTGCAACCCAAGCACGCATGGCAGACCACGTTTGGCAGTTGCATCGAGCACATCGGAAATTCGGTGTCCACCATGGAAGTAAGCAGAGACACGCAGAAGGCTGCACGAAGCATGTAACACGCAACTAGCGCAGGTACATGCAGTGAACGGGTCAAGCAGGAAGGGGACATCGGTCGCCGCGGCAGCTTCTCCCGGTGTAGGCCATGCGGAACGGCCTTGACAACAGCATGATTACCGCCGATCGCCTGCCAGAATGCGTCAGAGGTCAGCACAGCAGGACATGACAGCAGCTGTTAAATGTACCGCCAGCGATGCCTGACACAGTCCAGTACGTCAAAAAGTTCAGACACGTCATAGACTGGGCCATGGGACAGGGCAGCCCAAGCTTCAGGTATGCCATGGTGATCATAGAAGTCCGCAGACAAAACTCACAACGCCGAGCTACAGAATTTCACAAAGCTGTGGTTATTTCGGACTACGCAAGACAGTCAGCCAATCTTGCAGCGGCACTCCCAGGTGATGTGCAGTGATTTCCTTCCCAAGCGCATGGTACGTGTGTGCTGCCCTAACAAGTCTCAACATTGGTCACTGATAGCAAAATGGCGCTGCGAGGAAGACCGCTCATGCCGTGCATTTAACGCACCTGTCTGACGATCTTCCTTCCGAGCAACCGAGCACCTGCGTGGGGTTGTTGCTCACAGCAGCTGCACCAATGTCTGATCCGAGCCTCGAGCCGGGGCAGGATATACGTACAGTCAGAGTGGACACATACTGATATATATCGTGGTGCCACGACACACCTGTCCATAGAATTCACGAGCTTTAGTCAGATCATGTACTGGGAACGCAAGATGGAAAGGGGGCATTGACGCTCGCTCCGTAGACTGCTGTGGAGCAGGGGATAGCATGGTGAGAGAATCGCCACTTCGCCAGGCTATTGCATCATCTGATGCAGGGCGTTAACGTGGCAGGACTTGCGTTGCGGTTGTGGAGCTGGCGCACATCAAACGCGCACAGGAACAACGACCCTCGCTGGGCTCTCGCATACTATGTTCACTACGGGGAGCATATGTCCGGAGCGAAGTCTAACTACATGGGCGTGGAGCGGCGTTCCTAACCGTCGCATGGACGGTTGTGGGCACACATCCGTGACGGACACATTCTGGTTCGGACGCCGCATAGACGTGGACGACCCGGTGTCAAATGGATACAGTGATGAAGGTTGCATGAGCTCGATGGCATCGGCTCTGGGAAATTCCAGCGGCAGCGCTTTCGCGAACGCTTAAGCATGCGTGTACACACGAACCATGTGCGCGTATTAGGGTTACACGGAGATGAACGCAAGAGCCCGGTAGCGAGGGCAACAGAAGGAAAGTGGACGGCCAAAACCCCCCGAAAGCAGACACCAGCATAAAGCAATCACTGTCCCAGGTGAAAAGCCACAACGAACCGACACAGCCGACACAACCACACCCACGCGCGTATTAGGGTACTTCCCAAGCGCAAGCGCCCGCGAGAATTTTCAAAGAGTCGACTTTCTTAATTGGTTCAAAATGTTCAAAACTTTGTGGGTTAGCATTTTGGATCAAAGATGAGAGAGGCCTGTGACACAAGATTGAATTAGACGCTGACTTCGGGCTTGTAGAACATGTAATTGATCCCTGAGTGCTTTGAAGTGGGTCCCGCGCGGACACGAACGCGGGGCATGCCAGAGCCCCAAAACACTGCATCACCGCAATAAATTGCCATGAATAAGCAACATAAGAACTACTTGATTGATTTCTGAGTGACGTGTGCCATTTTCTGTGGTCTACACGCTCGCAAATCTCAAGCAGGCAGGAACACACAGCAGTTCAATACCACGTGGCTGCTAATTTGGTGGTGGTGCCGTGGTGGTTCATGGGGAGCTGCTGACTGTGCATGCAAGGAGGCACCATCACTGACTGGTTGAACAATAATAGCCGTTGCTGAGTATATGGACTAGTCACTCGGCTTGGTACCTCCTGTGACAGGTATACGCTTTGTGCAGCTGTCAGCTACATGTGGCTGGCTTGTAGCAGATGCTGATTGTCATACAAGCCCGCCTGGCAGACACAAGACAAGCAGATAACCTTGCACAGGAATTCTTGATGATTTGGAGCAGCTGAGGGAGACGAACGAGGTGCTGTTGAGTCGGAATGGGAGTGACAGGAGCACGATCGGTAGACTGGAGAGGAGAGAGGTGAGGAAAATTAGCCAAATAGATTGTAGGCAAAAAACTTATTGCTTAACGGTCAATGCAGTTGCACGCAAGGGCTCCATACCGACGGCTGTGGGGTCAGTTGACAGCAGTCTCGAGCATGAGACAGCAATAGCAGATCCAGTGCTCGCTGCTCCACATGATATGACAGTGCTGTGTTCATACACTCAGATTACGGATCGCTCGTAACACTGAACCTGAAATATGATTGGGGCATGTCCTGTTTTGTGCAAGAGTGTCAGTATGCGGTATGGTATGATCGTGTTATATCCGGCAGCCTAAAAAAATAGTAGCAGATATCTGTTCATGCCGATAGTTGATGAACCTGCCGCTTGGTATGTTCACTGTCTCCATCCCGCGGTGCTGATCTGCCGGACATTGCCCCTGAGACTCCATGGACTGTCAAAGCCAACTCGAATAGAATGTAAGGTGATACTTCAAGATCATGGGTGCGTCTCGGCCAAGCAGGATCCCGCGATCGACTCCCGTGGGCAAGAAGGCAGAAACCACCTCATCAATACGCGATACACCATGTCTACCTCGCGTACAGCGGAGCCTATCAAGCATTCAGAATACTACAATGGGCCCTAAGCAGTGCTTCACGTCTTTCGCGGGTCTGTCGCCGCTTTAATAGCGCCGCAGGATCATTGGTTTGCGTGACTCCCCAGCACTCAAGTTCAGCCACATACTGGGCACCACCCCGACCATATCATGGAACTCTGCCACTCCAAAATATCAGGGAAATTCTTTCTTTATAGCCTCGCGGTGCAAACAGACCGCGGGCGGCCTCTGGAGCATCCAGATTGGCTCGGGTGGCCCCGGGGTGCGGGGTGACCATGCAGTATCACATATGCAGTAGCGTGCACGGTCTGTACCAGCAGCGGACAGTCGCCGCGCGGGCGCGGCCGTGCCCTGTGACGAAGTTCCGTTGCGCAGAGACGAGTATGTGTAGTTCACACGAGCATTTAGTTGCACTGTCACTCGCTAGCTGCCTTGCGGCAGTCGAACGGTATGCCCAGTAGATGGTGAGGTCGGTACAACAAAGTCAGCTGTTGTTGATCACGCATCTGAGTACGTTCACGTTATGGCTACAAACAAAAGATACAATCCGGCATTGCAGAAGATGCGCCTGCAAAGCGCAAGCGCAACTGCAGTTGACCCAGCATTGAACAGTTATGTGCTTATGCTGCTCCGGGCGAATACGATTAGCGGGATTGATGCTAAAGAGCGACCAACGGTGCGGCCCATCGGCTTCTGCTGCCGCGCTGCGAGCCAGGCGTGAGCGTCAGTACGCAATTGCTTTCGGGTCACCGACAAGCAGTGTTCGAGTTGCAGTCCAAGCTGAGCATCATTGTTGGTCTGATGCAAAAAATGTCTGCACTGGGAGAGAAGCACCAGAAGGTGCTCCAGGCTTTGCTGCGTCGAGTGTGTATGCACGGATACGTGCCGCTGAACACGCTGGTTCCATTATTCGACGCACTACACAATCAAGAAAGCAATATTAAAGCTACCAAGGTCCTACACTACTTGATTTCGCTTGTTCTAGGTCCTGGAAGTGCAGGTGTGTTCGCCATAGCCACACTGCAGAGGCGTCACACTGTTACTTGCGAACGCGGCAACAAGCATTCAGGTACACCGGTACCGTTGCTGCCAGCAGCAGGGACGGCGTTCACCACACTAGCAGTGGATGAAGTACCATTCGATGTGTACTCCAAGGCGTGGGCCATCATTGGTGATGAGACCGCAATCGCTGGCCCAGTGGCGCGTTGTGGCCTGCGTGCCCTGACATCTGCTACACGGTGTGCTCTTACAACTCTACCTTCAGGCAAGCAGAATGACAAGAAGGCTGCACAGCTCGTCCAAGATCTCAAGGCTGCAGTGGACATTTTTTTGGGTGCGGAGACACGTGAGCACAAGAGCAAGAAGAAAGCGGAAGCAGAGGTATACCATAGCTGCCGGCATGTTGCATTGCGAAATTGCCGTTCAGTTGCTACTATGTGCAGCTGAGTGCTCGACTGATATGTATGTTGCAGATCCAAGGCCTTCAACGCTCTCAGGCAGCTGCACTTCTAGCCACTCGAGCTGCTTTACCTCGCCGCGAGCTGGCAGCGCTTTTGGCAGCTGTTGCACAGCTGTTTACTTTCTCCTCTCCACTCGCTGTGCGTCACGGGCTTGCAGTGATGTGCCGCGTGCCATCGGCCAGGGTCAAGCCATTGCTTGCGCCATTGTCAGCGCCCCTGCGGGCAGCATTTGAGATGTACGCGCCCATGGGTCTCATGCACGAGGATGGTCACGACGATCCCACAAGCGCACATCGCGGTGCTGCGGGTGTGATGGCTCTGAGTGACTGGCTGGGCCGCGTGTACTTGGCACGTCTGTTGTGCAAGCTCATCTTTGCTGGGGTTGTCAGTGGCCCTCAGAAGCAGTTCATGTGGCGAGTTCTGGTTCGACTTGCCTTTTCACCGCGGGAGAAGCCACATGTGCGATCCTGTGGAGCCCCTGCGCCTGTGCGGTAAGGCGGCAGCACTGTGGTCATCTGCTGCATGTGTCAGTGTCGGACAAAGGCACGTGATAATTGAGTGCACTGTACCAATGCATCTATTATTACCTTGGGGGATGCAGTATTTGTTCTGCAGTTTTGTCTGCAATGGACCGCTTCTCGGTTCGGATCAGCACCGTGTGCAATGTCATGACTGCGGTCAGCACATTAGCCAATAGATGGTGCATGCTGGCATGATGATTGTAGTGATGTAGTCCCATGGACCTGTGTAGGTCAGGCTCGAGGTGTGGAAGGCGTTGTTTGGCGAGGTGCTGCCACAGGCGCTCAACATCTTCCCTGCCGGTAATCCCTCGCACACGGCCCTGCCACTGGCACCATTCAGTGACTCTACAGAGCAGCAACTAGCTGCATTCAAGGCAATGGCATGGCGCACTTCCACGAGCATTCTGCTTCCGCAGCAGGCTGGGGAGGGTGGCCGCCGCCACAAGACAGCACAGGACCTTGCCAGTGAGGCTGAGGGCGGCGACCGTCTCCGTCTGATTGTTCAGCAGCTGCTGCGTATGCTGGAGAGTGCAAGCTCGGCAACAGTTTGTGGCGGTGCGCGTGCGTTGCGCTGCATCGCAGAGGCTCGAGCACATGCTGTGCACGCCTCGGGTGAGGAGTACTCAGAAGACCCCCGCATCACTGATATGCTCATGGTACGCTTATCGGGCTCATTGGCCACGATGTAGGCTGCTTTTAGCCATCACAAAGACGTGTCTGCTTTGAAATCTGAGATCTAGGTGCGTGTGTGGGAAGTCTCGGCTGCCGTCGGCTTGTGACAGATAGTTGCGTCTGCCCGCCATGTGGTCGGTATGCTTGGCAGAGGATACATAGGCTGGGATGACTTGTGGTGATAACTCATGGTAGCCCATCCCTGCCAACAGGCGTTGGTTGCACGGAGTTGTCATTTTTGCTGCACGGCGTTTGACTGGGATTTGGGCACGGATGACTGAAATTCTGCTTGGCATACAGAATGAAGTGGTGCCAGCGCTGCGGCAGTGTGTGGTGTCAATGCACGCGTCAGCAGTGAAACTGAAGATGGTGGAAGCCCTGGTCTGGCTGCACCTGCCATCGCAGCCCACAATCACGCCCACCCTGCTTCGCAGTGCCGTCCATATCTCCAATCCCAGCCAAAGCCCCATTGCTGGGTACGCGCTATCAATATGGCTTGCATCAACACTGACGCTCGCCGAAAGGAATGCTGATTGTTGGCATCACTGCCCCGCAGCTCTTCTGCTCGTGTGTTGCAAGCAACCGTGCCGTTGACAATGGCGCTCGAGCTTGTGGGTTGCTGACACGCCTGTAAGCAAATGCAATGCAGGTACTCTCCATGGCCGCCGTCAGACATCAGCGCAGTTGTGCAAGCGGTCGATCGCCGCATCCTCACAGCGCCGGAGCTGACCGCCGAGCTGTTGACGGCTGTGTCTGCAATGGCCTCTGGTGCCCCATCAAGCATGCTGCCCACGGTGCTGATGCGCCTGTGGACACGTGCCATGGACCTCGAGGTAGAGGTCGGTGTGCACAATGGCTCTCGTGATGCTGCCCTGCAGGCCGCTGTGGACCTGCTGGCCGCACCAACACCTTCTATGTGTTCACCAGGCGCAGCAGCATCACCTTTTGAGATTGCGATTGGCATGAAAGAGTGGCATGCCTGGTCTGCGCTCAAGGTGTGAATATCATATTCTATCCCCTGTATATATGGGTATCTCACCTGCTTGTGCTCGTCCATGATTGTGGTGTGGGATCACCACGCACCTTTGTGCGTGCATTCACATTGAGGGGCGCCGATCCAGTGCATGCGCACAGCCAGTCTCTGCAATCACTCTGACATGTCACTCAGACACTCAATATGATCCGACCAGGCAATCGCCTGGCTCGCATCAAATGCCTGTGAGCCGTGCTACCTCTGCATCTGTGTCAGTGTGTGTCTCACATGAGATGCCTGCTTGGACTTACAAAAAGAACACATCACCACACTGCGCAGGCACAGAATGGAGTATCCCTCCACGGCCGCCTGAACACATGCGCGTACACAAGGTTTTACGCAGGGCAGGTCTGGCGATTGGCAACTGAAAGCCAGCAGCTTGCAACTCAGTGACCGGGCGGACTCTGCCTGCCGCGGCCGCCTTGCCACACCAGATGCATGTATGTTTGTGTGATTCTACATGCTGCTGTCAAGTCGGACTGACGATTAGAAATGAAATCCATCAGCTCACAAAACAGCGACCAGACATGCTCTGTCTGCCACGGCCACCCGGGTCTGTCTCTGTGTTGCATCACACACACTTGATCTCCTGAGTTTGACAAGAATTTGTCAGCATGGCAGGCCCGATCATGTCATGATGTAACGGGGTTTTGTCAGCCTTGCACCATAGCCATGGCGCATACATCTTCTAATCATGTGTAAACTAGGTGCACATGCAGCTCTTAGGCTAGGCGCGACCGAGACGAGTGGTTGTAAATATCATGAGACTGTCAATCAATTTGCTCCCTTGTTCAGATGTGCTGCCCATGTACATCATGACCCCTGATCGTCATAGTTTCTGCAGCTGCGCAAGAGGTGTGCGGTCACTTCCAGTGCAGCCATGCCTGCTATCCACACGTCACGACAGCGCTTCCTGACAGCAGTGCAAATACTTTCATGCCACTCAGATACACCTGGGTATGTGCGAACGGGGCACGCGGTGTAGGAGATGGCCATCACTTGGCTAGGCGATCATGCTAACCACTGCACCGATGAGCTGGTCTGGTACCCTCCGCCACCAGTTGAGCGCAAGGCCCCGGCACAGCATGAGAAGGGCACATTCGGGGAGCAGGAGATGCTGGGCGTGATGGCGATGCGGAATCCACGCCTGATGTCGGTCATCTCGCAGCTGCAGCGAGCAGCATTGACTCTATCTTGGCAGCTGCGTGTGGCAGCTGTCAGGGCTCTGGGCAGCATTGCTGTCAAGGCGGATGAGCCATTCCGTTTCCACTGCTACTCCCTGCTGAATGCCCTTGCCGGCACCAATGCTGACGACTCTGCGGACGTTCTTGGTGCGTCTTGATGCCGAGCCGTAACACTCACTATATAACATCATTGCTAATCGCGTTTGAATGGGCTACGTACCATAGTAGCAACGAACTTGGTACAATGAGTGGGTGCTGTATTGCTAGCCAGCACCAGAAGGCAACTATTCCATGCAGGCCTAATGACAAAGGTTACTCCAATCATTCGCCTCTTGGACCGTATGTACGCGGGCCAGATCGTGATGAAGCAGTATTGTGATGCATACGGCCTCGACTGGTCCAAGTGGCATCCCGAGATTTTCCATTCGGTTCAACGGCGGCACGAGGCGCTCGTGGCGGATGTGCAGCAGGCGCTGACACTCAGCATTCCTGAAGGCGCATTTTTCCCCCTGGGCATTAAAAGCCAAATTCTACTGACAGGTGAGGCTGCGGTGGTGGACCCCGAGGCACTGGCACAAGTGCAAGAGTATGCCATCGCGAAGGCTGAGGCCCGTTTCGCTGAGAAGCAACGGCAAAAAGAGCTCGAGCTTGTGGGAGAAGGTGCGTGCTTCCTGAGCCCCCTCACAGGGTAGCTTAGTACTCCTAGCCCAAATTGGATTTACCTGGACCCATGGCACGATGGGCCCATCTAAGTGGACAGCAGGGTGTGCATGGTTACGTCGTTGCTGCCCTGTTTGCATATGTGTGGGACATCACCAAACACTTTGCATGTGGTGCAGCTATCGATGAAGAGTTTGAGGAGGAGGCAGACGAAGCTGAGCGAACTGATTCACAATCAATGCAACTGGAGACAATCACAATTGAGGATGATGGGCAGTCAGGCTTTGTCGGGGTGTCCAGTGGCGATGGTGGTGGCGGCGGCTTCATGCAACCTGACTTTGACCCATTTGATCCAAAAGCATGGGCTGAGCAGGATCCCTCGCTATTTGCGGGTGTCGATGCCGACCCTGCACCACAAGACTCCACTGGTACACCGACCGTGGAAGAGATTGCAATCAGCGGCACGCTAGATGCATCTGGCAGCCTGCAGCGAGTACAGTCTCAGCCATCTCCGAGGCCGGTCCGCCAGGTGGTACAGCCAGCGTCGCCGTCGCCACTCTCTGGGCAGCCCATGACAACAGCAGCGACACCGCAGGCTGCAGCTGCTCGTGCTGCAGCCACTCCTGGTGCTGACTCAGATTCAGATGACAGCGAGCAGTTGGATGCACGCGCTGCTCTGTACACGTTGGGCATGCCTGCGTCCCAGGACGGCCTGCCCACGAGTGCTGTGCAGACATCGCTGGCCGGCCGGGCCCATCCATTTGGAGCGGCGGCTGACCCGCTTGCAGGCAGCGCTCCTGGACCTCCAGCCGCACAAGCCAGTACAGCAGCTGCCGGAGCAGATGACGAAGAGACAGTGCCCCTTGGTGTTGTTGTGTATCAATTTGAGGCTGTGGAAGAGGGTGAACTGACGGTGCAGGAAGGCGAGGAGGTATACGTGCTAGGCTACATTGAAGGTGGCTGGGCTCAGGTTCAGTTATTGGCGACTGGCGAGGTCGGCAACGTACCAGAGTGGGCTGTGCAGGAGGTTGATGCACAGCTTGCGGCGGCAGGAGCCTCAGCGTCCATGTCACGTGCGATTAGCGACGCAGACAGTGCTTTGCTGCGTGCGACAAGCACGCCAAGGCCGGCTCCACAGCCAGGGGCTGCAGTTTCAGCCAGGATGTCTCTAGATGGGCCGCGTCACCGGCGAATGGCGTCAAGCGCCACTGTGTTTTCTGATGTCGGGACACCCGCACGTGCCAGCGTGAGGGAGGTGGAGGACAATCCGTTCACTGGTGGCGGCAATGGCGGGGGGGACGACATACTTGGCCTGTTTGACGCCGGTGATGGTGGTGATGTTGCAGCCGACACAGCAGACTTGCCTGGAGTTGACACTGCCGATCCCTTTGGCCTAGATGGCCTGTTTGTGACCGAGCATGGGGCATCTGCATCTGCAGGCATCGGTGGCGCTGTGCCAGTGGATGTTTTGACAGGGGAGGGTGACAGTGCTGCTCACTTTGAGACTTCTGCGCCTGCTCTGGACCCCGGACTCGTAGCAGCGTCTGGCCCAGGGGCAGCCAGCGCTGGACCCGCTGCTGCAGCCAGTGCGTCGGTGGACAACCCCTTTCAAACTGCTGGAGCTGGCAATGCTGCTGAGCCTGCTGCTGTACCAGCGAGCTCCGACAACCCTTTTGGCCAGAATTAGATTTATCACAACTGAGTTGCTTGCGTTGTGTAATTCTGACAGTTCTCTTGCTGCTTAGTGGTATGGCACAGCATGCGCATGATATATGCGTGATCATCGTGGCGTATGTGCACCGGTCTGCACCCCATACCAGAACAGCCTGCGCGTGCAGAGTTCGACTCTCAGTCGGTCTGCGCATCGATCGTGTTCAAATTCTTCCGAGATGTGTCGTGGCTGCCGTGTGCAGGATTTGTGGAGGGCGGATCAGCATGTTGACGGTGTCTATGACCAGAACAGTCTGCTGCGCATTACATGGCAACAAACATTCAATGATGGTAGCCACAAGGCGCTCTATGTCATGCTCACCTGCGAAGATTATGAGCAAAGTGGTTGCGCCAGTACGTCGTGTGCCAGTAATACTCTCTGTCCTGGTCTGCGAGACCATGTCCGTGCGCAACATTCGGAACTACATTTTGCATGCAGGGGATCCGAAAGCGCCCCAGCACACATGGAGACGGCCCTCCAGTGGAAGGTTCTACCATGGAAGGGCTTGATCTAGCAGACGCAAATGGTACTGTGAGGTGTGATCTGCTCGTTGCCGCGCCGATAAGGTATACGCGTGTGCTCGCTGCTTTCGTCAAGCACCTGTGCGCATCGCAACCGCCAGCGTTGTCAGATAGCCTGTGCACTCGTTTCCGGCGGCGATCTTTCTTACGATCACGACATGCTGCCACGATATTCAGGTGCAAATGGGCTTACATGGGTTCAGATACTGCGGAATACATCAAGGTGTGTCGTATGCATGGTATTCTAGCGCTTGGCAAATCTTGAAAGTTGGAATGCGTGTGTTACTGTACCAGTGTGCGGGTACAATCTTTCCGACCTGCCTTGGAGATCATGAAGCAGTAAATATGGTATCGCGCCCCTGTGTAGATGCTCCTGCTGCAGTTGCAAAACGCATGGCCAGCAGTTGCGCTTTCAGTCGTAGCCTCGTATGTGTTCATGTCCGCATGTCCGCATCGCATCGCCGCAAGCAGCGGTGCGGCGCGGCGCCGCCACCTTGCTAAGCAGAACAAAATCAAACATTTTTACCCAATCGTTCATCACGCCAAACCCAGACGGGCATCGGCCACAGCACCCATGCGGACAGGGGCGGAAGCATGGTCAACACACGCAAACTCAAGCAATGCGCACAACTCAGACAACCATACACGCAGCCGGGCCCAACACGGGAGCCACACAGGCGGCACAGCAACGGGCTCAGACGCGCACAAGGCAGAAATCCGGGAAGCCGTGCCAGCCAGGAAAGCGGCCACAAAACGACAGCAGAGGCCTAGAGCGGGCTGGGCGACACACGAGGGCAGGGCAGCCGCTGGGTCAAGGAGGAAAGGAACAGTGCACGCAGTCAAAACACCATCACACTCGGGCGCAGCCGGAAAAGCACGATCAACAAAGGGGCGCAACGCGCATCCGGCCGCGGTGCACCGTCAGGTTACCAAGTTGTTATTGGATGTGCAGAATTGCAGATTGTTAGTCCAATAAAATATCATTGACGACACCATATACACGTCGGTGGTGGCTGGTTGTTGCTGTGTTGGGTCGGTGGTGGCTGGTTTTGCTGGGGTGGGCAGTAGTGCGGTGGTGGTTGTTGCTGTGCGCGGTTGTGGCGCGGGTGCCGTAGTGGAGGGGTGCGGGAGTGCGCGTGCGTGTGGGTGCGTGGGTGTGGTTGTGTCGGCTGTGTCGGTTCGTTGTGGCTTTTTCGCCTGGGAGAGTGATTGCTTTTTGCTGGTGTCTACTTTCGGGGGTTTTGGCCGTCTACTTTCCTTCCGTTGCCCTCGCTGCCGGGCTATTGCGTTCATCTCCGTGTAACACCATATACACACACGCTTGCACATGCCAGTGGTCCAGGAACGGACAGGTTCATGACTTCGTTTCTGCAGCGAAATGCACATGCACAGACGATAACGGTGTAAAAGAGTATGGTCAATGCAGTATCATGATGAGGAGTGGGGAGTGCCCTGTCAAGACGATTCTAGGTTGATGGAGCACCTGATTCTGGATGGAGCCCAGTGTGGTTTGTCCTGGGCGACAATTCTGGGGGAACGGGGTGCTTATGCAGCTGCGTTCAAGCACTACGATGTACATGCTATTGCAGCTATGGTGTGATGATGATGCATCGGCTGTGCACAGAAACTCAGACAACACATGTGGCGCACACACATGTCACTTCCGGTCTACCTATGCTTTGCACTTGTTCTTGTCGCTCCTTGCGTATATCCATAAAACCCTTGCACCGTTGAGTTGATCCAGATGTGCAGAACACTTCAATTCTGCAGGACGAGAATGATGTGGAAATGTTGTTGCAAGCCGACTCTGGTATTGTAAAACATAGGAGGAAGATCACCAGTGCAATCAATAATGCTAAGCTTGTATTGGAGATTCAGCAAGATTTTGGTTCCCTGGCTTCATACCTGTGGGGCCTCCTGCCAGAAGGTCGGCCAGTGATACACGAGTGGCGGTATGGTGGCACGGATGCAAATCTGTTCAAGTTTTTGACCGCAATGCACATGACCACAGACGTAGTGCAGGAATATTTCGGACGTTCCCACATCTACACCGCTGGCTGAATCCATTTCGAACACCTTGAAGAAAAGAGGGTTCAAATTTGTGGGACCCACGATGATGTACAGCTTCATGCAGGCTACAGGCATGATCCATGATCACACAGTGGACTGTTTTCGGTATCATCAGATTTCGTATATGCACAAGATAATTGATCAGAAATAGAGTTGAATCCATCTCAGGCTTTCGGCCGCTATGTCTGTCCTGTTTCTGTTTGCACTGCTTCGGTCAAGCATGCCAAAGCCAGGATTTGCCCAAACGAAGCAGGTGATTTGGAACACGCTGTAAATGCCTTGCATAGAGGTCGTGTATGCGAATGTAAATATATGAATGTGACATCATACACTCGCATGTCTGTATTGGCGAGCAGCCATCATGATGCTGTTACCCAGCAAGTTCCTACTCTCTGCTGATTTTCTCAGTGTTCCCCTTGCCGATCCCGATACACTCCTCAATCGAAAATTTGATCGCCTGCAGCGTAGGCGGTCTAAATGCGGTCTCATTTTCACCGGAAGCTGCAGTGCACCGTTGAGCGGAAGAGTACTGGCACAGTGCCATTCCAAGCTTCGGATTTGGATCACAGTGAAGGACAAACCAATCAAGTACATATACGCACCCGTTGCGAACAAGTTCCAGATGAAAGTGCCTATGATGTAGAAAAATATTGCAGACGACCACACATCGTTCCAAGTCCCCGAGGCCAGGATGTAACCAGTAGCTGCCGTGGATATGACTCCTGCCAGCACGCCAGCTGTATTACTCAACCCCAGCAACACCCCAGCATACTTTGGTCCGATATCCTGCACATGGCAAAGACATATCAGGCTTTGCCCCATGGTGATTGATACATCAGTGAGGCATCAGTGAGAGCACCTGGTGGTTGGAGTACAGGCCAGATTGTGAGAAAGCATCCAGGCCCTGACATGCACACATGCATAAGATCGCCATGACAGGGTTCGTAACATGCTGCAGCTGTGTGAGGAAGATGGCAGGTCCCATGAAACCAATGGTCTGCATGAGCTTGCGGACGATAGTGCGCCGCACGCCTCGAGACACCATTGCATCTGCGATCCAGCCCCCAACATTGGCCATAACGGCCATGCAGAGCCAAGGGTACACTGCCGCTAGCCCAGCTGAGGCAAGGTCAAAGCCCAATACGTCCGCATAATAGGTTGGCATCCATGTTAGAAGTATAAATACACCCCAATTATGGCAGAAATGTGAAAGAATTATTGCCCACACTTCTTTCCGAGACAAAAGCTTTCTCCAAGGAATTTGATCAACAGAACCCTGCATTTGACAATTCAAACCACCTTGGCTGCAATGGCAAATAGGGTACTGGCCACACGCAGTGGGTCGAGGATAAGGTGAGCACCTTTGAGACAGTAGTGTTAGCAGTGATGAATTTGAGCTCTGCAGGGTTAATCGTCTTGCTCTCTGCAGGTGTGCTACTCGCACGGAAGGTCCATATCAACCACCACACAACTCCAAACCCACCAAAAATGTAGAAGACGCTAGGCCATCCTGAGCTAGCTATGAGGCCGGGTGATACTCCCAACCCCAGCATGCTGCCGGTGTACATGCCAGAGTAGACTAAGGCCAAAGACCGGGAACGCTCTGATGCAGGCACCCACCGAGAGAGCATATTGTTCATAGCTGGCATGGCCACACCCTCACCAATGCCCATGAGTGCACGCATTCCCAACAGCACTGGCAAGGACATATGCGCTGCCATTGGAGTCAGCACAGTAGCCATTGACCACCACACTACGCCCAGGCCTAGTACAAGTTTGCCCCCAAGCCGGTCAGCTGCTATCCCGCCAACAACTTGCGTGAGCAAGTACCCCCTGCACAAAAAGGCAGTCCTACAATACAATCGTTCAGACGAAGCGCTGACGCCATAATTTGCATGCTCTCATCACATGGACAATCCGTCATGAAGAGCTTACCAAAAGAATGAGGACTGCACAATCCCCAAAGTTTGAGAGTTCCATCCAAACTCTCGTTGCATTGGCAGAATAGCAATGCTCATGTTAACTCTGTCCATGTTGCACAGCATGAATGCAACAAAGCAAAGCAGGATAATTGTAAAGCGCTGAGGAAACCCTTGGCTCTGAGCGGTCTCAGGCCCTGTAACTTGGCCAACTACGCCATCGTGATCTGCATGACCGTCGATCTCCCCTTCTGTGACTCCTGTGTCCGGTGTAACGTTGCTCCCATTGGTCTCGGTGCGTTGCACCTACAAGCAGCACCAGCACCAGCGTCACCCAGCAAACTGGTCTGATGACTCCACGTGGGCATTCGACCAGGTATTTGATATCATACCTTCTTGTAAACAGCGTCCACATCTGGTTGCTCGTCGCCAAGCCCATATGCATTGCGGCTTGTGTGTGAACGACATGACGTTCTCTGCACGACTATGTGGCCTCGCTGCAAGTGCCAGGATTTTGTGGAACTCTTCTGCGAATGAAGTTTGTGCATATATGTACAAGTGGCAGTGCGCCAAGCGGCAGGGTGACATATTGATCGTGCGTGGGCGTGAATACAGCGGCAACCGCACCTGAGCACCATCCAGTTGCACTGGCGAGGGCACTGGTTGACAAAGATTCACTCGAAAGGGCCTGCATTGACAATACTTCCTGGTTCGCCTATTCCAGCTTTCTAGACACTGAAGATGACACCTTGAGCCGACCGGTGCCGACACAGATACGACGATGAATTTGCACAATATGGCGCACCGGCGATTGAGTATAGACAATGATATTTATAAGATGTATCAAGTGACCTGAAAAGCCCGCCCATGATAGACGCAGCGGCATTTACAAACCGCGTCGCAGAATCGCTGATGCTGGCAGATGATCGCACCGAAAGCTAGGCGAACACGTCTTACATTCTGAATATTTCCGCCATGGGCTAATCATCATCAGCACGTCAGATTGTGCACGGTCCCTGTCACGTTTGTTTGGAGAAGGAGTCCATCCAATCAAACTGCAATGTCTGCCAAGGGACATAGACAGCCCACCTACAAGCCTTACTACTACACGGCAACACCATTCAAATTTGAACTGTGCCACAGGTTTCAGCATGCACGTGGCTGTCAACACGACTCACTTTTGGTCTGTGTGGCACACCGACGTCCAGTACACACCAAGCCACTGTCGCTGCGTCACATGTGGCCACATGTGGCTCCAAGTTAGCGCAGGAATTCGCAAGCTGGTGCGCCCAGGCCACTGGTCCTCCGCCAGCAGTAAGTCATCAGATACTAGCCTCGTCTTCACTGTTAAATGTTAAACATCTCGAGTCGCTGTTAATGGCCGTTGTTGCGCCATGAAATACTCACACGTCCCAAGCTTGCGCTTGCTGGGTTTGTAATTCGATGTAAAGACACGATTTGCTGTTACAGACCTCATGTCAGACCATGTATCTGCTGCAGTAAAATTCGCCATCACCATCATGGCATGTATGTTTAGTTCTAGGTGTGTCAAAAGAATTTGTCTCTCGCGTTCAAGGTCGTGCCCATCAACCATGATACAACAAATTGAGCTCCTCCCATGATCAGCATAAGGTGGGCATTCCGGCGACTGTTGCCGTGCACTTCATGCTGCGTCTGATGTCCTGCACCATAAAGTGATTATTTCGGGGTGGTAACTGGGCACAACTTCAGCCACAGGATAAGAAAGTGGCACACCTCCTGGTATACCTGGCTGTGGACCGTTGGACAGGATGTAATGCTTGAACGTCCTAATAAGAAAGACTGACATGCACGTTGACGTGTACAGCCAGGCGGTGTGCCAGCCAATACCTCGCCCTAACGCCCATCCGAACAATATCGATGTGCAAAAATTGACAAATATATACCCAGAGTATGCGAAGAGCTCAACACCAGGTGGAGGATTCTGTAATGCCATCATCCGCATCACGGTCCACAAAACCGCATAGTTCAAACCCCATGCTATCACCGCCCATGTGGCCTGCACAATATCATACTTTAGATTACTTTTCACTTCGGTGTCACAAGTCATGAAGCATTCGGACGCAAAACTACCACTCGCATTGTGAGCAAATGGCGAGATGCATGTTGAGAGGCCTGCACACCATTGAATGCACAACGTCCGGGGTAAATAGGCCGTTGGCAAATTTATTGCATGCCGCAAGAATCACGTACGTGAACATCGCCAGCAATGGTATGTAGAGGTCTGGCGCATACAGGTCTGAGCGTGGTGGTGCTATGACACTGGCGTTCCCTTCCATCCTGTATGCTTCTGAAATAGGTGCAGTTCTTACGTAGTCATTGGGTACAGCTCTGACATAGTCATACTTGTGCAGGTACGGCAGCATCAGCATCACCATCTTCTTGAGTACTGCATGCTAGGAGGAGTGACCATTTCTACACAGCAGCTGATATGTTTCTCAAGTTATTGACACAGTGCAAGAGAGATGCAAAACAGGCATCGGTGACTGACTGGTGTGGATCAAGGTAGAGAAACAGCCGTGTATGGCTCGTACCATAGCTCGAGTCCACTTGGAAGAGTTGTAGGAAGAAACCGCCAGTGAACCATGATACTTTTGATGACACATATTCTTGAGACGCTTGCACATTCTGCCCTGCATCATGTAACCTTGAGGCTGTACTGCTTTCACAATCTAAGCTAAACATGGAGACATGTATGCATTCATTGCAAACATGCCACTGTACAAGGCACATACCCATCTTTGACACGGAGGAAAACATGCTCCATGTATTCATCATAGAAAACGGGGACTGCTCGCGCGATGATGTCGGCTGCTCTGGATGAAATGGTGGTGAAAACCCCAGTGGTGTTCCAGGTTGCACGTGTGCGTACTGGCTTCCATGCGCAGTGCTCCCACCGTAAGAAGATTCTGTGTACCCTCGATACGCTGACGCACTGGTTGGCAGAGGAGGACTTATACCTCTCCCGAATGTCCCCTGCAGAGGCCTAGATACTGGGGCTGGGGCTCCATGGCCAAACTGTGCATTCGCCGTTTGAGGTAGCGGTGCACCGAAAGCCCCCTTGTGATGTTGCATATGCTCTTCTGGAGGGTGCGCAGAGGCGTAGTTGGACGCATACTGGGGAGGATATGTGTGCCCTCCACTGGGATTCTGGGTATGGTATGACGTACTGGGAGGATACTGCACAGAAACAGCTGGTGGCTTTTGTAACAGGCAGTATTACCTCTGGCGCAATCTGTGCCACCGTGATGTGGGGCAGGATACGCAGAGCAAGCAATCACATTGCTAGGCAATAAGAAATTTGGCGAGGCCGGGTTGTAGTGCAACGCAACTCTTTGTGCCAGAGCTACATGCGAAGGAATCAGGGACAGGAGGTTCACCTGGTTGCCCTGAGCTGGCACGGGACGCCGGCCCCTCTGATCCATCTTCTACGTAATAGCAAAGTATTGTCTGACGTTGGGTGCAGTGAGGTGCGATCAGATGTATCTCGAGAGTGAGTGGGAAGCGAAGCAGCAGGTGTGGTCGGCACAAAAGCCGTGCACAACTCAGGATAGAGTTTCGCAAGCTACGAGCAGCCTTCCTTCAGCTGCTTCAATATGCCTTTCCCTTCCTCAACAGCGAGCAGGTCGATTGTTCAAATAGCCAAATCCATCAGGCTGCCTACATGAGGTTGTTGAGACTGGACGAACCGCTGCAAGAACGGCGCATTCACGTTAAGACCTTGGCATTCGATCTCAAAAACAGGGGACGCCGCAAAGCTTTGCGAAGACATGCAGTTCGTTGCCACGTCTGGTCTTTCAACAGGTTCTGTAGGCTCCTTCTAGCCACACACCCCGAAGTGGCCCATGGTGCGAAATTCTGTATGTCAATGCATACATATGTAACGTGTGCAGGGATCGTACAAGGTGGTGCCGGTTGTGCACGAGACATATGGCAGACTAGGGTCGCATGCCATGCAGTACCTCAACACGCTGGCAGTGTCGTTGGTTGGGCCGTTCGACAAGAGAGCAAAGGCTCGCTGGATTGAGAACTCCTTGCGGGAGTTCAGTGCGGCGACAGTGAAAGGAAACGGGTTTGTGATCAGAAAGACCATGTCCAGGGTAGCACGGCTCACGGGTGCGCAGTTTGTGCCAGGTGATCGCCTGGCCGGCTTGCATCTGCTGGGTAGCATGTGAGTCTAGAATCTAGTTGTACGTTTGCTTGGTGCACTGGATCGGAGTCCCTCGATGTAACAGTACATACGTAACGTGTCTCATGCATTGACAACTGCGGTCAGATTCTACAACTGGCCGACATCGTATCGGGAGCTCCGGAGCACTCCGCGAGTCTTTAACTCAAGCGTTCCACATCTATTCGTGGTTTCGTGACAATCTGTTTGTAATTACGCAGTCAAATGTATTCAAGTCTCGGCCGTAGCCTTGCGAGCATATAAACAGTGTTTCGTGTTACCTCCTATCATTCTGCAAGATGCTGCATCTTCATCGCACCGCCGCCGTCGCTAAGCTCCCATGTTCACCGCTGAAAATTGGGCAGCGGCGTTCTCAGTCCCTCTTGGGTGTGGCAGCATTCCCTCCGGACGCGCCTGCGCGCCAGACTGTGCCCATAATGTCGCGCATTGGGCAGTGTGCTGGCGCAGTTGCGCTAGCCACCATGCTGGTATGGGCATTCCTGGACCTGTTAGCATTTTGCGGGGCGGTGTAGTGGTTTATCCACCCTGGGTTGTGAGTCTGTGACTGGTTCAGCGTGTACGTCGCGTGGCCAATCGTGCACGGTGACATGATCTGACGCTTGTCGCGCGCCGATCGAAAGGTGGCGTTGTACATACTCGTGAATCAGGTGGGCAAGTTTCATTAGTTGTCACGTTTCGTGCTGGACCTTATGTCTCAGCGGCGAAGTGTGTGGCCGCAGTGCAAACACGGAACATCGTCCACTCTTTCCTTTTTTGCAAATGATTCACCGGTGGCATCTTCCAATTCACTAACTTCGATCGGTTGACCATGCTCGTCGTTCATACTTTCAAATGCCTCGGCCGGCACTGCAAATCGCTGTGACTTGAGTCATACCCTGGATCCTGACCAGTGGCCATTCTTCGCCTGCAATTGATCCAAAACGTAAACGGAATTATCTGCAGGCCGCCTCTGCTCCTGATGCGTCTGAGGCAGCCAAGAGCGGTGGACGCACTGGGGGTTCCAACTTCAGCAGATCACGCACTGAGCGCGCAGCACCCCGTGCGCAAGCACCGTGCGTTCCTGGCCTCCAAAGTTTGATAGCGCAATGCACTTGAGCCAGCAAGTCTCTCAAGGCACTGTTCCAATGGCGTATAGATGGACTGTGTATCTGTTACCTGCCTCCAAATTATGGTCTGTTGCAGAGCACCGCAAGTCAACAACTACTATGCATCTCCGAGTCCATTTGGCTTCTCTCCCTTTGGACTCTCTCCGTTTGGATTCTCTCCGTTTGGTTTCGGGTTTGGTCCTACTGTCGTTGTCGGAGGTGGGGGAGGAATTGGGTTGTTCAGTATCATATTCGATATCATGCTGCTGGGCATCGTGTTCACCGCAATCAGCAGCGTCTTCAGCGCGTTCCAGAACCGTGGGACTGACAAAAAACGCGATGATGACGGCTGGTAGTTGCTGAGGCGTATTCCAGATTCGACTTCATTGAAACCGTCAGTCTACAGTATAGCATCTGGTGTAACGCAGTTGTGCATACATTTACTGCATTGTTTCACGAATGAAGACACTCGCTGCCATTAACTACATCATGCAACTGCGTGCGGCATCATTATGCCATGGTTTTACATCAGCCATCAGACCGTCAGCTGTACCAGCTTTGAGGGAAGTAAGGCGGTAGTTTCCGTTTTTGACCAGCATCATGGTCTCGTCAGCATATCCTGTTGCTGCGAAGGGCCTGTAACCGGAATTTGGACGCCCGCAGGCACGAGTGAACGCTAGTTCATGCATTCACAGTGACTGCTGGTTCATGTGTCCTCGACCAACTTCCGGCCGCAACCATCGATGTGAGGCCATGTACAGAACAAGATACACGACAGTGGTTCAAACACAACTAGGTGATCATTGAAATGTTAAGTGCCTGAGAACCACACTGAAAGAGATAGATGTTGCAACAAGCACAAATCAAGCAGAATAGGGAATGGGGTGTCAGGTCAAACCTCCGACCGTCTTGGCTTGCCTGCTTGTATGCTGGCAAGCAAACGGTTCCCTCGTCACAGCTACTATCACACTGCTGTATGCATTGGCCTAGTTCTTCATTTTCTGTCGCAGCGTAATCTTGTCTCCAAGTGACAGAGCGAGTCCTTGGGATTTGGCGCGGATCCTAAGAAATCCAGACAAGCTACCATCGGTTCCCTTCTCTACACTGAGGTTCACCAGCGCATCCTCCCCAAAGACACTCTTTGCATACAGATTGGCTGACAGGTATCCACAGTCCCCTGCAAGACTGGATTCCGGATTGAGACATTTCATGTTGGTCTCATTGACAATGTGGTCCAGGAATGCTCTTGGGTCCCTGAAATCTGTGTTGATAGCGACCTTATTCTCCCACTCGAACTCAGCCCAGAAGTTGCGGAAGGCGACGTCTGCACATGGCGCTGGGGCAATGTAGTCCATGATGTCAATGTGCATGTCGTTCAGCACCACAACTCGGGTGTCCGCAGTACCACCTGTTTCATAGACAATGTTCCCAAAAATGACACCTGTCTCAGTGCTAGACACCTGCAATGTACACAACTCATGTCACTACCGCAAACAGCATCACGGGGAAAACAAGCACCAGTTGTAAGCACAAATGCTTTTCATAGCAACCTTTCATGTGATACGCAGCAGGAATATCGACTTCAGCATCAGCGCGAGCGAAGATGCCAACCTTGATGTTAGCCCTGAGGCGTGTGCTTTGGCCAGCAGCAAGGGTGTGATTTTGTGGCCGCTCCACGAGCTTCAGATCTCCAGTAGTGGCAAGCTCCAAGCACAGATTCTGAAGTGTGTCATTAGTGCGGTTAATCACCAGCACATCTAACACAACATCATACTGGTGTAAGATGACAACAGCCTCAGCATAGACAGAATCAGAAAGGCCAGTCAGCTGCAGGGTGCGCCGCGTAGTGCCACCGTCTTTGTTCGACGTCGCTAAACCAGTTGCGCGCTGCAGGTCAGTTGCAACAGCATCTTCCAGCTCGATCTGCATGAGTCTTAAAGGAATTGGCTGTTGCTCCCCTGACAGATCAGAAGCACACATGTCAAGCAAAATATGCAGCTATACCTGAGAAACGCCACGGCGATGCTTGAGATGAGCAAAGTCAATAGGGTCATCGGGCTGGCACTTATTTTCCGCAGCCTTCGCGTCTGCCTCATCTGCCGCACGGTTGCGCTGTTCTTCTAGCGATGCAGAGTATGCAGCACGGTAAGCCTCCAGCCACAGGCGCACAACGTCCTCAGATGGGCTGTTGAGCATGTTCAGGCATGTGACAATGCGGTCTCGGGAGTCTTTGTCCATACCCAGTACTGAGCCCCCGGATCGCTGGTCCGCCAGATTGAGAAGGCTGACCATCACCAGCATGACCTCAGCTCTGCGCTTGCGCACCCCAGCGCAGCCACTTGGGTTGTTCGCATGCACTGCTTGCAGTCGCAGCAGCAGCTTCACTAGAGTGACACAAACGACTGCGCCAAGGAAGGTATCCCCACCAATGATGAGGGACCGCAGTGTCACAGATGCAGAATCGCCAGCTGTGCTGGCAGCAGTCGGAGCCTCCGCTACTGCGGCCTGAGTGGCATACGTGCCATCTGCAAGAACCTGTGGCCGCACCTGTGCTGCCATGGGAGATGACGCCACAATGGCCTCTTCCTCTGGCATTTCTGGTACATCTGCACAGCGGACAGCCAAACCTGATACACATGTTGGCTGGGGCAGAGCACATTGTCCCTGCTACAACGGCGTGTAACGTCAATCGGTGGCTCCAAATCGATCTTCGCTAAGCTCATAGGCCGCATCTGTCAAGTACCTTTCAGATCTGATCCGAACGGAGGGGGTCCGAGAGCTGTCACAACTGTGTCCAGAGCACCCTCAACATCTTCAGCTGATGAAGAATACTCAGCCAGCATCCAGAGAACAGTGGTGTATACGCGCGGGCTCTGAAGTTGCGGGAAAGTAACGCGCAGCTGCTGCAAAAGGGGCTCATGCATGCCTGGGTGCATTTCCATCATCTCACGCACAAAAACAGCAACATCCAGTGCACCTGCATACCCGGATGTGCTGATGTCAGATGATACCCCACAAGAGGGAAGGTCCACCAACACCATGACAGATGTGCTCAGCTGGAACATGAGGGACTTGACAAGAACGAGACCGCGTGCATGATAGCCCGCGGATTGGAATCTTCATCCGTACCGACGGTCTGGCTATCTCCCAAGAACTCCATCAGAAGGTGGACAACACCCGCTGCCACATCCGGGTGCTTCACAGCGCACTTGTGGACACACTGAACCAGGACCTGGCGATACTCCCCATTCCGCTCCAGGTCCTTGCTTTGCGTCCTCATCAGCTCCTTCTTGAGAACGGACACAACCTGAATTGCATGCTCACACAAGTTGAATTCAGCTTCGTGATCCAGGTGGACAGTCCCTATACCACCCGCCACCAACCCCGAGATAACAAAGGATGGCGATGCCCATACCTCTGCCACATTCTTGGGGGTGATGAGCTCCATCGCAAGGTCCAGGATCTTGCGCCGAATGTCAAAGGCAGGTGCAGCCAACGCACGCAAAACATCCATGAGCATCTCGGACAGGACATCCGCATGCAATGCTTTCAGGTCACGCAATCGGTCCAGGACAATCAATTTGACGTTGTTGTCCGAATGTGAAACCAACAGCTGGCAGAAGCAATTGGCAGCAGCACGGATTGCGGTGGGCGCCTGAGACAGGGCTACCAACGTCGTTGCGCAATCGTATACCACCGCTGGCTTATTGGAACCCAGAAGTGCGAGGATAATTTTGATATATTTTCCTTTCTCGGAAGGCTTAGTCCGGCACACCTACAAGCATGCAGCATTCATGATAGCAAATAGGGTGTCCAAGCACTGTCATGTGAACCACCAGCGAGCAGTTAAGAGCCGCATACTTTCCGAATGAGTTCCACAACTGACATCTGTAGTATAGCACCCCAGTCAATTAACTTGTCGGCCTGACTGCCCAGAAAGCTCACAGCACGGTCAGGGTCATGGTTGGTCAGAAATGCCAGCGCATTCCTCCTGGCTGACACATCCTGCTCGCTGCTTAAGAAATTTGCAATCATTTCTGGTGCATCCTGAAATAGGTGATCTCCCTTCGGCAGCTTGTAAAGCTCATTAAGACATAGTACCGCGTTTCGCCGTACGAAGCTGTGGCGGTGCTCCAAGTTTTCCAAAATCGCCGGCACCAACGGTTCCAAGATGTCCTCTTCTCGGATGCGACAGAGGAAGCGAAGTGTAACACCACGAATATATTCATTGGGATGTTGTAAATTGTTTCGCAAATTCTGGCAGATGAGGATCTGCACAACAGACAGGTACAGCAGCTGCAGTTTATCTTGCCTCACTGATGCAGTGCATAAGCAGAAAAAGAAGTTACCATTTCCGGCAGCAGCTTCCCGGATGCGTCTGTTTTCTCGATGGTCTCCTGCAAGACACAGGTAGATGAGGCAGATCGTGGTGGGACGAAGATGATGCAGTGCTACTTACAGGCCTGGACGTACCAGGTAAAACAGCAGGAGCCTCTGAACCGTCTTGTCTTTTGACAGCAGAACGTCCCGAATAACTGTAATGAATAAACCTGGAATCTGTTCTCCTGAGAGACTCATCGCGATCGCCTTCTTCAGCATTTGCGTCTTCTGTGCGTCGTCGCTGCCCTGCAATGCCGACTTGATATCCGTAGCGCTGCAGGGCTTATCTACTGCCACAATCATGGAGCACGATCGCTCGACTGAAAGGGCCATGACGACGATTGAGAGCCAAGCGCTTAACAAGTGAACCTGCACGCGGTCACAGGTGATCCCTGGTGATGCACCTGTGCGTGCACTGCAACCCAGATGGCCTGCTGCTGCCGTGATGCATAATGAGCTTGAATCGGCCGACATGCTGTTTCTCTAGCTCATCTGCGGCTTGAGTACCTCCCTGGCCTGCAGGACTGGTCTTCGATGCGGTTTCGGGTGTCACTACCTCGCTACGTCGAGGTTTAAGCCCGGGCGTCCAAAACTAGAGGGTGAGAAACTTTACAGAGGCATGTTCCACAAGATGGCAGAACACCAGACACGAGACTAGAGGGTGGTAAATGCCAGCGCCGCGCAGTTGAAGCATTCTTGACGCGCGTATGTGAGCCTGTGGTTCATTGAATTGACAATAATCCCAGCCACAAAGAAGCCATTGTGACAAATCATAGCCGAGACTGAGCAACTGTTGGCAAATCCGAATCTGTGGCGAGATGGGCAATGGTTTGGCTGCGCGCCATCGCTCGAAACGTGGGATGCTTCTCGCTTCCGTGCGGAATGACTACCCATGCTGCAAGCATCATAGTTTGCTGTGGGAAACTTCCCAAAGCCTTCATCGCTGCTTTCTTGCTTCTCGTGCGGTATAGGCAAGTTGCAGTACCAAGGAAAACGGGGTGGCGCTGCGCACGATAGGCAAGCTTTGAACAATATGCAAGTTGTACTTGCGACATGTCAGAACGAGGCATTGTTGCACTTGCTCTATAGTCTAAACCAGTGCTTTAATCAGTGTTCAATGCAACCTCCTGCCTAGCTGCTTCCACGTACAGCCCGGGCAATGTCACCAGTTCACGTGGGCATTGACATACCCGCGGACAGGCTAATTCGATCACGTCAAGTACAATTTAGGCTTGTTGGGGCGTTGGGAGAGGTCGTTGCCAACTCTCCATGGCATTCGCTTGCAGAGTACTACTGCACAGAGCATGCTTTTGAGCGCTCGAGCAGGTCACCCACTGACTGAGGCATCCAGAGGTGTGAAGCTCGGCGCATGGAGGAGTTGATCAACTATCGCGTGCCGATTTAGTGGGAGGGGTCAAAGCGGAAATGTTCGATGCTGTCCATGGCAGTTTGTGGTGTTGGACGAGACCGCATCAGTGAGACGGCATCAGTGACGAGAGCCACACCTCTTCCCCGACTTGAGCATGTCCAGCGCATTTCTCTGCTGCTCATCCACTCAAGAGCATCATGGAGCTTGATGTGGCGTCCCGCAAACATTGTACAGATATGATGCAGGTGTACATGCATGATTGTAACTAGTGGCCACTCGACATGCATGCATCCCTTACAATGCGGTACCTATGATCAGAGCCTGCAGGGCGGATCTGGCCAACGCCAAACCCACAGCAGGAGCGCAAACTTCCCCTCAGAACCCCCCTTGTAGGCTGCCTCCGGACACCGGTGGCAGCCGCGGTGCCAGCCGCTTCTACACCTAGCCCAGGTCACTGCGGCCTCCAACCGCATTGTCCATGGGCTCAAGCCCCACCTGCAGCACGCTAGCCCCAAAGCCGCTAGGCTAGGTATACCTGCGCTCTACAGGTTGCTGCGCGTCCATGGTGCATTCCTCCATGCCTCCACGCATCCAACATTACTATTGCTTTCAGAATGGCATAGCAGCCGTTTCGTCTTTTTTGAGCGGTTCAGTCATCTGTGTGGACTCGCCTGTGCGTGGAGCTTGGCACTGCACCGGTGTCCTGCTTTCGTGGGCTTCACAGTGCAACATGTGTTCCACCATCTGCAGCAGCTTGTTGTGCTCAAAGGCATGCAAATGCTGATGAAAGACACAACATTGCGTGAAATGCATGAACATGTCAGCATTTCACATTTCACAGCGAACGTTTTGTGCTTTATGCAGACACACAGCTATGATGGAGGACATATGTGCGCCTTTGGCTTCACACCTTGCTTGGCATACTGCACACTGTCCTGTTGCGTCAGTCCTCATGACCACAGTCCTGGGCACCCTGCAACTGTTGTGGATAGTCAGAACTATCTGGAGCTGCCTAGGCCAATAGCGGAACAAACGAATACATAGTGATTGAATATATTTCAATGGTCCTGCAAGCTCGATTGTGCTCCGCATTTGTGCGTTGCAAATCGCGGATCTTCAGCCCTACAGCGTGCGGCATATGCGGTTGGTTTGAGAGATGCAAATGCGAGTTGAAATACACATCGTCCTGTTCGAGTTATGATTGAACAGGAACATGGCATTTTCAATGAAACCGGCATGCTCTCAGGTCGCTCTGAGAAGCAGTGGTGCACAGGCTAGCAGGTGCAGCACAGCTCTTGGAAGCTCCAGAAAGTGTGGTCCGTGCTGCATGCCGGCTGTGCCAAGGCTGCAGAGGTACTGCAAGCAGGTAACAGGCAGGCCGGAGCGCCCACGCGTGCCGCAAAACGCCTGCAGCTGGGGAGGTGCAGACTCAAGAGGGGCTAGGTTCGACACAGCCTGCCCTGACAGCTTATTCGGCGGGAACAGGATGCACGTGAACACGGTGTCGAAGTGAGCGTTACAACACTGTGACGTGCTGAATATGTAGTCTCGGGCACTCAGGCATGCCCGAGCTAGCACTGAGTTCTGCATGGCAGTCACACCAATGCATGAAATCCTAACACAGCTTTCGTGCCAGATGCAATGAGATACAACATGCAATGGGCATGAGGTCGCAGTCGACACAACATTCCTTGTAAACATGATGACTGCGCTGTTGCCTCGGCGCTGCTGGGTCCTAGTTCTGCACTGTAACACATGATTCCTTGTACACAGTGCCGGACCTCTGTAAAGTTTCACTGTAAACAGTGCCGGACCACGTGCGTGTGTGTTACACAGGGATAGATCTAGGACTCAGCAGCGCCGAGGCAACAGGCCAGGCAATACGCGAACAGACAGACCGGCCACCGTAAGCACCAAGGCCACGCGCCGCACGAGCAAATGCGAGAACGAACTAGCGCCAGCTCGAAGCACACTCGCACACCGCGCAGTACCACGCAGCCCACGCGCACACCAACCACACGGTCAGCATTCGCCGGACCCACAAGCGGGCGTGTGTGTTACACGGAGATGAACGCAAGCGGGCGTGTGTGGTTGTCATGGCACGTAACCTTCACTTTTGTACACGTGCAAAATTGGTCGTGATGACATGTCCAGTTTTATGCGTTCACAACTAACAAGGCTGCGCTCACAACGAACAAGGCTTCTTAAGCGTAAGCTTTCGAAGAGAGCTTAGCGAAAGTAAACTGAAAATTTGCTGCAAGTGTTCAAAAGATATGTGCTTTGCGGAAATGCGGTGTCAATGAATCATCATTCGGCTGTGCAGGAGTGGACTACGGTAACGCACATGCCCAGATGGAACATGTAAATTTCGTCGTTGTGACTGGCCGGCGCCAACTACCCCAGACTAACCCCCATGCCGACTCAATGAAGTTTCAAGCATCAACGGCACAACGACTTAAAGCTTGAATCGGAAGCACAGCCTGCTGTCAGCGTGTTGACCGAGCGCGCAGCTCGTTTGGTCGAATCGATCGATCGATCGCGACGATTCCAACGCAGCTCCAACGTTAACGCATGCATGTGACCACAATGGTGCACTTGTATCTTCTCTGGATTTATTATATACGGGCAGAACGCATGCCGGAGAATACGTTATGTTGTAAATCATCCATAGTCGTGCCGTTCGTTTTTAAACCAGATCACTTTGCATTCGAACGGATATTCAAATTGGCATGGCTTTCACCTGATAGCTCCGCCTGGGATGTAAACGAAATTAAGCTGACAAACTGCAAACATTACTTCCAGCTTGGCTAAAACGGTTCGGCTTCACCAAAGGTGTAGTGTGGAGGCATGATGGAAGGTGTGAGGTCGGCCTTCGCCTCTTCACAGCCGTGGAACGGTTCGTGAGGTTTACCGGGTGCTTTACATCCCACCCACATGCACATTAATGATATTAACTGTGCCATGTTTTAATGTCCCTATAAGTTGCACTTCGGATGGCGTACAAGGTCGATGCCGCTGCTGCACGCTGCGTGATGTTCAAATTGTGCAGCATGCAATGGATCCTCCTTCGAGCGGAGACTATCGAAAATCTGCGGCAGCATCACAGAGGTAGAGCAGCGTTGTTGGTTAGCAGAAGCACGAGCTGAGGAGGCTGACAGCAAAGCAATTGCAGCTGAAGCAGAAGCACAACATATTCATGCAAGGTGAGTGTTGCAGGTAGCTATATATCCTGATGGGTAGCATGTGAGTCTAGCATCTAATTGTACATTCGCAGGCTGTAGGCATTCGTATGTAGGCATTCGTATGGGCACACGCAGTGCTACATTCGCTTGGTGCACTGGCTTGGAGCCCCTCGATGTAACAGTACACACACAGATATATGTGCGTATATAATGCAAAATTCACCATCGATCACTCTGCTGTGGTTGTATGGAGGTATGTACAAGAAATTGTTTGAGCTTACCTGCAGGTTTGATCAAGCTCAATTGGCCTTGGAGCATGCACTTCCTGAGCTCAAGCGCGTTCAACGGCAGAATTTAGAGCTGACACAACAAGTGAGGTATCGGCAAATCTTTGTCCTTGAACTTGTGGCGGCATGTTGATTACGCCATTTCGAATGCAGATTGAGGGTTTTCAGCAGCAACTGGCCCAGTATCATGACAGTTTGGCTGAGATGACGGCACTGGGAGGCCTTGTGACCAGACAGCAAGAAGAGAATGCGCATCTGCACACAAGTTTGACAACCGTCAAGATTGAGAGGTGACCGTTGCTTCCACAATATCCATGCACAGTCAAGTGTCTCTGCTCTGTCAGCTTGCTCCAACCAGGTTTTTCCACTTGATGCTGCAGGGATTCGGCTCTGACTGACTTGGCGACAGCATATTCTGACATGCATTCGATGCAAGCCGCATTGTTGGATTCAGCTCTGTATGTCCGATTTCTACGGACACAGCTGTTGGAAATGCAGCTCACAGAATCCATGACGAAAACAGGTAGCTTGCACATTTACTGGTGATGGCAATGCTGAGAATATGATCTGCATAGTAATGTGCCCAGTTCCATGACCGTTGCTGTATTCTGTTTGTCACAATGCTTTAGTACGCTTGGGAATTTACAGGCCCTACATCACAACAAAATGCTAGACAGGAGCCACACGCATTCACCTTGCAGAAGACAAAGCAGGCAATTCAATCTGCGCTACAGGAAGCAGCATTGCTTGATCCTCCTGAGCGAGCGAAGAGAATCAACATGCTGCGTCTGCGGTGGCACCCTGGTGTGGAAGCCTAGCTGGTTGTGTACAAATCAAGCACAAATCGACATTGTACTGAGTTGTTGCATTGATGCAGACAAAAATTGCGAGCTGGCAGAGTTCTGCGGCGAAGTGACAAAGATCATCAATGAGGAGATTCACAATTACACATCGCATTCAGAGCATTGATTGATTGCCCATACCGAGTGCTACTCCCTGTGCACTGCAGTGTTCATGCCCAGCTTGTAACCTGTTTCCCCACACTACACCAGCCGAACATGCACAGGGTGGGGTCAAGTCATCCGTGAGCTGGTGCAGCCAGCTCGCAAATATTGCCTAGACGAGTGCCCGTGTCTGGAAATGGATACTACTGCTTGCAGATACCGAGGCATGATACCAAAGCACGTACGACCATACAGGCAGAAAACCAGCTGGAAACACAACCCTAGGAGCGCAGCAATGTAACAGGCACGTTATGACTGACGGTGGTGGCAGCACTAAGTAGTGATGTCTAGAACAGACTGGTGTGAGCCAAGCTGGGAACTGGACCGCAGCTGGCATGGCGTCGAATGACCTTTGCTCCTGTTACAAGATATAACTGTGGCAAGTCAGCGCCTTGACTACAAGCCTCGAGCTCTCTTGGTCCCCCGACACGCAGGTGTCGATGCTGATCCACAACGCCGCTTACTCGGCTCCCGCGCTGACCTTCTTCACGGCCTGTCCAGTCTGGAAGCCGTTTTTAAACCGGCGTGGCATGGTCTTCAAGTACTGGCAACGACCAGTGCCGGTGGTCTTTCTGCGCTTTGCCTTAACTGACCAGTTGTAAGACCTAATGCGCGCAGCGGGATATCCACAAGAGGAGCATGTTTTCTTCTGTATATGGAAAGAACGACGGCCACAACGTCGGCACAGTGTGTGCGACTTGTTGTGGCGTAAACCAAAGGATCCAGTTCCCTTGCCGCACTTACCCATCTTCGCTACTGCTGGACCGGATCCATGAAAGGAGAGACTGCGACTGGCGATCGCGAGTAAGTGGGCCTTGCAGCACGCACGACAGTACTGCAAGCACACGAAGCCTGGTACAACAGTGCAGGCCCCCTTCACAGCCCCATCGCGGCGGCGGCCGGGACGCATCATGCATCACGTCAATGTGTACGCCATGCACGTATCAACTTGTTCTACGCACTTGGTGAGGCCTCATGAGGAGAGTGCGAAATCGTTAGTACAAGAGATGTGCGATATCACTTCAAGGCGTCCAACGCGGATGCTTTTCAGCTCATGTACGGCTTTGACCATAGTCCCTGAGTTTCAGCTTTGCCATGCATGCCTACGTACTTGCTCTGACACTTGTGGGGCGTTGTCGGTTCGTTGTGGCTTTTCACCAGAGCCAGTTGCTGTCTGCTTTCGGGGGTTTTGGCCGTCTGCTTTCCTGCTGTTGCCCTCGCTGCCGGGCTCGCAAGTGACACCCCTTCACTCCACCGACGCTGCTCTCGAGGTTCGCATGGCAGCTTTCTTGCTCTCACCGCAGAGCGAATTGGTAAATTGCGTGAGCGGTACCAAATTGGTGATGCCTGCAGTGAACTGCGCAACCCAATGTTTGAACCTGCTCAGCGACATGACCTGCCATATTCCTGTACAGGATCATATAAAATCGAAACTTTCTCCTTGCATGTTACCAAGAGCATGCCCCTCTTGGATGGACGGAGGACGCGGCTGCGTTGCACAACGCAGGTTCTGGCGCATTCTTTGTTGCCAACTTCCCCCACCCAATCAGGTATCTGACCGCATGCCCTTGACTGTGACCATGGGAAGCAGCCGCAAACGCGGCATGACACAGCGAACTTTCCACACTCCAGGTCTTCTCATGCCCATACATACAATCCACCTTCTGTCTACACAGTGGCCTGGTCGGCGTTGGTAGCACAAGGCTGTATGGCCAGAATCGGACAGTAAATAATAAGAAACGATCGTGCATCATGCCTAACACAATTGGGCATGGACTACAGCGCTCTTGCAAGCAGGGGCTTAAGAACTAGTGACACGCACAACCCCATGATGGGGAACAGCAGACGGCGCATCCGCAGCCACGAATCGAGCATGAGTACAACAACTAAGAACGGAGCCGGGCCCAATGAGGCAGCCACACTGCAGCCACTATAACAACTGGGGCGGCAAGGGGCAGCGCGGGCACGTCCCAGCGCAAGTCCGTGACCTATGTTAAAGCACACACGCCGCCGACCTGCCTGATGACGACACCGACGTTGCACAACGGCATGCCAGCACCTCACAGCTGGAAAACTGCGCACTGGTGGTGCGCATACAGACACTTCTGCAACGACGGGCATCCAGCGCGCTGCATGGACAGAACCTGCTCGCAGCCTCCGACGCTGCCACGGTCGCATCGATGATCGAGGTGCAACCAACTGCCCCACCCAGCAGCGCTGCCACCCAGCAATGCAGTCAGGATTGGCCCACCATATGCTCGACCAATGCACGCGTGATGCATTGCTGAGCAATTATTAGTGGTTGTGGCCGTATGACTCGTGAGTAGAATAGACATGTAGGCTATGCAGACCACACAGTGTAATCAATCTTCTCAAGCGTCGAAGTCTCACGTGCATTCCATAGCACACATTTGACCGATCCGTGCCCCCCTCCTCCTCCTGCCTCCCTCTTCCCCTTTCCCTCCTCCTCCCTCCTCTTCCCTCCCAGCGCACGTCCGCCGTTTCTCCTCTGCCCCCCTTCCCGGACACCGCTCGTGCTGCCGGGCTGGCTGTGGCTGCAGCTCCTCGGACCGGTGCCTCGCGGCCTCACAGATGGCCGTAGCGCGCGCCGGCGCGCCCGTGCAGACTGCTAGTGTCGAGTCGGCGACCGCTTGTGGGTCCGGCGCGTGCTGACTGTGTGATTGGTGTGCGCGTGGGCTTCGTGGTACTGCACGGTGTGCGAGTGTCTGCTTTCAAGGTGGCGCTAGTTCGTTCTGGCATTTGCTCGTGCGGCGCGTGGCCTTGGTGCTTACAGTGGCCGGTTTGTCTGTTTGCTTGTTGCCTGGTCTGTTGCCTCGGCGATGCTGAGTCCTACATCTATCACTGTGTAACACGTTTGACCGATCCGTGCCCCCGCTAGATTTGAACCCTCAGCGCTGACGGTATGCCTTGATTGAGCATCATGGTGGAGCCCGAAGATATGGACACTTTTGACAGCAATAGTTCGATGAAGAGGTCCGTTATCGTGCAAGGTTGGGTGGTGGACAAGATCGGCGACAAACGGTTACATCAGATTCTGCTGAGTATATCATGCGGCGCAGCCGCTGGCTCATGCAGGTGGACGAATAAGCGCATCCAAGCCGTGGAAATGCATGACAAGCACATTCGTGAGGCGATGCGGCACATCATCAACGACGTCCTCTCCGTTGCGATCCCCACACAACTCTCCTCCAAGCCAGCCGTATGATCCCCCTCGCCAAGCGGGTGGTAGGCGTCTGGCCAATTTCGATTAGTGAGTCGTTCATGTGCCTGGCAAGCATCTATGCATTGCGATGCTGCTGGATGCCTCCAGCCTCTTTCACCCATAGCCGGCCGTACGTGGAAAGCAGAAGGGGGGACAAATTCCGGGCCATGCGTTGTACCTAGACTTCGATACCCCTGATGGTGTCACCGTCCAAGTCGATCTGCACAATGCATATATGTGCGTCCGTACTATCATGATGGCCCCTATGTCGTGATCCAGCCATGCACAGGACTACGGTGACCATGCATGGTGTCATACACAGAGCTACGGTGACCATGTATGAGTGGATGCACGGTGCTGATCCGGAGTGGCCATGGGGCTGTCGTGATCCAGCCATGCACAGGACTACGGTGACCATGCATGGTGGCATACACAGGACTACGGTGACCATGCATGGTGGCATACACAGGACTGCGGTGACCACGTATGCATGGATGCACGGTGCTGATCCGGAGTGGCTATGGGGCAGCCATGCACCGATGGCTGACCATATGCACGAGCAATGCATGCAGATTGCGTGCTAGCAGACAATGATTTTGATCGTATCCGTATGAGTCGTTTAGAGAACGCTTATATAGGCTCTGTCGATCGTAGTGTAATCACTCTTCTCGTCTGTCCAAGTCTCACGTGTATTCATCCTCCACTGAAGGTAAAGGCGCTGCCACGGACAGATACCTAGACAGCAAGGTATGTGACAGCACCAACCCCTGCGCATGGCTACGGCATGCTCATGATTCCACGGGCCTTAGGCCACAGTCCACTGAATTACAACATGGTATCGGTGATGATTGTGGGTGTTCCTGTGATGTCTATTGTTGTGGAATGGCATTCCACATGCAATAATGCATTAAAAGTGCTTGGACAAACTAAGTGACTCACACACATGCAACATCAGCATGCTAGTTGTCGACCCACACTGTGCCCCATCTAAGTGTGCACACTTCGCAGTGAACACCAATCAGCATCGTCAGCACACAGCACATGGTCGATCACGTCCGGAGGCACATGTTTCATCTCATGCCCAACTCCAGCAAGCTACAAGGTACCTCCCGGCCTGGTTGGTTTAGAGCGTGGTGTCAGGCCCCTAAGCACTGCCGTAGCTGTGCGCAGGGGGTCGCGCTGTCACATACCTGGCTGGTGTACAGGCTCCGCTGTGACAGTGCGCTCTCAGTGTTGGATTAAAGCACGTGAGTCTTTAGCAGAAGAAGAGTGATTACACTTTGATCAGTAGAGCATATATAAGCGTTCAATCAACGTCTCATACGGATACGATCAGAATCATTGTCTGTGGCACGCAATATAGCATGCATTGCTCGTGCATATGGTAAGCCATCGGTGCATGGCGTCCCATAGCCACTCCGGAACAGCACCGTGCATCCACTCCATGCATGGTCTCCGTAGTCCTGTGCATGGCTAGATCACGACACTCCCCCTAGACTAGGCTTGTACTACCGCAAGCTGTAGTCTACTTCTAAATTTTGCCAGTGCTGGTCCTGCCAACACTTTCGTGAACATATCAGCTAGCATGTCTACCGTGCTAACCCAGCTGATAGTCAACTCATCGAGTTCTACGAAGTCTCGGACTCTCAAGTCCCTTACCCTGATGTGCTTAGAGCGGTCACTGAAGATGGGGTTCACTGCTAGCAAGTTGGCACTCTTGTTGTCACCCCACAGAGTTGGCTTCACAGCCGACAATCCAAGATCAGTACACAACTGCTTTGCCCACATCACCTCATTGGCTGCTGAGCTCATCGCAATAAGCTCTGCCTCAGTCGTGTCACCAGCCACAATACTTTGCCTCTTCGAACGCCAGAGCACACAGTTCCCATGCATCCGGACTATCACTCCTGACACGCTCTTCAAGCCAGCAACATTGGCGAAGTCAGCATCCGTAAATCCTTCCAACACCTCACATCCCCCATTGGAGCCACTAAAGGTCAAGCCAAAGTCTATGGTCCCTCGCAGGTATCTCAGTACGTGAAGGACACCATTCCAATGACATTTAGCACTCCCAGCCATATGCCTGGCCAGGACATTAGCCGGAAACGCGATGTCTGGACGCGACACAACTGCCACATACTGGATGCTTCCTACGGCTTGCATAAACCTCTTATGCTCTGCGACTGTAGCCTTTGCCTGGCTAGGATCTTCCTTTAGACTAAACATTTTCTGCTTGGGTACTAACGGAGTTGGCGCCCGTCTACACTCACTCATGCTAAACCGCTTCAGCATGTCCCTGATGCTCTTTCTGTGTGTGATGGTGATAGTGCGAGCAGTACGATCACGTATGACCTCCATGCCCAGCACATATCCCAGCTCCCCCAGGTCACGACCCTCAAATGCCTCTAGAATGTTGAGATTGCAGTACTATACTGCAATCACTTCGCGACGTGCTAAGTGATTGCAGTCTAGTGGTATAGTACTGCAATCTCAACAAAGAATCTTTCTGATGGCATCATCCATCTGCTCTCCGCAACCGAAAATCAACAGATCATCGACCCATAGAAAAATAAGACATCGTCCTACTTTGCAAATGAACAGTGCAGGGTCACTGGCTGATCTCACAAAACCCATACTCAACAAGAGTTCTGCAAGTGCCTTGTGCCATTCCCTGGCAGTTTGCTTCAGACCATATAACGCCTTCTTCAGACGTCACACCATACCAGACCCATCATCTAGTATCGGAGGTTGTGTCACGTACACTTCCTCCTCCAGAACACCATTTAGGAAAGCACATTTTATGTCTATATGCCTCGTCTCTAGATCCTCTACTGCACAGACCGACAATAGAGGCCTGAAAGTGGCATAGCTGCCCACAAGAGCCCAAGTCTCGAAGAAATCAACGCCTTCTACCTGCGTGAATCCTCTAGCTACATATCTAGCTTTGAAACGCTCAATTTCACCCTGTGCACCTCGCTTGATCTTAAGCACCCATTTGGCTGTCACAGGCTTCACTCCTGATGGACACTTGACCAGCTCAAACACGTCGTGCTCCCTTAAGGAGGTCAGTTCATCTATCATTGCTGCAATCCACTGCTCACGATGGCAGCCTCTCATGGCATGCTGTACCGTTGGATCGTCCAGCACAAACTCGACCTTCTTCTTCACAGTGGCTGCACGCCGGGACTCACAACGACTAGCAGTCTTGCCGCTGTAAAGATTCACCTCCTGCCCCGTCGTTTGTTCTGCATCAGGAGTCACACTGTCAGCCGTCGCCAACACTCCTTCAGACAAGTCACCGACGTCACTCTCCATATGGACTACTGTGGAGCTCCCAGTATCATCATGCTCACGTGCATCATCCGGGGAAATGTGCTCAACAGCTACATTATCTCTCTCATTCACTCTCACAGCATGGACAGCAGGTCTTAAGTTTCGGCGAATCAATTGGAAAGGTTTTGGAACCCATCAAACCCTCGCCTCTTGTGGTGGATCCAGATGTTCTCCGCTGCCTCCTGCGGCACTTGGTGCTAACTCTCCCCCTGAGCCAGCTCCGCCTGCCTCTACTCCACTAGGCACATGCCATAGCTCGCCTTGCCCCTGGCCCTCAGACCCAGATATATGCCGTGGCTTATCATATCCGTCGCGGTCATCACGCCCTGACACCGTGGACCCGCGGTGACTTCGGCCGCCGCCGTGACCGTCAGCTCGCACAGGTGGGGGTGGCTCACTTAGCTCCTTGCCCATCGACCGTTGGACTCGCTGCGGTGAACGCGAGCGCGATCGAGACTGAGATTCTGAGGGCTCAGATTCCTCTGGAAATGACTCAGCTGAGTCACTGGCAGCCTCTAGCTGTTCCTCCCCCTCAGACACATCATTGTCACTACCCTGTGGCTCAATGCGGCATCCGCTCATGTGCAGCACTGCTCTATCCCGTGTAGGGATCACATCTCTCGGTCTTGTCTCAGCATTGTGTGGACCAGACGGTTGCTGAGCCGCATCATACTCCCAGTGTGGTACCCTGTTCACACAATCCTCGGCCGTGTCAGCGCAACGCGCTGTCACCACTGCCTCACTGATCTCAGGCGTGTGCCACCGCTCATGCCTGGCTATCAGCTCAGAGCCTAAAACACGCGGTGAAAACGGCGGCTCACCCTCAGGCAACTCATCATCCGGCACATAGCGCTGATGCAACTGCCTGCCTGGTTCCCAGTGTGTGTGCCCCAGCGCTGGATGCTCCCCCTCAGCCCAATCCACATTTCTGCCCCTCTCTGGCATCATGTGATCACGACTGGCTGGTGGTCGCACTGCCCTAACACTAGTTGATCTCAACCATTTCTTCATGTTTGGCAAGAAACCAACGTCAGGTACTACACGAGTATGCTCATCGGGCATGATCTCGAATTCTCCCAGCTCATAGTTCTCCAACACGACCGGATCTACCGTAGCTTGCTCCGACATGTGGAAACGTTTCGCAAACTCTCTCAGCAGAGCTGGTGGAGAACCTGTGGGCCTATACATACGTACTGCTCCCCCATTCCCTCGCTTCACGTAAGCTCTGTCCATGTGAGGACCAGCACCCGGTCCCATATAGAAACCGAGCACTCATCCCTCGTCCAGGTGCCTGAAATCCTCTCTCCGGGCATACACATACATCGGACACCCGAAAGGCTTCACCTGGGCCACCACCAGATGGAACGTGTCCTCACTCACATTCCTGAACCATAACAGATACGGTATGATCTGCCTGACATCCACATTCTTCACACACTGGGCGACATACTTCCCATCGCCCCTGGCCATACCCTCATCAGCCAGATCCTGCAGACTCATTCTCTGAGCCTGAGCTCTCCTCGTCTGCAACTGTGCGGCTCTCACAGCCTCATTCGTTGACCACGGTTCATGACTGGATTGCGCCTGCCTCTCCTCCAGTTTCTGTTTGGCCTCCTTCCGCCTAACACCCTCTAGAGCTGTGCTAGGCGTCAGGTTATGCGCATGGTTCACACACATATACGCCTCTGGCCACAGAAATGCAGGCACAGCCGCTTGCAGCAGGCTTGCTCTCACACTCCTGTTCAGCACACCGATCTTCTCTCCACCATTCCGTTGGACTCATGCTGGCACGTGGCAGTGTACGTGTGCTCAATGCCACGCCACGCGAGGTACTGAGCCAGCTGGCTAGAGCTGAACTCGCCACCCTGGTCAGTGTGCAGCCTCCGCACCCCAACCTCTCTATCATATACGATCTGAGTGCGGATTCGCTCAATCAGCAGGCATATCATTTCCGCAGACCCACTCTTGGACTTCAGCGGAATCACATGGGAATACCGGGAGTACTCATCCACCACTACCAGGATGTAGTCATACCCCCGATTCCTACTGGCTTGATCTGCCCTGCTAGGTCAGCATGCAACACTTCTCCAGCATAGGTGGCACTCTCAGTCACCTTGCCCCCGTGCTGTGCCCTATCGCCACTTCTCTGTTCAGCCACGTGGCAACCATGACACTGAAGTGCTACCCCCGTAGGTTTCAGCATCTCCAGGTCATACAGGTGTGCGTTGTCTCTCATCAACTGGAGTACCCGATTGCCAGCATGGTGAAAAGCGATATGCACTAGGAATGATGGGTCAACCTGGAAGGAAGATCCCTGTTCGTTTGGTACACCGGTCACTGCAGCAACTTGCTGCTGCTCTCGCACCCATTTCCAATTTCTATCGAACAGGTTATTTGCACTTGTCCAGGCTGCTTCCCTGTCAACCGGTCGCATTTGCCATATGGGCCTGCCTTTCCCACAAAGCCATGTCAGAGTGGGCTTTCCATCCTCATCCTCACCCTGCTCACAGTTCCTATGGAACCCATGGATGTGGTCATGTAAACCAGGCATCACCACCCCGTTCGCATGCTTGCCAGTATGCAAGTAAATCTCAGATTTCTTCAACTCCTTCGTGGAAAGGATGTTGATAGGACTAGCTGGCACGCAGTAGACATTCGTCAGTTCTATATCTACTGGCATGATAGTGCCCTGCTCATTCACATATTCTCCCAGGTTGGCTCTGATTGTGCCCACACCATATACATGTGTCCAGCCTGCCCTGGTCAAGAGGCTGACACTGCGGCACATCTGCTGGCTTGATTTCGCAAAACATATCGTAATCGAAGCATATGTTTATGTATGAGCCACTGTCTATCAGGAATGTGTATGGCATGTTGGGAGCTGGCCCATCAGCGCAGTCAGCTCGCAGCCTTTCTTGGTCAACCACAGCCACCTGACGGCCACCGCGGCCTCTGCCACGGCCCCGCCCTGCAGCTGCTTGCTTCTGCAGGATTTGCTTGACCTCTGCGGAGAGCAACGGACAATCCTTCTGCACATGTCCAGGCTTATCACAGTTGAAGCATTTCCTCTTTTCTGCTCCCCCTGCTACCCCTGCTCCCACTGCTGCTACCTGTGGGGGTGATCCTTGGCGACCACCGTAGAGTCCACCTCGGTACCCTCGTCCCCCATGGCGCTGCTGTCCACCGCGATCACCCCGTGGGAAACGCGATGGACCCTGCTTGCTGTTTGTCTGGGCATGTGTCAACCGCGTAGACACTATCTGTTGCACTGGCATGGCCTGCAGCATGGGCTGCAACAGGCTATACTCCTTGTCTACTGCCAGCAACTGTGCTCTGCATAACTGATCAGACACAGTCTCACCCAGTCCCCTCATCTGATTCACTATGCCCACCACCTCATTCACATGCCTATCCAGCGGCTTCCCAGCCTGCTGGGCACTACTGAGCTGGTGATACAGCTTCTGTATCTCTACTTCCACTTATGGCATATACTTTGCATGCAGCAACGACCAGACCTCATGGACGAAGCTACAGTCTGCCACGAAGTCCCTATCCTCCTTTGGCAACGTGGTAAACAGCCAGTGCATGACTTGCTCATGAGCCTGACTGCTCTGAGCAAGTGAATCATTTATCAGCAGGCTACTCTCACCCACCATCTTCGCCCAGCTTTCTACCTCCTTCTTAAATATTCGGAAGTGATAATTCTTATAGTTCCACACCGGAAATTTCTTCTTCTCTACAAGAGATTTCCCCGGTGCTGGCCTGGGCATGGCGAGCGACAGTGCTTGCGCTAGTGTGCTCACATCGATAGATCCAGCCGTAGCTGCTACTCCCGACGATATCGCAGCCTGCGAAGGCTGCGGTATTGGAGGCGGTATGTGTTGGGTTGTCCACACAGCTGGCGCTGCGAGGTGTGCTTGATGTGCTCCCTGCGCCGCGGCCTGAGCTCCTGCTTCCCCCGTAGGATCAGCAATTCCCGGCAATGCGGCCTGCAGAGGACCTGCATTGGGATACCCGTAGGTCCCAACGCGCTGTTCTTCCCCGTAGGTCACGAACTGGTCCTCCGCGTCCTGCTCGCGGCGCGCTGTGGAGCGTGTGTGGTGGCGAGGACGAACTTCTTCTCCATCCTCACCGTCAGAGCCGATAGATCCTTGGCGAGATGCCATTGGAACTTCACGGCGTGGTGGCATCCTGCAACACGACCATCGAACGTCGCAGGACACGCAGACCCGTAGGCCTTTCTGCGAGACCAGTACCCTAGCAGAATGCAGGGTAGCCGTAGCGTGATGCATCTGCGTACTCTAGTCTCTCTGCGGACTCTACAGCCAAACGCTAGAGCGGTGTGAATCGCTCATCGGGACGCGCAGCCGTAGCCGTAGACCCCTGGACTCTCTCACAAGCGTACAGACATTGCTAGAATACCCACAATCATCACCGATACCATGTCGATATTCAGTGGACCGAAGCCCTTAGGCACTGTGGGATCTAAGCACTGCCGTAGCTGTGCGCAGGGGGTCGCGCTGTCACATACCTGGCTGGTGTACAGGTTCCGCCGTGACAGTGCGCTCTCAGTGTTGGATTATAGCACGTGAGGCTTCAGCAGAAGAAGAGTGATTACACTGTGATCTGTAGAGCCTATATAAGCGTTCAATCAACGTCTCATACGGATACGATCAGAATCATTGTCTGCTGCACGCAATCTGCATGCATTGCTCGTGCATATGGTAAGCCATCGGTGCATGGCTTCCCATAGCCACTCTGGAACAGCACCGTGCATCCACTCCATGCATGGTCTCCGTAGTCCTGTGCATGGCTGGATCACGACAGCTTTATCTCGCAGAAACTATCATAGTCGAAACATGTTTTATGTCCGAGCTACTGTCTATAAGAAAGGTGTACGGCATGTTGGGAGACGGCCCATCAGCACAGTCAGCCCGCAGCTTCTCCAGGTCAACAACAGCTACCTGAGGGCCACTGCGGCCTCTGCCACGGCCTCGCCCTTCAGCTGCTCGTTTCTGTAGGTACTGCTTGACCTCCGCAGAGAGCATAGGGCAATACTTGGCCAGGTGGCCAGGCTTATCACAGTTGAAGCACTTACGCTTCTCTGCTCCCCCTGTGGAAGGGTGCGGGTGCGGGTGCGTGTGCGGGTGCGTGTGCGGGTGCGTGTGCGGGTGCGGGTGCGTGTGCGGGTGCGTGTGCGGGTGCGTGCGCGCGCGCGCGCGCACGTGTGTGTGTGTGTGTGTGTGTGTGTGTGTGTGTGTGTGTGTGTGTGTGTGTGTGTGTGTGTGTGTGTGTGTGTGTGTGTGTGTGTGTGTGTGTGTGTGTGTGTGTGTGTGTGTGTGTGTGTGTGTGTGTGTGTGTGTGTGTGTGTGTGTGTGTGTGTGTGTGTGTGTGTGTGTGTGTGTGTGTGTGTGTGTGTGTGTGTGTGTGTGTGTGTGTGTGTGTGTGTGTGTGCTCGTACGGAGAGTGGCCTTGGGGCTTGTGATGGTCTGTCTGTTTGCATGTTGACCGGTCTGTTGCCTCGGCGCGGCTGGGTCCTAGATCTATCACTGTGTATCGCATGGGCGCAACCCATACAGGTCAGTTGCAGTCTCAGATGAGATGCAGGTGGTTGTTGTGCACAACTACAGGGATTTCTTTGTCCTGCTCAGCACAGCACCATAGGTTCGAGTCATGCTGAACGATGCACTTTTGTGTCACAAGTTCGATGTTGGGATCAGGCGACTGAAGTTTTGGCAGGCAGCAAATTACAGAGAGCTTTTTGCATGGCCTCTCACTAATGTGTGCAAAATAACAAGTGCTAGGTTGCTGCAGATCTATATATTCTTCAGATTGCCTTAGAATTCGAATATACTGCATCAGCGTGTTCCATAAGAAATATTCAGTGGTCCTTCACGTGCTGACGCCACAGGATGCCCCATCGCGCATAGGCTTGCGTCGCCCCCCCCCCCCCCCCCCCCCTCGCCCATCTCGCCCCGAGAGCCCCCCCCTCCACCCATTTCACCCTGCAGCCCCCCCACCCCCCCCCCCCCCGCACCCGATCCCTCCCTCTTCCCTCCCTCCCTCTTCCTTCCTCCCAGCGCACGTCCGGCGTTTCTCCTCTGCGCCCCTCCCCGGACACCGCTCGGGCTGCCGGGCTGGCTGAGGCTATGGCTCCTGGGACCGGTGCCTCGCGGCCTCGGACATCGCCGTAGCGCGCGCTGTCGCGCCCGTGCAGACTGCTAGTGCCGCGCCGACGACCGCTTGTGGGCCCGGCGAGTGCTGGCTGTGTGTTTGGTGTGCGCGTGGCCTGCGTGGTACTGCGTGGTGTGTGCGTGTCTGCTTTCGCGCTGGCGATAGTTCGTTCTGGCATTTGCTCGTGCGGCGCATGACCTTGGTGCTTGCGGTGGCCGGTCTGTCTGTTTGCTGTATGTTTGCTTGTTGCCTGGTCTGTTGCCTCGGCGCTGCTGAGTCCTAGATCTATCACTGTGTAACACAGGATGCCCCTGCTGCAATTGGACACAGGTCTCGCACATGCAGTGTGTGACACCAAAACGTTGCACGTTCTCAGCGCGAATCAACAACATCATCTTACAGTAGCTGAGATTTCGCATCTAAACAATTCACACTTTCGTCATGAGGCAGTCGTGGTCGCCGTCGCAAAAGGCGCATCAACCCTGCATCCACCACGTGCAGCCACGCGTTAACGAATGACGCGCGCGGACGACATGTGACGCTTGTCGCACGGCGCTGCGGGGGCGCCACACATAGCAATTCTAAAAAAAAATCCAGCCATATTTTACAATACGTGGACCGCGTTGGTGCAGTATCCCGCTAGATCGCTGAGCTCTTTAACGAGTTGGCCTAGCTCTAGCACACCGGTGCAGATCACAAGCGGATGGGCAGATTGACAAAGATGCTGCTCTGATATCATGCTGGTTGGGATGCATGTTTAGTCTTCGCGCAGTTCAAACATGTTGTCTTCCACTCGGGGCACGGCCCATGAATGACATTGCGATCCTGTTTCGAGGCGCTCGAGACAGCCACCCGCCAAACTAACCATCCAGAGGAAACCATCCTAAGGTATGAAACTCGGCGCATGCACGCGTCCATCAACTCTGGCGCTCCTGTGAGGTTGTCGTTTGAGGAGCGATAGCAGACATGGTCAACAGGGGGCAGGTTGTGGTGGACAGACCGCATAAACGACGACACCCACGCCTCGTCCCAGCCTTGACCATGTCTAGCGCATTTTTCTGCCGCTCATCCACTTCAGAGACTCATGCAGCCTGATGCGGCAGCCCGCAATACTTTGGTCCCTGGTCTAGATGTGATGCAGGCACACATCATGTTTTGCGTCTTGACATGCATGTACCCTTACACAACGGTACCTGCGCGCTGCAGGTCACTGGGCAACCGTGGTGCATCCCACCATGCCTCCATGGAAGCAATATGATTTTCGCTCGCACATTGGTGTAGCAGCTGTTTCTTTTTTCGTGGGCATTGCAGTGCAACATGTGTGCCACCATCTGCGGCAGCTTTTTGTGCCACAGAAGCATGCAAATGCAGTACAGCTGGTGAAAGAGACAACACAACAAGTAGTGCATGAAGCGCAATACGTCAGCGTTTCCCATGCTGCAATAAAAAAATGCTGCAGAGATATAGATTCCGCTACGATGGCGACAATACTTGCACCTGTGGCTTTTGACTCCACCCTCCACTTTGTGGACGGAACAAGCCATACATTGCAGTACTTACTGGTCCTGGACGCCTTAAATTTTTGCTTCTGGCCTGGTGCGATTTGTTAGAAGCTCTCGCCCCACAGTGCATCGGTTTTGCTCTTTACGGATGGCAGCTGCAGTTGACGCCATGGAGTATGACTGCTTGTCTCTGGGATTGAAGGACTACATCGAGCAGAATGGACACCGAGCTATCAGTGCTGCTGCGCTGATGAATGTATCTGTCGAAAACGTTCGACAGATGTTCAGGGGTGCATCGGTGGTGCCTTTAGAAGAGGAGCGTGCAAGACTGCTGCGTGAGGTATGCAGCCTGAGACCTGTACTTGGTCTTCCATGAGCCTGCACCTGCTCATAGAACTGTGAAGTGCTGGTCATGAGCTGGTGTCGCACTGAGCAGTTATTGTCAGCTGGCAACCTCAGTTTTACTGCAGGTTGGACAAGTTCTGCAAAGCAAATTTTCTGGGAAGGTTTCAAACCTTATCAGAAAAGCCAGTCATTCTGCTGTGCACCTGGTAACATTGATAGCAGAGTCATTTCCAGGATTTAGAGATCATGCTGTCTATAATGGAAGGCAGGTGTTCTTTTATAAACGTGCACAGATCTTCGTTGCAGACGTGTATGGAGCTTTTCAAGGCCGTGGATTTGGATACTTTCGCGACATCGATGAGTTGACAATGTTTGCTGATTATCGTATTCCAGTTGTGCTTCGCAAGCTAGGTATCTTGCAGCTCAGCAGCAGCCTTGCCTCGAAGGTGTGCTTTCGCAAGGCTTGCAGTTTCCAGCAGTGTGTTCTCACAATGCCTGACAGCAGCATGAGCGGTGTAGATCCAGCAGCATACATTGCTGGCATCAGGATCAGAAGAGGAATGCGAACTCCGTGCCGCATCGATACAGGCAGTCAATGTCATGGTTCAGGTGTTGAAGGAGACACAGGATCCGAAATTGTGCCCTAATGCTGTGCAGCTTGACTGGTGGTTGTGGAGCACCGGTGAGAGCTCCCGAGCCAGTGATGCACCACACCATAGGACTCTGAGTATTTTCTATTGAATGATATGACCACTTACGGAATGTGCGGTAGCTCCTCGCTCAGGTTGCATCTACTATGTTGATGACATGACACAAATACTTTGGAAGAGATGGCAAAGAAGCACGTTATAAGTCGGGGTGGCAGAACATTTAACACTGTATCCTCGTGCTTTTGACAGAAGCGCACAGCCTGTCTTGATGCACGACTATAGCATAGGAGGCCTAGGCATAGGGTGCATCCACTCGCAGGTGCAAGGGATGACACACAGCATAGTCATGTACAGACAGAGCCAGCCCACTGGCAGCGTCCTTGACGCTTTCGATCTGAAGGGAGACATCATATTGCCCTGAATGCAAGAAGACGCCATTCAGTGAGCATGCCTGTGATCCCACTCCGGTACCAATTTCCAGTGCAGTCGACAAAATTCCTGCCCCAATGAAAGACTCTGTGATCCTTGAGCTTGCCCCGTGTGCCGATGCTGCTAGCCCAGAATCTGCAGACAGCGTTGTCATGCGCTGCAGTGGCCTTAACCCAGCAATGGCATTCTTTGCATTACCCTCTGAAAACAGTCGCTGCTGCGACATGTCCCGACGCCTTCGCTCTGTCACCATTGAAGGGTCCACTCGTATAGCATCATCACTTGCGCGGCTGACAAGCCATGAGACGGACACAGTCACATGTTTATGAGTCAGACACCGGACTGTCGCCACTAGCTTGCACTGCTCCAGAGTGTGCAACTGCAGCATGGATGAGATTTACACATCCCAGCTGCGAGCACAACACCCAATATGCCAAACAACACGTGCCTGTTGTGCGTCCAGGAAGTGAGACGTGTTCTGCTGGACAAGGCAGAAAAGCGCACGCTGGAAATATTGCTGGACGCATCGGCGCTTGCACCCTTTGCCACTGCATGGCAGCGCGCTGTGGACACGATCGGGGCATCCATCATGCGACGTAGTCCATTGCTACTGACAGTCTGGTACTCCAAGAACATCTACATAAGTAGGTCAATTAGAAAATGATGAAAATATGACCACCATATCCAAGCAGTCAGGGAGAGGCAGAGCGCACTTGCTTGGTGAGCAGATGGGCTCCCCAGACCAGTTTGCTGTGGCCGCTCGAACAATCAGCTGCAGCGTCCTCACTGGGAAGCAAGGCCCACAGCACAAGCATCGAGTTTGCAAAATGATTAGCGGAAATCTGGAGCTGTTCGCTAACAGGTGGCATATGCAAGCCAGTGTTGGGAGGCTTTGCTGGTTTCCCAAATGTCTTCACAGCCGGGAAGGCGGCAAGGCATGCATGCAATGAACATGTGGACAGCTCAGCAGGCATACACACGCTCCCGACGCCCTCTAGGTGCTTACAAACGTTGTCATACGTCTCTTTGGCTCTGCCTTGGTTCACATTGAGTAACTGTGCGAAGTCGACCTTGGTGCACATATTCGCCTGCAGCCAACATTGGCACAGGTAGAAATTCAATATTTAATGGGACAGCAGCATGCCTAACAATGGGGTTTGACAGGGAGTTCCTGCAAAGATCCATGCCTCTTGAGTCCACCACAAGTAAAGCACACCAATCACATGGAGTACACAAGCTAGCATACTGATTACTGGAGTGCAACTGTGGACAGCACATCAATGCAGCTTGGGAGTGGTATCTTCAGCCGCTAAATTCGTAAATCTCCATGAACTTCAATGCAAATACATTCATCAGAGGCACACCACCAATGCACGATCGGTGCTGTGACGAATCAGTTGAACTGTTAGGTCTAGGTTTCCAAGGCCTTCCACCTCGCCGGCAGTGTGGCCGCTATCAGATGCAGCAGGCACTGATGCCGGCTGTGACAGCACAGACGCAACTCGCAGGTGCCGCAGCACATCTACGTGCACAGTGAGCGTTGCCTGGCGCGCCAGCACTTGCTCCGTGGTGTCTGTCAGCGCCTTGATCGTGTGATGCTTCGGCTGGCATGCCTCAGACCAATAGCTGACACACACAGTGACCACGTGCCGAGCTGTTGCCGCGGAACCACTGGAGCTCAGCGTGCCTGCTGTCAGGTACAGAGGCACCACGCAGGAGCTGTCTCCCTGCTTCGGCGGTGTACTTCGGCCCCGTGTCTGGTAAACCAGTGGTGTGGCGATGCTGTCCTCTTTCACGCAAGCAAACACCCCTGCACAATGAGCAATGCCACATCTGTCAAGGTCTGAACCCGAGTGACAGCCTTCTCACTGCATATGATGGTCGGTGTGCATTGTGATCTCTGACCTGAATCAAGACTAGGCTTGTATCAAACCAGTGCAACGGCAACCAAATACTTGACAAGACATATGGTTGCAGCCAGGGTTCAGGCATAGTGACTGGCTTTGCAACAAGCTAAGCCTCGCTTGCAGCCTACGCACCTTGAAATGGCATGGTAGGGTGTGGGTCACGTGCATACTTTGACAGCAGCGTGTTGGGGCTCTGCACGTCCACGATGACACGATCGACCACAAAGCGTCCAACATTTTCGATCCGCAGGTGCAGGATGGAGCACTGCCCCTGTAGGATGCTGACTTCTGCTGGCATAGTTTCCACCGGCGGCTCGACCATGGCTGACTGTGGCTTCTCTGGCCTGGGCGCATGGCCACCCTGAACACAAGTGGACGATCTCGATGAGGCTGGAGGAACTCTGTACAGTACTGGATGGCTGTGAGCTACTGAAGCTTGCCTTCAGCACTGTGAAGAAGTAAGCTCTGCATGATGGCACCAAGTTCAACAGACCTGGTAAGATGTCGCCAATACCGCTCAGCAGCACATGTGTGTCAGGGCACAATTGTCATGGCTTGCGCACGGCATTTCCATTGAATGCATGGACACACTCTCGAGCCTACATTAGTGTGTTGTCGGGCACATGTGCATGTAGTGCAATGAGGCACCATATACAGAAGCTCACCACCAGAGCCGCAGAAGGATTCTCAAGTGACAGCTGGATTAGAGGCTGGGCGGGCGCGATCGCTATGTTGATGACAGGGGCGCGAGCCGGATCTCCACAAGATGCGGTGTCAGTGGGGGCAACGCCCTGCCGAAGTAGCACACTCTCCAGCCGCCGTGCCTCTGCGTCTTTCTTGTCCTGGTATGATGGCAAAGGCACAGCATGGCTCATTTCCCCAGGCAGCTTATCGGACCACCACTGCACAAATTGTGCTGGGCCCCACGTCATCATTATGCCCTGCACCCACTCGTGTTGCAGTGCATGCATTCAGAAAGCTGGCGCCCCTCGCGAGAGCTCAGTGCAGCAGCAGTGAAAGGCGACGTGCGGATCATCAGAAATGCAATGTGTAATGTTGCATGGCTCATAGATGACCGATGTGTGCCTGGAGATGGCCTGGCAGGATCTATCTGCTGACGACTGGAATGTGACCACAGCCTTGAGGACACCTCTGCATGTTCATGATGAAGTGGACCGGCGCCACTAGATGTGAATGTAAAGAACGCCGACATGACTGTTGCACGGTGGCATGACATCCTACAGTACTACGACGATACAGAGATCGCAGGATACGACAGCAAACTGCAATGGATAAATGGTTGGACCAGGAGTCTGTGTCCCTCCCTCCAACCACTATGTAGTGGTGATATCTGGTGGTGTCTGGCATGCCAGGTTAAGATGTGCACCCCTGCACTGTGAAGGACCAATGTCAAGTAAACCGCACTCAAGTCAGACAAACAAGCGCAGAACACTGACACGAAGACGACACAATCAATAAACGGCCCAGGAGATCGGACATCTGCAGCACCGGCGGTAGCACCAGAGCAGCATATCTGTCCGTGCTGACCCAGATTAATGGATCCGTTGATCCGATAATGGACCCGTTGATCCAAGAATTACTTGCGAAAGTGCTGAACACACTTCCATGTCTGTATCCGAGACGAGTCATCCATCAAACCACAGTTGAGGAATCTCTCAGTGCGATGCAGCATTGCAGGCAAAATGCACATGAGGGGATGAGTTACATCACCTTCAGGCGAGCGACGCCTGCCTCACGTGGCCTTAGCTTCAGCGTGGTGCAACCCTTGGATGCGAAGTCGGCCACAGAGCGGTGCTGCAGGTTCAGCCCCGCAGGCACTTGCACTTGGAATGACTTGGCAACAAAGGGCTGAGCAGCGCGGCTATGGACCAGGTTGCCGTCTGCCGCAACCAGCAGATGGTCACATGCAGCGGTCAGAATGAGGTACTGATCCATCTGGCGTGGGATTGGTACAAGGCATGGGTTGAGCACATACACTTGCACCGAAGCGCTCTCATCTTGCACCCAGATCACCTCCTGCACAGCATGAGATGCCAAATCGTATGCTGCCGCTACCAGTCCTGTACTGCTGTTCAGCATACAAGAATGGCCACATAAACCCAGGCTTAATCTTGCAATGCTGTGTGTCAGCATATGTCCTATCCACGAACACACACATGAACGTGGCAGTCGTTGGTACAAATACTATCAGTTTTCGTACCAGCCAGCGCTGTAGTCTGTCGCTGCCGCCCGCAGAGAGTGCGGACGCACTGTCTAGTGTGGTCACCCGTACAGCAGCACACGCATGCGCCGCAAGGGCACGTGTCACAAGGGCACGTGTCAGTAGGGCTCACCTCAGGTGGCGGTGGCTCCTCGTCCTTTGCGGCTGTCATCTCCGCCCGGTACTGGAACACTGACTCAGCCTGCTTGCCAGAAGTCCGCTGCAATACAATTGGCCGTCTGCTTGGACCCAGCGGCAGCAGCGCGGCGCACTTTACAAGAGGTGGAGGGCCTTCTGTCAGCTCCACTGGTCCGTCTGAGCTTGCCTCACTCTTGACACCCTCTGCCGCAGCCTCGATCAGGTTCAGCACCTAAATCACACCAAGCAGCACTTTTTCAGGCCCACCACGGTTTCAGGCCCACCACAGAATGCCCAGGCATCAGAGCGGCCTGAGGGCGGTACCTCAAACGATGACATGCAGTTAGATCAAGCACATATTGGCACAACACATCAGCAGGCCCTTTGGATCATAGCTTGCATAACTTTTCAAGCATTTTGCAGTTGAGCACAGCAGATGCACGCATACGGGCAGCTTGGGGCTCTCCTGATTTCACACAAGCACATAGCAGTCAGAGGGTCGTGCGGCCGGACAGTTTGCACGTACCTCAATCTGGTGCTCTTTGCGCATACTAGACGCATACTCCCGAAGCAGTTTGCTGCCGCACCGCCACGCAAGCATCCAGGTCTGGTGGCCCTGTGCTGCACTGGCCATACTCTTGACCAAGTCCATGTAGGCAAACTTCCACTTGGGCGACAGCTGCCAGTTCCACAGATATGGCGACTTGTAGACCTGCACCCACTTACATGTCGTTTCATAATCACTGTCCACAGCACCTTGCGCCCTGCGACCCTTATCATATGGCAAGCTATACAGCACGCCAGTCTGCTCGTGCCAGCCTTAGTGCATGGTGATGTCACTAATACAAAGCCATCCAGGCGGTGCCACGTCAGATACAGTGCTTTCCCACGCCAGGCGCACTACACGAACGACAGGCTCGAGCATGACCTAATCATGACCTTACAGTGCTTTGCCACCACAATCGCTTGTATCAGCGGCACTTTACGGCACTTCTTTTTGATGAGGTCGCTAAAACGGTGCACAACGGGGTAGGCGCGCTCGCACCTGTGTGAAGGAGATCTCCTCAGCTGCGGCAATTAGATGAGAACCAAGGGCATCGCATGCACGCCTCAGCATCTCGCTGTTGCCTCCAGCGCCACGCAAGCCGAGAACTCGCACAACTTCCGACAGCAGCAGATGGCGCTTGCGGCCTGCACCGAGCATGGAGCACACATCGGCGCAGTCAATCTGCGCCGCCAGCTGGTCCTGGATGGATGCCATGTTTGCAGCCTCATGCATGACGCTCAGTAGCACGGCAAGAACGTGCGGACGCCAGTTTCCGACTGATATACCTGTACAGAGCACCGTTTGCATCTTTGCAACTAATGTGTTCATCACAACATGTCAGTGGGATCAACACGACTTTGCTGGTGGAAGGTGTCCACTCCTGCTCATGCCACACACTGAACTGCAATGTGCATGGTGCAACTGCAATGTGAATGGTGCACCTTGACGTCTGTAGGAGACTGATCCCGACAGATCGTGATTTGTTTTAGCTGCTAGTTTGTTGCAGACATCCCTACCATTGACAAGCACTGCCCAGAGTGCAATTCTGGGCAGCAGACTTTGCATCTGTTGCAATCACATGACCATACACGCGTTGATAAGCCACAGACAGGCATGATCTCAACTTCCATTGATAGGTAGCCTGCACGTAAGCTTTGCTACGCAGAGTACAAACAGAAGCCTGCCACTCCCGGCAGATGTGCGCAAGGTGCGCACTGGCATGAAACCGTGCAGCTTTCAGCTTGAGCGAGGCGACCAAGGGCCATGCCCCGCGCTCCTTGTACAAGCCAAGGGCATTGTCAAGGTGTCCCTGCACGATTGCTGCAACCTTCGGCTCGCGGATTTTTGCACACGCCTCAGCGGTAGTGACACAGCCGCCAGAGGTCCTTGAACTGAACGCCAGCAGCCGTTCTGCCTCCTCTGCTGTTGCCTCCTGCAGAGTGTCCCCCGCCAGATTTGCCCGTAGCAGTGGGAAGGCGGCTGTGAAGCCGGAAGTTGCAGCCGATGCCCCTGTTGTGTCACTGAATCCGCTGTCATCGCTGCCTGCCAGTGCAAGCGATGATGACTCGGTCACTGCAAGGTCTGGTTCCGTCTTGCCTCGCTTCAGCGTGGTCGTTCTGCACGTCCGTCCTGTGAAGTCGAAGAGTGTTCTGGTATGCACAGCAATGAGAGCTACGGCAGCCGTTCAGCTTCCAGAGGCAACGCAAGGCTCAGGAACTGTAACGAAGCACATGCTTTCAGGCATGCAGTGAAAACTTGCAAGTCAAATTCACGCAGTGTCACCATCGGGACGTTGAGCGGCTGGACTAATGGTCGCAGTACGGGCAGGTACGCTAGCGAGCGGTTGAAGAACAGTGGCATGCGGCTAGGGTCCGAGCGCACTGGTCATAGCGCTCCAAAAAAGCAGCCGCGGAGCCACTCTCAAGGGCAGCTACCTCCAACAGCACTGCCGCAGCAAGATCCTCGTGTGAGGAGGCAACGTATACATGCTCTCCGACAGCACGTCCAGTTGCAATAGCGGTCTCGTAGTGGCCCTTAGCGTCTTGTGGTGAGCCAGCCAGTAGGCAGAGATCCCCCAGCCGCTTGGCATACCTTGCCATCTTGCGCCGCGTCTCCACCGTTGGATCTCTGCTGCCGCTATTTCCAAACCTACATGAGTCCACAAAGTGTTTTCAGTTTCACAAGATTATCTGCAAGGGGTGACCATATGGCGCCGCACATACATAGCTTTGGGACCATTAGGCAATCACAGGATGTAAGCAAGCCGGTCCAGATGCAGTGCAGCGGCAAGTAAAATGATAACTGGCACATGACCATCACAATCAGGGCTGTGCAGAGCACTGGAAATCGCCGGCAAGTATGTCGATACTAAGCACCGCGCACCCGAATGCATGGTCAACAGGAGTGTCCAAGGACATCTCCTTGTGCTGAAGCTCTAGCACTGCCTTCGCAATGTTCATGTGCATGCAACCAGCGAAGTCGAGCATGCAAAACCCCAGCATCACCGAGTCCTCAATCTCTTGGCGAGTCAAAGCCGCTAGGCCCTCCATCTCTTTGTTGGACAGAACTGCGTCACGGCATGCTTGAACAGCGTGGTCTGAGCCAAATCCAAATAGCCGACAGGCTGGATTTGGGATGCCAGCAAGCTGCATGACGCGCTTTGCTGCAGCCTGGTACTGCGCGTATGTCTCCCGCACATCCTTCACCTTGTCACACTCGAAGACGCCGATGACACCATGAAACACCCGACTGCGCTCCAGGTCAGATATGCATGACACATAGTCAGCATCAAGTTCCTGCATTTGGGTGCAGTGATACTCACAGAGCTTCGCACGGCAAGCTAGGGTTCAATATGTCTGGACAAACAACACACTGTTTCATAGGAGAAGTGCATGTAGCCATATTTCCAAGGGATGTGCTTGAAAGGCGACTTCACGTCCTCTTGACAGATCAGCTGAACATCATGTAGTTTGACCTGTATCATGGACCGAACTCTTAGGCGACACCCACGGCACGGAGTCTTCAACTTTGAGGCAATCGCCACCCGTGCGCACATGTGAGTAAGCTTGAAATGTTCTGGCCCACTGCTGCAGTGTCTCCACTGCCATGTCACCAACTGGGATGACCGCCTGCACTCGACTTGGTTTGGTAACTATTCAACGTATTGCGATCATCACCACATAAAGCCAGAGAAGAATGCAGCACTTACCACTCTGATGAATCCACTCGAGAACAGGTTCTGTCCTTCGCAGAGCCATTCTCCGGTGTACTGACCCACATTTTCGTGCTTGTTGCGCGCTTTCAGGCGTTCCAGCATCTTTTAAAGGAGGCGTACACCCGCAACGCCGTCAAAATATGTCTGGTTTGGGAGGTAAAATTGCATGATTCGAAATAGACCAACCATCTCTGCAAGCTGGTGTGTCCGATTGCTCAGGCCAAACCGCGCCCCTGTGTAGCGTCAGCCACCTCGCGCCAAACCTTAAATTACCCGGAAGCCAATTCCAGAAAAAGCAACGAGTTCCAAATGTTTGCGCGTTCAGTACTATACACAGCCATGCGCACCGCGGTGCATCGTCACCGTCCCTGGCGTGTTCGCGGGCACCCACTCGGATGTGATCATGCGTTTCATGCATACACCCCAGCACAACGCTAGCGCGCTGCAGCGTGGACACACACATGCACAGCGCTTTTCAGCCAGCAGATTGACTTTTGCGGCGCACGATCTGAGGGCTGAAACAAGTTGATTGAACTCAAGAAAGCACCACAGTTATCGTGTGGCTCACCGATGCCCAATTAGAGAAGCCCTGCCACATCCACAGTGATTGCTTTGCATTCAAGTGAATCAAGCGGGACTTCAACGAGCACACACAAGATGGTGCCTGGAAACAGGTCCTGAGAGAGCCACTGCAAAAGTTCCCGCTCATTCAGCCGCTATCAACCCGCTGCGACCACACAATTGAAATCGGCATATCGGTTCCTCCACACGATTGCACAAGTGGCAGCGGGGCATGGCGCAATCTCCAAGCGCACGTTCATGCTTAATGCCACGCGCGATCTGTCCACGAAGCTGTGCTGCACGAAGGCGTGTGCGACCCCTCCCCTCCGCGCCAGGCTAGCCGTGAGGGCGCGTCTGGCCGCCCTGGCGGTACCCACTGACGGCCTCCCAGAGCCGTTGCGCACAGGCCGCCACCCATGGCCTGTCCACCTCGGCCCCTGGCGCGCGATGCAGCCAGCCCCCCTCCCCCCACGCAATGCACCCAGGTGCCGGATACGGCGGCGCCTAGCCGACCGCGATACTGACAAGCAGCAGCTTAGGCACTGTGGGTCTCGGGCCGAGGCTACGGCGATTGCGCATGGCCGCGGCCCAGCGCAGCATCGTGTCCTGCCGGTGGCCATGCTGGCTGCTGTGGCTGAATCTGCGCCAACTTCGCGCCAGCTAGGCGCACCGACGTGCCCAGCACCTGGTGCCTGTGAGTACCGCACCATGCTGGGCTGGGTGGGCGTGTTGTGTGCTTGAATTGTCGAGGGCGTAGATTTCTTTGAGACTTGGGCGCCTGTGGGGAGCTATGCTACCTTCAGGGCTCTGTTGTCTGTCTGTGCTGTGGAGGATCTGGAGACGAGGCACAAGGACATTACGTGTGCTTTCCTGAATGGTGTTCTGGAAGAGGAAGTGTATGTGGCACAACCTGCTGTATTGGACGATGGGTCTGGTATGGTGTGGCGCCTGAAAAAGGTGTTGTATGATCTGGAGCAAGCCGCCAGGGAGTGGCATAAAGCGCTTGCAGAGCTCTTGCTGAGAATGGGCTTTGTGAGATCAGCCAGTGACCTTGCACTGTTCATTTGCAAAGTAGGACGATGTCTTATTTTCCTATGGGTCGATGATCTGTTGATCTTTGGTCGTAAGGAGCAAATGGATGATGCCATCAGTAAGATCCTTGAGGCATTTGAGGCTCGTGACCTGGGGGAGCTGGGATATGTGCTGGGTATGGAGGTCATACGTGATCGGTCTGCTCGCACTATCACCATTTCGCACAGAAAGAACATCTGGGACATGCTGGAGAGATTCAGTATGAATGAGTGCAGAAAGGCACCAACGCCGTTGGTACCAAAGCAGGAAGTGTTTAGTCTGAAGGAGGATCCTAAGGAAAAGGAGGATGCAGGAAAAGGCTACTGTCACAGAGCATAAGAGGTTTATGCAAGCCATAGGAAGCATCCAGTATGTGGCTGCTGTGTCGCGTCCTATTATTTCCTTCCCGGCTAATGTCTTGGCCAGGCATATAGCTGGGAGTGCGAAGTGTCATTGGGCTGCTCTCCAGCATGTACTGAGATACCTGCCAGGGACCATAGATCTTTGCTTGACTTTTAGTGGCTCCAATGAGGAAGTGCGGTGTTGAAAGCATTTACGGATGCTGACTTCGCCAATGGTGCATGCTTGAAGAGTGTGTCAGGAGTGATAGTCCGGATGCATGGGAACTGTGTGTTCTGGCGTTCGAAGAGACAGAATACTGTGACTGGTGACACGAATGAGGCAGAGCTGATTGCGATGAGCTCAGCAGCCAATGAGGTGATGTGGGCTAAGCAGTTGTGCACTGATCTTGGTTTGTCAGCTGTGAAGCCAACTCTGTGGGGTGACAACAAGAGTGCCAATTTGCTAGCAATGAACCCCATCTCTAGTTACTGCTCCAAGCACGTCAGGGTGAGGGACTTGAGAGTCCATGAGTTTGTAGAACTCGATGAGTTGACTATCAGCTGGGTTAGCACGGTAGACATGCTAGCTGATATGTTTACAAAGGTGTTGGCGGGACCAGCACTGACAAAATTTAGAGATAGACTACAGCTTGCGGTACTACAAGCCTGGTCTAGGGGGAGTGTCGTGATCCAGCCATGCACAGGACTGTCGTGATCCAGCCATGCACAGGACTACGGAGACCATGCATGGAGTGGATGCACGGTGCTGTTCCGGAGTGGCTATGGGACGCCATGCACCGATGGCTTACCATATGCACGAGCAATGCATGCAGATTGCGTGCAGCAGACAACGATTCTGATTGTATCCGTATGAGACGTTGATTGAACGCTTATATAGGCTCTACTGATCAAAGTGTAATCACTCTTATTCTGCTAAAGACTCACGTGCTTTAATCCAACACTGAGAGCGCACTGTCACGGCGGAACCTGTACACCAGCCATGTAAACACGCCAGGCGCTTCCGCCCAGCTGATGGACGACCGGAAGCGAGACAAGTACGGCCGCTCCGGCACTGGCGCGTGTCGCTTTGTGTCCCTGTCGCATGAGACGTTTGGCCGTGTGGGCACGGGTGCGTTCGCCTTCCTAAATAAGATCGCTGACTTCGCTGCGGCTGCGGGGGCCGTGTCCAGGCGAGCGTTCTTGCAGAATGCCATGTGCGAACTCTCCACCACTCTGTGCCGTGGTGCGACGCGCCAGGTCCTCGCTGCGGCTCCGCTGCGTATGCGGCTGGCGGGCCGGGCGGTGGTGCCTGGCCACGCTGTCCCGTCGGACGTGCTATAGGCGGCCGCTGGTCGCCTTGCTGGGCCGGGTGCCGCGGTTGCAGCGGCGCAGGCCGGCCCCGCGTCTGGTCGTGCTGGCCCGCCCTGCCTTCCCGCAAGCCGCCGTTGGGGGGAGTGATGCGGCTCCGCCAGTGCCCTTCGCGCCCCGCCCTCGGGCCCCTGCCGGGCGGCCGGACCGGGAGGGCTGGTACGCCTTGCACTGTCGGGGGCGTGAGCCCCCAGGTTCTCTTGTGCGGGGGGCCCGTGATGAAATGCTCCAGTGGGGCCGGATGGAGTGGAAGTGCTGCTGTTGGGGGGTCAGTGGTAGCTGGTTTTGTTGGGGTGGGCAGTAGTGCGATGGTGGTGGTTGCTGTGTGCGGTTGTGGCGCGGGTGCCGTGGTGGAGGGGTGCGGGAGTGCGCATGCGTGTGGGTGCGTGGGTGTGGTTGTGTCGGCTGTGTCGGTTCGTTGTGGCTTTTCACCTGCGACAGTGATTGCTTTTTGCTGGTGTCTACCTTCGGGGGGTTTTGGCCGTCTACTTTCCTTCTGTTGCCCTCGCTGCCGGGCTATTGCGTTCATCTCCGTGTAACACACCATCCAGGTATGTGACAGCGCGACCCCCTGCGCACAGCTACGGCAGTGCTTAGATCCCACAGTGCCTAAGGGCTTCGGTCCGCTGAATTACAACAACTAGATCCATCATCTAGTACAGGAGGTTGTGCCACATACACTTCCGTGCGTGGCCCCCCCCCCCCCCCCCTCCGCCCATCTCGCCCCGCGAGCCCCCGCCCTCCACCCATTTCGCCCTGCAGCCCCCCCCCCCCCCCCCGCACCAGATCCCTCCCTCTTTTCTCCCTCCCTCTTTTCTCCTTGCAGCGCACGTCCGCCGTTTCTCCTCTGCGCCCCTCCCCGGACACCGCTCGGGCTGCCGGGCTGGCGGAGGCTACGGCTCCTGGGACCGATGCCTCGCGGCCTCGGACATGGCCGTAGCGCGCGCTGTCGAGCCCGTGCAGACTGCTAGTGTCGCGTCGACGACCGCTTGTGGGCCCGGCGAGTGCTGGCTGTGTGTTTGGTGTGCGCGTGGCCTGCGTGGTACTGCGTGGTGTGTGCGTGTCTGCTTTTGCGATGGCGTTAGTTTGTTCTGGCATTTGCTCGTGCGGCGCGTGGCCTTAGTGCTTGCGGCGGCCGGTCTGTCTGCTTGCTTGTTGCCTGGTCTGTTGCCTCGGCGCTGCTGAGTCCTAGATCTATCACTGTGTAACACATACACTTCCTCCTCCAGAACACCATTCAGGAAAGCACATTTTATGTCTATGTGTCTCGTCTCCAGATCCTCTACAGCACATACAGACAACAGAGCCCTGAAGGTAGCATAGCTCCCCACAGGCGCCCAAGTCTCAAAGAAATCTACGCCCTCAACTTGCGTAAACCCCCTGGCTATATATCTAGCCTTGAATTGCTCAATCTCACCTTGTGCTCCTCGCTTAATCTTAAGCACCCACTTGCCTGTCACAGACTTCACTCCTTCTGGGTACCAGACTAGTTCGAACACATCATGTTCCCTTAGGAGGTCAACTCATCAAGCATTGCTACGATCCACTGCTCACGATGGCAGCCACTCATGGCCTGCTTTACCGTTGGATCGTCCAGCACAGCCTTGACCTTCTTCCTCGCAGCAGCTGCACGCCGGGACTCACTGCGGCTAGCAGTAATGCCACTGCTCGGATTCACCTCCTGCCCCGTCGTCTGTTCTGCATCAGGAGTCACATTGTCAGCCGTCGCCGACACTCCTTCAAACAAGTCACCGACGTCACTCTCCATATGGACTACTGTGGAGCTCCCAGCTTCATCATGCTCACGTGCATCATCCGGGGAAATGCGCTCAACAGCTGCATTCTCTCTCTCATTCACTCCCACAGCATGGACAGCAGGTCTTAAGGTTTTGCGAATCAAGTTGAAAGGTTTTGGAACCCATCGAACCCTCACCTCTGGTGCCGGATCCAGATGTTCTCCGCTGCCTCCTGCGGCACTTGGTGCTAACTCTCCCCCTGAGCCAGCTCCGCCTGCCTCTACTCCACAAGGCAGATGCCGTAGCTTGCCTTACCCCTGACGATCATCACGCTGTGGCACATGCCGTGGCTTACCGTGCTCCCAGCGCACTGTACGTCCTGACACCGCTGACCCTTGCCTTCGGTCGTACCTCCCGTGGCTATCAGGTTTCGCAGGTGGGGGTGGCTCACTCGGCTCCCTGCCCATCGACCGTTGGACTCGCTGCAGTGAACGCGAGCGCGATCTAGACTGAGAGTCTGAGGGCTCAGACTCCTCTGGAGATGACTCCTCCAAATCACTGGCAGCCTGTGGCTGTTCCTCCCCCTTAGACACATCATTCTCACTACCCTGTGGCTCAATGCGGCATCTGCTCATGTCCAGCACTGCTCCATCCCTCGTGGGGATCACATCTCTCGGTCTTGTCTCAGCATCGTGCGGACCAGACGGCTGCTGAGCCGCATCATACTACCAGTGTGGTACCCTGTTCACACAATTCTCGGCTGTGTAAGCGCAACGCGCTGTCACCACTGCCTCACTGATCTCAGGCGTGTGCCACCGCTCATGCCTGGCTATCAGCTCAGAGCCTAAAACACGCGGTGAAAACGGCGGCTCACCCTGTTGAGAACGTCGCGACGTTCTAAGTGATTGCAGTCTAGTGGTATAGTACTGCATTTTCAACAAAAGCTGGGACTCCAGAGGGTGGAGGTGATACCTCCTCAGCTTCCCCGTAACAGACTTGGTGTTTGACTGTCCGAGTAGTCGCAACATTGTGTACTTGCCGTGGCCATTCAGCTTGTACGGTTGACGCATGCATGGCATTTGCATGACATGCCGCTGTTTGTGCTGGGTGGGGTTTGAAACCCTGACCTCTGGATTAACCAGCTTTTGTTGAAATTGCAGTACTATACCACTAGACTGCAATTTCAACACACCCTCAGGCAACTCATCATCCGGCACATAGCGCCGATGCAACTGCCTGCCTGGTTCCCAGTATGTGTGCCCCAGCGCTGGATGCTCCCCCTCAGCCCATTCCACATTTCTGCCCCTCTCCAGCATCATGTGATCACGACTGACTGGTGGTCGCACTGCCCTAACACTAGTTGATCTCAACCATTTCATCATGTTGGGCAAGAAACCAACGTCAGGTACTACACGAGTATGCTCATCGGGCATGATCTCGAATTCTCCCAGCTCATAGTTCTCCAACACGACCGGATCCACCGTAGCTTGCTCCGACATGTGGAAACGTTTCGCAAACTCTCTCAGCAGAGCTGGTGGAGAAGCTGTATGCCTATACATACGTACTGCTCCCCCATTCCCTCGCTTCACGTAAGCTCTGTCCATGTGAGGACCAGCACCCGGTCCCATGTAGAAACCGAGCACTCCTCTGTCGTCCAGGTGCCTGAAATCTTCTCTCCGGGCATACACATACATCGGACACCCGAAAGGCTTCACCTGGGCCACCACCAGATGGAATGTATCCTCACTCACATTCCTGAACCATAACAAATACAGTACAATCTGCCTGACATCCACATTCTTCACACACTGGGCGACAGACTTCCTATCGCCCCTGGCCATACCCGCATCAGCCAGAGCCTGCAGACTCATCCTCTGAGCCTGAGCTTTCCTGGTCTGCAATTGCGTGGCTCTCACAGCCTCATTCGTTGACCACGGTTCATGACTGGACTGCACATGTCTCTCCTCCAGTTTCTGCTTGGCCTCCTTCCGCCTAACACCCTCTAGAGCTGTGCTAGGCGTCAGGTTATGCGCATGGTTCACACACATATACGCCTCTGGCCACAGAAATGCAGGCACAGCCGCTTGCAGCAGGCTTGCCCTCACACTCCTGTTCAGCACACCGATCTTTATCTCCGCCATTCCATTGGACTCATGCTGGCACGTGGCAGTGTACGTGTGCTCAATGCCACGCCACGCGAGGTACTGAGCCAGCTGGTTAGAGCTGAACTCACCACCCTGGTCAGTGTGCAGCCTCCGCACCCAAATCTCTCTATCATATACGATCTGAGTGCGGATTCGCTCAATCAGCAGGCATATCATTTCCGCAGCCCCACTCTTGGACTTCAGCGGAATCACATGGGAATACCGGGAGTACTCATCCACCACTACCAGGATGTAGTTCATACCCCCGATTCCTACTGGCTTGATCTGCCCTGCTAGGTCAGCATGCAACACTTCTCCAGCATAGGTGGCATTCTCAGTCACCTTGCCCCCGTGCTGTGCCCTATCGCCACTTCTCTGTTCAGCCACATGGCAACCATGACACTGAAGTGCTACCCCCGTAGGTTTCAGCATCTTCAGGTCATACAGGTGTGGGTTGTCTCTCATCAACTGGAGTACCCGATTGCCAGCATGGTGAAAAGCGATATGCACTAGGAATGATGGGTCAACCTGGAAGGAAAATCCCTGTTCGCCCGGTACACCGATCACTGCAGCAACTTGCTGCTGCTCTCGCACCCATTTCCCATTTCTATGGAACAGGTTATTCGCACTTGTCCAGGCTGCTCCCCTGTCAACCGGTCGCATTTGCCATATGGGCCTGCCTTTCCCACAGAGCCATGTTAGAGTGGGCTTTCCATCCTCATCCTCACCCTGCTTACAGTTCCTATGGAACCCATGGATCTGGTCATGAAAACCAGGCATCACCACCCTGTTCGCATGCTTGCCAGTATGCAAGTAAATCGCAGACTTCATCAACTCCTTCGTGGAAAGGATGTTGATAGGACTAGCTGGCACCCAGTAGACATTTGTCAGCTCTATATCTACTGGCATGATAGTGCCCTGCTTATTCACTATTTCCCCAGGTTGGCTCTGATCGTGCCCACACCATACATGTCTAGCCTGCCCTGGTCAAGGTGTTGACACTGTGGCACATCCGGCGGCTTGATTTCGCAAAACATATCGTAATCGAAACATGTGTTCATGTCTGAGCCACTGTCTATCAGGAACGTGTATGGCATGTTGGGAGCTGGCCCATCAGCGCAGTGAGCTCGCAGCTTATCTAGGTCAACTACAGCCACCTGAGGGCCACCGCGGCCTCTGCCACGGCCCCGTCCTGCAGCTGCTTCCTTCTGCAGGAATTGCCTGACCTCTGCAGAGAGCAATGGACAATCTTTCTGCACATGCCCGGGCTTATCACAGTTGAAGCATTTTCTCTTTTCTGCTCCCCCTGCTGCCCCTGCCCCCACTGCTGCTACCTGTGGGGGTGAACCTTGGCGACCACCGTAGCGTCCACCTCGGTACCCTCGTCCCCCATGGCGCTGCTGTCCACCGCGATCATCCCGTGGGAATCGCGACGGACTCTGCTTGCTGTTTGTCTGGGCATGTGTCAACAGCGTAGACACTATCTGCTGCACTGGCATGGCCTGCAGCATGGGCTGCAACAGGCTGTACTCCTTGTCTACTGCCAGCAACTGTCATCTGTATAACTGATCAGACACAGTCTCACTCTCACCCAGTCCCCTCTCTCACCCAGTCCCCACTCTCACCCAGTCCCCTCATCTGAATGACTGTGCCCACCACCTCATTCACATGCCTCTCCAGCGGCTTGCCAGCCTCCTGGGTACTACTGAGCTGGTGATACAGCTTCTGCATTTCTACTTCCACTGATGGCATATACTTAGCATGCAGCAACGACCAGACCTCATGGACGTAACTACAGTCTGCCACAAATTCTCTATCCTCCTTTGGCAACGTGGTGAACAACCAGTGCATGACTTGCTCATGAGCCTGACTGCTCTGAGCAAGTGGATCATTGACTAGCAGGCTACTCTCACCCACCATCTTCGCCCAGCTCTCTACCTCCTTCTTAAATATTCGGAAGTGATCATTCTTGTAGTGCCACACCGGGAACATGTTCTTCTCTACTAGAGATTTCCCCGGTGCTGGCCTGGGCATGGCAAGCGACAGCGCTTGCGCTAGCGTGCCTACATCAATAGATCCAGCCGTAGCTGGTATTCCTGACGATATCGCAGCCTGCAAAGGCTGCGGTATTGGAGGCGGTATCTGTTGGGTTGTCCACGCAGCTGGCGCTGCGAGGTGTGCCGGCTGTGCTCCCTGCGCCGCGGCCTGAGCTCCTGCTTCCCGCGTAGGATCAGCAGTTCCTGGCAATGCGGCCTGCAGAGGACCTGCATTGGGATACCCGTAGGTCCCATCGCGCTGTTCTTCCCCGTAGGTCACGAACTGGTCCTCCGCGGCCTGCTCGCGGCGCGCTGTGGAGCGTGTGTGGTGGTGAGGACGAACTTCTTCTCCATTCTCACCGTCAGAGCCGATAGATCCTTGGCGAGATGCCATTGGGACTTCACGGCGTGGTGACATCCTGCAACACGACCATCGAACGTCGCAGGACACGCAGACCTGTAGGCCTTTCTGCGAGACCAGTACCCTAGCAGCATGCAGTCCAGCCGTAGCATTATGCATCTGCGTACTCTAGTCTCTCTACGGACTCTACAACTAAACGCTAGAGCGGTGTGAATCGCTCATCGGGACGCTCAGCTGTAGCCGTAGACCACTGGACTCTCTCGCAAGCGTACAGACATTGCTAGAATACCCACAATCATCACCGATACCATGTCGTAATTCAGCGGACCGAAGCCCTCAGGGCATTGTGGGATCTAGGCACTGCCGTAGCTGTGCGCAGGGGGTCGCGCTGTCACATACCTGGCTGGTGTACAGGTTCCGCCGTGAAAGTGCGCTCTCAGTGTTGGATTAAAGCATGTGAGACTTTAGCAGAAGAAGAGTGATTACACTGTGATCTGTAGAGCCTATATAAGCGTTCAATCAACGTCTCATACGGATACGATCAGAATCATTGTCTGCTGCATTGGTCGTGCATATGGTAAGCCATCTGTGCATGGCGTCCCATAGCCACTTCGGAGCAGCACCGTGCATCCACTCCATGCATGGTCTCCGCAGTCCTGTGCATGGCTGGATCACGACAATATAGGCTCTACAGATCACAGTGTAATCACTCTTCTTCTGCTCAAGTCTCACGTGCTATAGTCCGACACTGAGAGCGCACTGTCACAGCGGAGCCTGTACACCAGCCAGGTATGTGACAGCGCGACCCCCTGCGCACAGCTACGGCAGTGCCTAGATCCCACGATGCCTTAGGGCTTCGGTCCGCTGAATTACGACAAGGACTACGGTCACCATGCATGGAGTGAATGCACGGTGCTGTTCCGGAGTGGCTATGGAAGCCATGCACCGATGGCTGACCTTATGCACGAGCAATGCATGCAGTTTGCATGCAAGCAGACATTGATTATAATCGTATCCGTATGAGACGCTGATTGAATTCAATCAAGCGTGAACGCTTATGTAGGCTCTACAGATTGTAGAGTAATCACTCTTCTGCTGCTCAGACTTACGTGTATTCCATCCAACGGAGACACCGGCACTATCACGAGCAGAGCCTGTACACCAGCACAGGTATGTGATAGTAACGAACCCCTGCGCATAGCTACGGCAGTGCACAGGATCTCACAATGCCCTTACGGCTGAGATCCGCTGGTTTACGACAGTCTGTTCGTTCGCCTCACTGCAACCAGCGCTGGAGCTGCGCTACCGCGCCTTGTCGGCTGGGTCGTTCGCATTGAGCGGAACAGCCGGGGTGACATGGTCATCCATTTTCCGCCCAGCAAGCGCTGGATGTCGTCATCTCGCATGTGGCATCCAAATTGTAAGCCAATATGGAGACCCGGGGGATGGGCTGGACCGCTGCGAGCCGAGAGCCAGAAAATCCGGAGCTTTCGGCTTGATGTGCCAGGCGCTGTGCACCATATTTCAGTTGGTGCCGTGCGCAGTTGAATCCTGTGGGTAAATGGGTGAGCGTGCAGTGCAGCTCATCAACTGCAATGTGGATGTGGCCAATGCGGCCGGCCGCAGTCCCAAGGGTGCGTTGGTTCGCGGGGCCATGCAGCTTGCCTCGGTTGCGCTGCAGGAGGGTAACACTGACATGTACAGGTCGTCGGCGTGGGTAATCTCGCGGGGGCTCCTCGATGGTGTGCATTATGACCCCGGGCTTCCCGTCCCGGTGTTGGAGGCGCAGGTTGCTGTTTTGCTGCTGTGGTAGTTGCTCCTGCACGCGGTGTGCGGCGGCCTGTGAGATTTGCGGGGCGCATTTTGGATGGCATGTGTAGTGGCGGCCTCGGTTCCCGTGCACTCTTTTGTCATTACTCCATGCTCCTGTGTTGCTGTGAGCCTATCCGAGACATGGCCGGCCGTAAGGACAAGCAGGACCAGGACACGCTAGTCAGCGCATAGCAGTAGCATGCACCGATCTTCCGTGGGCAGGTGGATCGACAGATCTGGTGGATCTGGCGTAGACCATTTACCCTAGCTACTGTGTTGAAACTGAACCCATGATCTATTTAGGCCTCCACTTCATTGTATCATCTTCCCTTTCATCTCTAAAATGGCGTAAACATGCCATGATGGCACCCCAGCTATGTCGGCCTTCCATGACACGTGTACATGCATGTACGCGCTATACGCCACGTGTACGTGCATGCACTGCGCACGGCCCATCGCGGTGCATCGCTCGAGCGTAACCGAGGTGCCTCGCTCGGCCCATCACCCGAGCGCGCTCGGCGCGGGTTGACGTTGTGTAGGGCTCTGCCCTACCTACCTACCTACCTTGGGCTAACTGGGCCTGGCTGGGGCCTACCACGCGGGTTAGCACAGCGACAAAGCCAATTTCAATTCCCTGAACTGATAACGCATTTAGTGCTTCAAATATTGTAGATTCATCAGACACCTTCCGTAGAATCCTTTCATATCGTCGCATCCGTCGCGTGAAGGATCTGCCACCATTCCCGGAACGATGAACTGCCCACGATCCTTCCGGAATGTTCACGATTTCACGCACCTGCTTTGGCCACGCTGCCTGTGCAGGTTCACAAACCGTCCGCACGGCATGATGGATCATTGAATAGTATCATTGTAACCTTCATAGCCGGCGTGGGGCCTGGCAGTTCTTGGAATGGGCGCTGGGTGCCTTTGACTGCGCACTGCTTGCTGCTCATTAGGCACTGCACCACTATGGTACCCTATGCCGCCCCGATTGACATGGCAAACTTCATGTTTAACTCAAATAAGCTGTCTGCTCCGCGCGGTTCTCGCGTATATGTCGTGCAGGCAGTTGCGTGCCTGCACTGCACCCGACAGCCATGATGGTCGCCCGCTGTCCTCAGCGATAACATCGCGCCATTCCGAGACCACAACAGTCCTAATATAACTCCTATAGGTGAAATTAGGCAGTAGTGCATCGAAAATATCCCGGTCTGAGTCAACATTAGGCACGCAGTGCCCTAGCGCACTGGCATATTGCAATATGCCAATATATTGTCCAATTTCAGCAGCACAACAGGGGACGCTGGCCGACGCCATGCAGTCTGAAACGTCATTATTCGTGCTATCAGGAATTTAGCTGTTGGATCGAAGTGATCCATGCCATTCCAACCCTACTGCCGCACTACCAGGCCACGGATGGACAGGCAGATACGAGCGAACACTACAAACGTCGATAGAGGGATCGCAACGCAGCATGATGAAGCCTTGGGTCACGTGCACTAGTTCTGGCCCTGAATTGTGAGGCCGTGATAAGTAGAGCGGGCGGCCGGCCGGGCCCGACCCAGCGGACGCGCACAGTATGCAAGCTTGCAAACACGCTGTGATTGTGTTGCGCCGCAGAATGCTTGCAGCAGCGCGCTGCTGCCAAACACATTGATACCCAAACACGACTGCGATCGCTTGATCTTAAGTTGTTGCGCAGGCTATCGCAAGCGTCACATGCAATCGCGTATGAGACAGCTGTATAGTCTGTCCCTCAACGCTACAATAGGTGCATCCGCTTGTGTGAGCGAATGCCATATTGCTTGCGTCAACTACGTCCCTTGGACTGATACCAACTTTTGTGATGTCTGCGTTGGAACTGCGGGTGGCGCGTTCCACGGGATCCGTGGGAGCAGCTCCTTGCAGAGTTGTCACTTCAGGGCACGTTGCACAACCACCCCAGATAGTAAATCCCTTTGTTACGTCCCTCAATGTGAACCTGTGATAACAACAGCTGATGTCACAAGATAATGTGCGCTACCAAGTCTTTGCGCGGCCTCCTGCAGAGATGACAGATGCTTGCAGCTATGTGCAGGCAACGTTTCACAAAGACGTGTGCAGCACAAGACGTCAAATTCCCGGACTTTGTACCACGGGACAAAGCAGATAAGATCACATCGCCCGAGGCCCGTGACATGCTCATGAGCTATCAGCGTTGTCAGGTAGATGTGGCAGGTTTGCCGGCGCTCCGGACAGCATTCGTGGGTCCACGGCTAAGTTCACAGACTTCACAAGAATTCAATCGTGCCCACCACCAGCCCATAATGCTACTGCATGGCTTTGATAGCAATGCGCTAGAGTTTCGAAACATATACCCGTACCTGTCCCAGGAGACTGACACATATGCCATAGACTTGATTGGGTGCGCTGCAAACACGGTTCTACTGTTGAGCGCCACACTGAATGTATCCGCACCATCGTACAACCTATCTGCAAACTGCTTCAAACATGGAGCTGTGGTCACAAGCACCTCCGGTTGCAGGAGTGGCTTTACAGACATGTCTTTTTATTCCGATGACGAAGACCTGCCTCTTGGTCCTGACCAGATCCGTGAGCAGCTGTATCAGTTCTGGAAAGCCAAAATCGGACAACCCGTGGTGATCATGGGTGCATCACTGGGGGGCACAGTTGCCTTGGATTTTGCTGCAACATACCCTGAGGTACGTGTACCACAATGACCCTGTCTCACGCAGGGCAATCTCACCTAGCTGAACCGCCATGATTGCCCTTCTTGTGTATCCGCCTCTGCTGAGGTGACTTCTGCAGACTCATTCACAATGCTGGCACACCTGCTTATAAGATGTAGCATATGTTGTGCGTGTGTTAAGCGACGGCTGTTGGCTCTGACACAAGTGCGTGCATGCCGCAGGCTGTGTCTGCAGTGGTCCTGGTTGCTGCACAAGGTACGTACATCTATGCTGACCCGATGCTCTCAGGTTGGGGTGATGTGGTATTGGGTGACAGTGCACTGCCCAACTGCCCAGTTCTACGTGGTAGCTTTGCATCAACGCAAGAGAACGGATTTCCCACGTTGCCTGGTTCTTTAAACAGACCCAGGCATCAATCAAAGCTTGCAGTAGTAGAGGTGAGCATATCAGTCACATGGATGCAGGATACATTGATGGAATTGGACCCGCTAGCAAAGTGCCACGATTCCTGACGTCATGGGGGGTCAAATTTCTGGGCAGCTACCCATTGCGAAGGAGTGCAACAGGCCTAGGCTTCGTTGACAAGCAAAAGTTCTCTACAGAAGATGCTGTTCGCATCGGTAGGTTACACACGTATGATGTGGGATGGGAGGCTGCAAAACTTGCCTTCATCTCATCCGGGGGCTACAAGTCAATCTCAAAGCAGGTAATGTTTTAGTCTATGTCAGGGCTGGGGTTGACGGCAGCATCGATGTTGTTTGCAGGGAACATGGCCGCAATATCAGCTGTCATACTGTTGTCACCAAGGAGCATGTTATGCCACATCGCATCGCAGGAAGCATGCAGCCCTGATGCATAGCAGTGTGTGCTTATATTTTCAAGTGACGACCATTCTGTAGGCACGTAAGTTGGACAAGCCAGCTCTACTGCTGTGGGGCCGTGAAGATGAGATACTGGATCCAAAGTATTTTGATATGTTCATGGAAGACCTCGAAAATGTGACGGGCCACTTACTAGATGGGTGTGGCCACTTCATGGTGATTGAGAAGCCGCAGGAATGTGCTGACCTCATTCTTGATTTTGTGCGGACTTCTGAATCGGCTGCTTCAGACAGCAGCCCTGCAGCAAGTGCATGATCACATTGTTCATGTTTTGCACAGACGCTCAAGATCAGCCTCCCCAGTCACAGCCCATAGTATCATCAGGGTTTCCCAAGGCAGTGCAAGCCCCTTTCAGCCTGGGTCGGCCATGGTGCTGCTGCAAGAGCCATGGGATCGAACCGGTTGCAGTTGTTGTGGCACCGGTCACATGGAGGACTTGCCGTGTCATGTACACCGACCGGCATGCAGGATGGCAAGATGTGCTGCTCACCGAGAATGTGTTACTGTCAAATGTTGATTAGACCAGATCGTTCCATGGAGAGTGTAAACAGTCCCGGTCAACACAATGCTGCTGGGATCTGTATCCTGACGACCGCAACTAGAACGAAGACAAACTACTGCAAACCTTGTCATTTGGTAAATTTGAAAACGCCATACTTATCGTATGATTGTTCCATCTTCTCGAGGACTCTGGTTGCATCGGCAATCTCACGCCTGATGAGCTGCTCCTCCGCTGACAACTCGTTTTGTACGGCTGCATGAACAGGCAGAGGTGTTACGGTACATTCCTCTGATATTCATACACTGCTACGACTTGGGCCATGGCCACATGAAAATACACAGATTACGCAGTCACACCTGTCTCTAAGACCGTGAAGCCGCGTCCAAACGACTGCAGGTCTTCCTCAAACTCCCGCACAATGCTGGCCTCCAGTTGCTGTGCGCCCCGGAACAGGTTGAATGGGAAGGACGCCCTCTTTGGATGGTCCGGGCAGCTGTTGTCTGTTATTGTGAAATCATCCCATCTGAGTCCGACTGACTCTGCTGCTTTTCGCATCTCAGGCTCATATGCCTTCGGAAACTCGGCCGCACGGGTATAGACGGTTGCACCTCCATACCCTAGCCAAGCATCATTGTTTCCCTTGTAGTATATGAAAGCATATTCATCTGGTCTCCAGCTGACGACATACCAATCATCCTCGTAGTGCAGATAACTGCAACATCAACGGCCTGATGGTAGCAGATGCAGCACTCTATCACTCTGTCGTATCCCGCAAAGCACTGGTGCGCACGATGCGAGTGGAATCTGACTGTGCACTACAGTAAGGTTGTATGAGCCCGTAGAGCTGAAACAACTGCGCCACAGCTACCCCATTACATGACAGTGCACTCCAGCAATCCATATCACTGACAGTGTAACATTCTTATCTTGCAGTAAGGCAGTCAAGGGATCGCACTCGTTGTCATGGTTGTATAACTTGCTTGGATGGACTGGATCCTGCACAACAATTCAAATGGGCCTCGACGAGCGCTTTGCTGTGATATCAGCCGTTTCTGCACCCGCTCGATCAAGTGTGCCACATCAGCCAAATGCAGCATGACAAGTCAACGCACCTGCAAGAATCTCTGCACAGTGGATCGCTCCAGGAAGTCTCCATCTGGCCTCGGAATGCGCCACTGGATATTTCCAAACAACTTACCCGGCTCAGGACTAGTAAAATAGTGCTCTTGACAGTCGAAGCAGTCAAATAGTTTGTTATAGCCTGCTGTAATGTACCAACGCCCTTGGAATTGTGACGTGTCGAAGGAATCATCCAAGATTTCATCGTTTGGGAGGGGATAGTTATCAGTGACAGCTTGTGGCACACACTTCTGGTCACTGACGGCACACGCATTAAAAACTGTCACAGCTTCGTCTTCATATAAATCTCCACATCTGCAAACGCATGGACGCTTCTTGGTCCACAGTGAGTTGCAGGTACTCATGGCTGAAACCGTGGTTGCGCGTGCGCACCGAATCTCGCATGCTTGCTCGTCTGGTTTTCCCTGGCAGCCTTGAAGACAGATCAAATCTTGAAGACAATTGAAGTCTCCGATGCATTTTGCTAGCTGGGTCTGGCAGCTTGTGAGGAGGCAAGTCCCGACTGCTGCCACGTCTGAAGCTTGCGACTCTGCTGCAGCTAGTGGGGACAGCTGGAGAACTGCACATGCCCTGCCTATCATCTGTGCACGCTTAAGGTTGCTAGCTTGGAAACAGGAGCAGGGCTACGTGTGCAAGGCCTCCCATCATTCAGTAGGGATATGGACATGTAGGCCAGGAGGCACAAATGCATGCCTCAGCGTGCAGCACAACTTCTGGAACATGAATAGGGTACTAGTTGCATAGCAGCCTTGTGAAGCATCAATAGAAAGATGAGGTATGTCTGTGGCAACGCGGCTCAACGAGTGTGTGCCACAAATTACTTTTAGGTGACGACAGGGTCATTGACCTTGTGGCATTGCGGCATGTGGCACAACCAGAGTCGCACCAATAGCCGCTGATGTGGCTACAATAATTTTTTCAAGAGGTTTCACATCTACGCCCGCAAACTGGCTCGTCTTGGCATTGCATTGCAGTGCGCGATTCCGCAGGGTGTCTCTTCGGCATGCCGGCAGTGGAATTCCGCAAGCTCTTCTGCTTGAGCAGCTCATTTGCATGATATTCACTTGTGTTAGTGATGTAGCCAGGGCTGCTGTCTTTCACTTATACAGTTTGAAAGCTGCACGTATTCCGTGCCTATGTTATGGTGCGCTGAGGTAGCAAAGTACAATACTTTTGAAGTTCGCTCTATTTAGATGAGCTATTGGTGCGCACGAAAAGTTCTCTGTGAATACTTGGGACGAGGTCTCGCCGCAGATTCTGATCAAAATGGCACAGACGAGGCCGCGCAGGGGCCTCGTATGCGCAACATCTTGCGCGCGCGTGTGGTGGCGAGGGGTGAAATTGGCCCGATCAGGTGGGCCCACGGGACGCCGGGTTGTGTGGCATGCTTGCATGACACCGACAGTGCAATATCCGTGTCTTGGGGCGCGCAGCGTTTGCGGCGCATTTAAGACGTGCGTCGGTCTTCTGCATCACGTGATCGCGATCTTGCAGGTGTCAGATCCTCCTGGCTTGAGCAGGCTGCGATCCTCCTTCCTGTCCGCCCCTATTCGTAGGGGTGCTGTGGCTGATGCCCGATTGGGTCTGGCGTGATGCCCGATTTTTTTATTATTTATCTTAATGGTTTAGATAGATATGCACACCTGTACATGTAGGTACACCTGCAGGCACTCGTACAGAATAGTCGTACAGAATGGCACTCGTACAGAATAGTCGTACAGAATGGTAGTACAGAATGGTTGCTTGAACATCTCCATCCATAGATTGACCATGGTGGCCATCCATAGATGGCCACCATGGTCAATCTATGAGTAGCTCAATTGGCTGTCACGCTGGCATTGGCACGTGCACCTTGCATGGCATTCGGCCGTGGCTCCTCCATGGACGCATCACATGCGGGCACACAACTAAACTGTGAAAACTGCGGGCTGGACACATGATGAGCCAACGACAGAGTACAATTGTTGTTGCATGGACCGTGTCCAAGAGTCCGTGTTTTCCACAGAGATAGATCAAGGCCCCAGCATCGCCGAGTGAAGGAAGCAAGTAAAAAAACAAAATCACATGCAGCATGGCCGGAGGGGATCAGGCTGCATTGCCTCTCAGACCGCGTGGGGAGGGGCGATGGGCGGCGGCCTGTGCACGGTGGCTCCAATCCGTGTGCGCATACAGTCTCATCTCCCGGGTGATCACGCCTACTGCTATGGTACGGATGGGGCTCCGCAGTCTGCTTTTTGTGTGAACAGGAAGTACATGAGGCCCATGCGCTGTTTCTGGGCGATGCCTCTGTTGAACATACCGTCGGTGGCGCCACATTCAGCACATGGCCGCATGCCTGCCACCATGCAGGGCTTGTCGGGCCGGACTGCCTGAGGGCCGATCTTCCGCGTGCGACAGTGTCAGACTCGGCTGCAAGGATGGTATTTTTGCGACGTCTATTTTGCGAGGGCGGGATTTGTGATGCGGCAGCGGCGGCGTGTGTCGCCCGTTCCTGTTGGATCCATTGGCTGCACTGTCGCACTGCAGTAGTTCCGGTGTCCGTGCCTTGTGCACACGCTTGGCAGCCGCATTCGTTGCCGGTGCGGCTGCACGGACGTCGGAAATGTGTTCATCATTGCCTGCGGCGGAGGGGGTGGTGAGGGTGCCCCCGGAGTTGCAGGTGCGTGCTTGGTGTGCTGGATTGAGCAGCTCGGTGCTTGATACTGTGAATACTGTTGCTACGTCCGGCATTGTGCGTGCAGTTCCTTCTCTTGCCTCTGCTTGCAGGCGTGCCGTGGCCAATGCCCGTCCAGGTTTGGCACGATGCCCGATTTGTTTTGGGGTTTGTTTCAACAGTGCGGTCCTGGCACGGGCTCTCGGACAGGCTGGTGGAAGCACCCCTGCTTGTGGCATGGTGTACCACTGTCTTGGCCCTCGTGAACGAATATATGATGTACCAGCTTATGCTCTAATGTCTTGTGTGCCTATTGGAGCAGTTTGCCCAGGGCAGCGCCACTCCCTATATGGATGGTCTTTATGCTGAGTTGGTGTGGTGTAATGCATAGGCTGGTTGTAATATCCATGGCTGGGAGCTATGGCTTGACAGGTCTCAGATGCGTACACTACTGATGCTAGTACGCACTGCTGGCGTGGCCATTTGCGCAATTGTCAACGCAAAAATGACCACCACTCTTTGGATGATAACTCTGGTTCGTCGCTTGATGAATCAACACGGGCATGATAACCGCTTTCACCCCACCCCAGCTGGGCCAGCCGTGCTGTCCAGCTATGCCATGTAACGTGGCAATGCATCAGTGACATGATACCCACTCGCATCTACTCACTCCTCCTGCCCGACCCTGTGCTCGTTCAGCAAGTTGTAACAGATTTCCACCCCTCCAAAACTGTTGACGCAACACACACACACACACACACACACACACACACACACACACACACACACACACACACACACACACACACACACACACACACACACACACACACACACACACACACAGGGCGGCCATAAGGCTTCGTAAGGCTGGCTCAGTGACCCTAGCACTTGAAAGGTGCGTGTGACACACAGCCTCATGTGACACACAGCCTAGAGCTCATGTGACACAACATGGAAGAACGACATGCACATGGATGAAGCACCGACAAGACATTCGACGTTCAAATTGATGCCTTTGGGCTCCTCCTGCATGACTCAATGCTAGCGCCACATCGGTGTTTGACTTGGAATATACAATGATCTGCTTTCGCTCAATGGTGTGAATGGCAGCTTGCCAGAATGCTTCTCTTTAAGTGGGCTATACCTGTAGCTGTCATTCACACCATGATGTTCAGCATATGAGAACAGTTCTGTTTTTACGGACTGCACCTGTGATTGTTCTCCATGCCACAGTGTCCGTCTGTGGGCTTGATGTGCACCATGGGAACTGCAGTAGAAATGGGCTTTCATGGTGTGCTTCGCAAGCCATGCACAACGTGCGACTCATATAGCGGTGAGATTTCTACTGCTTGACAATGAGTTTAACAAATTCGTGGTCAGGTCAGGAACGACGGCCTTCTGTCTCCGCCATGATATTCCAACGACAGTGGGTAGTTATAAAAGAGTGCGCGAGAACACGCTGCACCAAAGCCGCCACTACACATACCACACTAAATGCACAGTTTCGTTATCTACACGATCCGCAGGCTGCCGCAGACACACTCCCCGCACAAGCCCACGGACAGTGCACCAGCTGGAACCGTAGCAGCATAACAAGGTTGCTCTATCTGTTTAACACCGGGACTGGGAGCCCAGGGTCATACTGAACACCCTCCTCCCGCGAGAGCACCCACGCCGATCGCCTGTACATGTCCGCGTTGCCTGCTTGCAGCGCAACAGAGACAAGCTGCAGCAGAGTTAGTGGGTCCGACCACAGTGGCTGCACCATGACAACCATGCATGTATACCACGCTGCTTTCCTTGCCCGTCTGCCAGTACCCTCACAGCCCTGCCACCCAGGGTTCTCTCAATGAGAGCATTATACAGCATTGTATGGCCCCGCATCACTCAACGGACCTATCCATGCAGATCCTGCAGGCCTACGCCGTACTTAAACCGCAGTAGGCATCAAGTACGCTAAAACTCAGATTGTGTCAGAGCGCATGGCCTTGTGAGACTGCATGGCTGATCAGATAGAGGCTGCAATACCAGCTGCACCACGATGTTGGAACGGTGATATGCAGTCGTGTTACACAATACGCGTGAGGAGGTACATAATCCAGACACAGGTGGCCTTGGTGATGCATGTGAGCGCCCAGCACATTGCCACCATGCGTCTCTCTCAAATAGCTCGGTATCCACATTCCAGCTGATGGCCAAAGGGAGGTCAGGCAGCGAGCCATGACGTTAATGTGCATATTCACCTCGAAACCCGCACGCGCACTTGCCGTGCTCCTGATACACCACGGCTGTATGCATGATGCACTCATCTGCTTCGCATCCGCATCTCCCTCTGCATCACCTTGCCGCCTCTCACTCAGTATGGACCAATCTCGGTTTCCTTCCTGTCAGCGAGGCCTCACCCAATTGTAAGTATGATTCCCCTCGCCTCTGTTGAAACTGGCAGTGCAGCCCTGCTCCAGGTACTGTAGGCGTTCAAGGACGAGCAAATCGGACCGCCTAGGCAGAAGTTGCTGAAGTCTAGTATATGGATGAGCATCCTGATTCGGCCTGTGCCACATGTATTTCATGGTGCGCCAACTGTACTGCATGATGTCATGCTGATCTGAATGTGCCTCGGCGTATGTCGACTGAATACTTGACCTATGTACCTAAAGAATGAGAACACCGGTACAGCATACTATAGCACGGTGTAGTCATGAGGCCATCAGGATCCACGCAGCGATGGCCGATTGCTCACACGTCGTCTGTCTATGTATGTCGCCAATCACAGCTGTACTAGGCGGTGTAAACACAGCTGCAGCATGCGGGTTCGACTAGGGTCATTGCTAGTACTGGTCCCGTTGGATCTGGTCCTTTATTCTAGATCTGGTCGACAGTTACACCTGCATGCAGCATGCAAAACCGACGCCAAGTGTTTTATGTGGGCTTGTCAGGCAGAAAGCATGGCTACAAGCCGATGACCATCAAGTGACTGATTTTCAGCCACCATCTGCTGAGGAAGATGCTGACGCTAATGCTGAGGATGCAGACTGCCTTGAGGGCGGGCCTGGCAATGCACTGTCACATGCGGACACGTCCAAAAGCGTCAACGTGATAGGTACTATGAAATTCCACATCAGTCTGAACCGCACAGTATCCACAAGCTTGTACGCCCAAATTGGTACAAACTCAAAGCTGAACGAGTGCTGCATGTTGTATTTGGTGCTAATAACCACTCCAGGCAGCTGTCCAATGGAAAGATGTGCAAAGTGAGAAACGTTACAGAGGAAAGAAATCATGTCAATGTATCAAACGCACAATCATGGCCGCATGCGGTGTACACACTGAAACAAAGTGGAGATTGGAATGATGAAGTTGTTGCTGCCAATGCCAGACCGTGCTCAGCAGGCAGCCCACCTGTCGATGCCGGTTTTCATGCACGAAAGTGTGTTTCATCACACCCGTGCAGCGCTTGGTGCCATAGAGTTGCACTGTCTCTACATTCTCAGCGCACGGCCTTATCTATTTCCAACCCTGAACTGTAGGAGACGAGACCTATACAGGGTTGCAGCCTTTCATGACCAAGCTGATTGAGGAGAAGAGAAAGACAGTCCATGTGCCTGCTGATGGGGCTGGTCGCGCAACTTGAAGGTCCAGTGGCACCTCTGTGGTGATCTGAAGCCCGTCCTACTGATGTGGGGGTTCACTGGCCGCAGCTGCAACATACCGTGCTTCCTTTGTACATGGGACCGCACACCCCTCTCATGGGTAGCACAGTTCAAGCGTTTGCCCGGAGGCGGCATGCCACGGTACGACTGGAGTCACCTCACAGTAGTTCAGGTGATGCGCCATTTGTACGCTCGTTATAACGTAGGACGACTAACTGAATATGAGATGCTGGGACAAGAGCGGGCACAGCAGTTGCGATAGAGGGCTTTTATCTTCAATATAGATTACTCTATGACCTGAGTAGGCGATAGACACGAAAGAGCGGCATTGGCGCGACGTGCGCTCGCAGAAAGCAAGCTGTTGGGTGCAGCAACGCACCAGCGCGGATCACCACGATCCCCCGGCAGCATTTCTGGAATCTGCTTACTTGTTCCGTAATTAAGCGGGACCCGCGGGGGTCATGTGTGGGTGGTGTTGCGGGACCGTCGCCAAATAAGCCGTTCGAGTTTGGGGGGGGGAGGGGGGGAAGATGATTCGTAGTACGACACGCAGCGGCACGCATTCTCACAATTCACAGGTGGCATTGGCGCATTCTCACAATTCACATATGTCGTTCACATGCGTTCTGCGCGTTCCCTAACGTTATGAGCGGTTGAACAAGATGTCCGCCGCAGAACGCAGCACGCTGTCACACGCGACAGGTTTGTGAAAGCGCGGTAGCCGATCCCTGCTCGATCACCATGGCATTTGATGGCTTCGAGACCGTGATGGGGTGTGCAAGTGAATACATGCAGGCCATGCAGGACCTCCAGGCCGAATTGAAACAGGTGCACCCAGCAGCGCACAGACTTCCTGCGGCACACACTTCCTGATTCGCGATCACGTATTCCATCGGTTGCAGGGATGGTTCAGCATCAGCAAAACCCGATATTCCGTAGACCCAACACAGCTGTCCCGGTGTGCGATGCGCGCTGCTGATGCGGACGGGTTGCAGGTACGAGTAGATTGTGATGGCAGATACGTGGCCGACTGGGAGGGGACAGACCGTCCGGTAACCGCCGCGGGCACGCAGCTTCCAGAAATCAAGAAAGACTTCAGGGCGGCAGTGCAAGCAGCACTGAAGGCCGTCAGTGCACTTGAGAACTTGCAACACGCGCTGAATCAGTTACCCGTCGAGTCGGAGGCTTGACAACGGTGTTTATTTATTTTAATACTGCTGAAATAAAACCTCAACACCATGCCACCGCCCGTCACTGAGAACAGTGCATTGCATGGATATTACACACATTACATGGTCTTGGTTGAGGACCCTGTCTCTGTTGAAGCACTACACCTTGTGCTGCTGCCAATCACCAGTGCGCAGTAGTCATGCATGCCCAGTAGTTTTACGAGCATCTCCAAGTCTCCTTGCACGCATTATCGAGGTGATGTGTGCCGCAAGGTATGCTAGTGGGCCAGGTTGGTTTCAATGCTCTTCGTCCCGCCCATGATTCATTCTGTTCTGTTCTGCAGTCATGGCTTGCCACGGGTCACACGGCAGGCAGTAGTCACATGGCAGGCAGTATCACAATACATGGCGTGATTGTCAGGTCCTTGTAGTCTCCTCACCCAGGCTTGCCCTGTGGCACATTGTGACTGAGCCTTATCTAGATGTGTTTACCGCAAATTACCTACTCATGTTACAACATGTTGATAGGTTGCTTGGTAGAAAGAGTATGCAGCTGTATGGGCATCTGTTTATGTGATCACCCACACTGCACGGCTCACTCCACACCCAGAACTGCTCCACCGGCACACCAGGCCCCCCATGAAGTGCTTGCCAGTCATACAGGCAATGGCCGTCAACGACTGCGCATAAATATTGGCGTTCCCCTTCTGCAATGCACAAGACAGCTTCTTGTATGTGTTCATGAACAACGCCGACTTGGAGACCCGACCCGACTTGGGCGCGGCGTCCCCAAGGCGCATCACATATGCCAGCGCCTCTGGCCCATCCACCCATACGATCCTACAGCAAATGCAAAGAACTCGTACTCCGGAGCCTCCACAAACGATGCCAACGCACGCTCCTTGCCCCTCTCTGCCACCTTGGCTGCATGACCAGCCGTGTCCGCCGCCCGGGAAAACACATGCTTAGCACCTGTGTGCGTGATGGTCAGGTCAACCATAACATGTTCACCCTCCTGGTGGATGGCCAACTTGTGTACCCTGTGCTGTCCCTCAGCCCCACCCATCGAGCGGGCCCCCCGGAGGTGGCCGTACGGCGGCTCGGAGCTGCTGCTCAAGCCGGCCACAGAAGCACAATGGCTCAATACAAATTGTAGGTTACCGTGGCGCATCTCTGTGTTTTTGGCAACCTGCTTGCAGGCCATGGCATGGTCTGGCCGCCCGGTGCACTCGCTGGTGCAGCTGCATGGCGGCATCTTCACTGGGCTGTGGACCCGCAGGCCGTGGCGGCCGGCTGTGGCGAACGTGTTGTCGCTCAGCGTCGTGAGATGGCCGGGCAGGGCGAGGAGCCAGCCGCTGACAGCAGCGCCACTGGTGCTCCACAGGCGCGTGGCGCCGCGTTTGCTGACGTCCGTCCGCGTGTGCTGCTCGTCGAGAAGGGCCTTGCCCGCAGCGTCGGCAACGGCAGACTGGGCGGCACAGTGCTGCACATGTGAGAGCAGCTTGCACACACTCTCATGATGTATCACTGAGGGGGGAGGGCCGTTCCCCCTCAGCCCTGCAACGATGCCAAAGTAACGATATCACAGTGATACCTACCTAATAGCAAGAGGAGCAAGGTCGTGTATTTGAACGCGTGGCGCACCGACGCCACATGCTCACATCCCCCGATATGTTATACATGCATGTGCTCAATTGATTCAGCTATCTGTACACGTCGCACGACACAAGGACTGACAGCAGAAATGTCACGCGCCAAGCGACTTTGCTTGGATTGCTTTGCAGGGGCGATCTTTGTCTACGCTGACGAACACATGCGGAATTCCGTTTGTGAGAGCAAGAGCCAATGTCGTCAGATACCTCAATGTGCAGAAAAGCCCAATTCTTGAATCATGACAGATACTCTTGCTGAAACTGTTCAAGCACCTTTGAAGCGACCATGCAATGATGCGATCGATCCCAACGGATCAGACAAGCGTCAGCGAGTTGAGCTGGACGATCCATCAGACATTCTTGAAGACGTACGAGCGGTGCAGAGTACGATAGGCGAGGTATGGATCTGTAGTGCGATACTTCTGTATACATGCTTTTCGGATGTTTCATATTCCCCTTATACCGCCGATGTCGAGCGCACCCTTGCGAAGCATCTGCGAAGCGTGAGCCCACCCCACTTCCAGCCAAGTCGCCTCATGCGTAGATGAATATCGCGTATGAGGTGGGCAGTGGCCAGTTGCTGTGGGTGTGCGCGCGGGTGGGTGGCACCAATGGTGCCCTGGATGATCACACTGACTGACGTCGTTCTGAGGCCAGAAGAAGTTCTTCCACCGTGCAGATAAATACTTCGTACGAGAAACAAATCAGCCAACTTCAAGAAAACCTCGTTGCTGAATTGCAAGCTCAATACGCTGCCAGGAATCCACTGCTTGCTGAAATCCCTGAGTTTTGGAAGCAGACATTGCGAAATGCTTTCCGTCACTACCTTACCGACCTTGATCATACAATACTGGACGACCTTGTACAGGTCGCCACCTTACACAAATTGCATGAATGTCACTGAGTGCAGCACCTATTGCTGTTGTGTGCTAGCGTGGCATGTGCATCCTGTGCTACCTGGCCGTGCATGAGGATAGCAGAAATGCTGCAGATGGAGATTGACGAACCATTTCTACCCAACATCCAAGTCACCCTCACCTTTGCCGACGACAATCAGTATTTTGCATCAAAGATCACACGGTCTATCGTTGTGACAGAGGAACACCGGACCTCGCATCTTGACGTGGAGTGGAAGCCAACTCAGGTATTCATTTTACCCATGTACGAGCTTGCAGTTTTATGTATGTGGCGGGCAAGTAATATGACAAGCTCATGGCAATTGCAGCAAGCCGCAGTTCTTCAAGATGATGTGGCAAATGCCGCCGGAGCCTTCTGTTTTTTTGCCTGGTTTATACAGTCTGGAGATGATCTGGAAGACTCGTTTGACAGCTTGATCACACAAGTCTGGCATGATCCGTTACCGTATTACAACTCCGAAATGGTAAGAATCATTATCCAGAAAGTCAGTCATTGGTTGCTGCGTTCAGTGGCGCAATATGCGAGTATGCTGACAAACTGCCTGGCGTTCGTGCATGTCAGTCAAATGACGGTTGATACTACTTGTGCCTGCTTGGCACACCATATGCCCATGTACAGCAAACCAGTATGAAGACAACATTTGTCACACATCGACATCAGCCTATGCTGCAGGAATTTCCAGCGCCGGTGGATGGAGGGGATGTACAGGAGGTGGAATTTCCTCTTGCAATAGGGGAGGAGCCGGCTGAAATTGCAGTGGAGGAAGAGCTCGAGGTCGATGAAGATGATGAAGATGACGCAGACATTGACGATGCAGTTGGTGAAGAGTTCCTTGACGATGAAAATCGAGAGGAAGAAGAGGAGGAGGATGAAGAGGAGGAAGATGACGGCGACGCTCTATAACAAGCCATTGATGCCATACACAAGCCAATGTGGTGAGGCAACTCAGCACTTCGCCTGGAAAGCTAGTGCCCCTTGGGCAGTGACTGGCGTCTCCATGGCAAAGTACGGCAAAATTTTTGATTTCGTTGTGCTGTGGTTTTGTCACGTTCTTGCATGAAATCAAATGGCACATTCGGTGCATTTCACGCTTTCACAATGGCGGAGGGAGAGCGCATTGGCAGGATGACATATGCTTTGTCTTGAAGGCGCAAACTACCTTGCTCTTGATCTCTTGGACGAGTCTTCTTTGGATTTCCCGAATTTTTTCGGAAACAAGCTTCGTGGGACCCATGGTGCACTCCATGGCTTGTCTAGAGACGATCCACTACTGGCAGCCTTGACAAATGCTGGTGCGTCGGGCTCTTCAGGCTTCAAAGATACCTTCGTGATCGCTGCATGATGTCACACATAATGAGGTCGTGTCGTTGGGAATTTGTCCACTGCCGTCCACATTTGAGGGTGCATTGTAACGAGAGGTCAGACCTGTGTTGAACCCGGGAACAGACACCTCTGCAACTGCAGGAGTCTGCATGGAGTAGCCAGTCAGGTGCTCAGCCTTGTATGCAATGATACACACTGTTTCAAGCACACCATTCCAAGAGCAACGAACCAGTAAATGTTGTGCATCCTGTTCCGTAGTTGCTTCTTGCACCACCACTTTCATGCCTTCATCTGTACGATCACACTTGCCGTCGACCGACGTTGCGAATTGTTGTTCCAAATTCTTGTCTACATATTCTTGCCTGCAGGGACGGACGGAGACACATTTGCTCCTTGTCGCAATCATGTCATGAATGAGTGTCTGCCATGCATGTGTGCATGCACAGTTTGTCTTTCCCAAAGTACTGTCAACAGTGTTTCCCAAGCGTAGGTCCAAAGAATCTGTCCTCCGAGTACACAAAGGCACCATGTATACCAGTAGATAGATCAACTGCGTCGCGGTCACTGGATTCATTTGTGAGCTGCGACTTCGCAATTTGGCAGGCGATGCTGACAGGACGTACAGGCGCTTTTCCATCACGTCTTCGTGGTAATTCATCCCAGCACTGTCGCTTGGCATACTTTTGTGACAATCTGCACCCACCCGGGCACATGAGGGCGTGTGTGCTCGCCGCGGGACCCCGGTGCCAGCACGTTTTTTAAGTTCACGTTGCGTCACCAGAGGCATCCACACCTGATGGTGCACGATGTAACAAACGTGACACGAGATTATTGCATAGCCCACACCTGCGACATCATATGCTGCGAAAACGCTAATGCCTTGTGTTCGGGGTTTCTCAGGAAGAGCAGCATCGGCTAGAATGCTGTCCAGCTCCGCGGATTCTTCCTCGCTGAGATCATCCCGACGCCTCCTGAACTTCCTCTTTGGCATGACCACCAAATGTACTTAAGCGTACAAGTGCACTGTCATAAGCCTGGAGATGGTCCGCTGTCTGCAGATTCTGCAGTGTAGAGGTCGCGGGTGCGCTGCTGAATACGTGGTCAGGTCAGGCTGCCTCCTCATCATCCACACACACACGCAAGCAGCCTTCATTGATCGACGACATTGTCAGAAGCGCAATCTGGACATGCGTGGGCGAAGACGTTTTGACACCACGGCGCCGTGTGCAACACTGCAATGCTGATTATCCGGGCTTTTGCTGGCCAATCAAGTCTGCAGCACGAAGTTATGGTACATGTGTGGATGCGCTACCCCTTTACATAATGATCATGACAGAACGCATGCAATGTTGCGCCAAGGCGCCTGTTCAAGGTCGAACTGTCGCACCAAAGCCACAATTATCGATGTGTGGATTATGTATCCTCTTCCTGAAGCTTCATGGAGCATGGCGATGCATCGACAAACCCGTAAGCCGAAGCACTTTGCTACATGACCCACTTAAACATCCATACTGACTCAGCTTTGGCAGGTAACAGTGGATGCGGTCTGGTGCGTGGTACTCTGCATGAATTGTCGCAACGGAAGCAACGTAACGGAAACGCTGTCACGTCGCGCTGGGCAGCGCCAATCGGCAAATATGTCGTACAGAGAAGTTAGACGTGCGCACTATGATCTTTTAGATCTGAGTGCTGGCGAGCATGTGTTATGCATCGACTTCTGTAGGACTGTGTGAACGGATGCGAGCTTTGGGTTGTAAACAAGTAGTATCCATGGAGAATTTTCGGACACCCAACTTTGAGCTTGTAGCGGAGCTGCTCTTTTGGCTTTTGAAGCGGTACGGGAACGCTGGTCTTGCAGCGGACGCGAGACATCCATGTCGATTGGATCACTTTGCATGCCCTGCAGGTATGATCCAGGGACAACAGTTCAGGACGACATCGATACACAGTCAGAGCGGATGCGGTTTCTTGAATCGGTTGCGCAGGCACTTTACATCAAGGCACGGTTGAAGCTGAATATTAAACGCTTGTATGCTGCAGACGGCAAAGCAGTTCCAGAATTATTGAAGCTGACCGATCTACTTTTCGTCGCCTCTCAACAGGCGCACACCGATGCAGAGGTGAGCGCATTATTATCTTGCTTGTAGATCAGTTGACCCCAATACAAACAACAATGGGAGTCAATTGGAGCTTCGCAGAACCTTACAGGAACTAACCCGGAACACAGACCTGGCATTGGAAGCACTGGGCCACCTGGAAACGACCATGAAAGCAGCTAGAGTGGCAGCATCCGATATCCAGCTCGTTGGAGAGCGTATATATGCTCATTTGGGGAAGGAAGCTGATCTTCTCCGTAACCGACAACAGATTCTGGCACACCAAGCCGACAAAGTGGATGTGTCACGGGCCATTCAGGCACGCATTGACTTGCAGAGCTTGCACGCAGATAGTTCCACCCTGGCAACCTGCGAGCGTCAAAATGCTCTGGGGTGTATGGCAATGGTGACTTCTTCTGGCTCCTTGACACAGTGTTGCTGAACAGGAAGCCATTGATCAGTTAGTTGAAGAGGATGCACAGCTGCACGTCAAGATGTCACAGATAGATGTCCAAAAAACTGAAAATGGCGACAAACTGCGTCGGAAACAAACCGAGCGCGAGCGTATCGAGCAGCGTCTGTTACAGATGAAGAACGTGAAGTCACCGTACCAAGATGAGTTGGACTCGCTGCTGCATGAGCTGCAGACTGTGAACAACATGTATGTGCTTAAGTTCAGGTCACTGGAGTATCTAGATGAGGAGCTGGGGAAGATCCGAAAGTGAGGATGACTCTGCAGTGCTTGCATCATGCCAAGGCAAAAACCCATGTCAAGCTAGATTGTACTGCAGGGACGAAGACGCTCGCATAAAAGCGGAGGAACTGAAGCTGGAACGCCTCAGGCAACAGATAGAAGATCAGGACTGGAAGTTGATGAGAGGACAATTGTCTGTGCATGAACATGACCTTGCCAATGAGTTCAAGGACGTCGATGGTGAATCAGACGAGTCTTTCCCCATCACCGAAGAGCTCGGTACGTTGAACAATGTAGCACATGAGCGTCTGTGACTCCGTCTGGGTTAGACATGTCACATGTAGGATGAGGCCATGTCATGATCCACACTGTGCCCCAGAATGAATTTCAGACACATGTCAGTGTTTTGCAGGTCAGTCTTTCCAGGAATCAATGCCCTCTGCAGATCCTGCGTCAGGCGGTGCAAATTGTCGAAGCCTGGTCGCACGTATGGATGATGCGAAGGGGAGTCATGTCAACGCAATAGAGGCTCAAGTCACAGGTCAGGTGGATCAGTTTGCTGCTATGGCGAAAAAAATGGGTTTCTCCGAGGATGACGTAGATGATGATGATGGTGATGCAGACGACGGTTTTATCAATGACGACTTCTAAGGCTGAGAGGCACTGCAGACTGACGCTGCCAGCGAGAGGCATTTCGGGGCATTTAGCATATGGTCAGGCGTGCTTTTGATACATGCACAGGAGGCCGTCGGTGATTTGGCTTGGCTTAACTAAAACAATCAGACTGGGCCCACGCAAGCTTTCTACGGCTGCCTGCACCTGTGTTGTGGTCGCGATCCTGATTATACACATATCAGGCGGCAAGGAAGATGCCAGCAAGAAGGCAGTCAGAACACACCATACGTGCGAACAGTACATGGGCAATCTCAATCACGCTGCGGCGGACCGGGGCAAGCGTCATCACACACAATGACAGGTTACTCCAGTAGACAGCACCACATGGGCAGCACTCGCGGTCAGCCTGAGCAGCGGTCTGAGCTGAAGCCAAGCTGACCAAATGCAAGCGGAGTGGGACAGTAGTGTTCCTTCTGTGACTGGAACATATCGCCAGGTGATGTCAGTGACACAGTCGCAAGCTGGTGTGAGAATTCGCCATTGAGAATTTGAGTCTGGGCCGAAAAGCTATGACGAACGTCAGAGAGTCGGGCTTGGTCCCATGGAATAGATGATGTGTTTGTGTGGACGACTGCAGACGCTGCCAACATGTGTTAATCAGTCGGACTGTGCACCACTGCAGCATCCCATGGAAGCCAAACAATTTGGCCTGCAATTCCACACGCGTAGTGTGTGGGCCCTCGAGTGATTCCTGCCCCACAATTAAGCTGGGCTGCACTGGAAACATGGTGACCCATGATATGCAACTTTCAGCTGTCGCCCATGACCAACAGACTGATCATCAGGACTTGTTGCGCGTATGCTTGATGAGTTGGAGATGTGGCCTGTGGAGCTGCACACATGTCCATGGACAGTGTCTTTCACTGTGTCGCCCAGCTGGATGCTGGAATTTACCCATCCTTGAGCTCTCCCAAATGATCGACAGCGCCATGCATCTCTGCGAATGGCATGCTCTGGTGGATCTCAGCATCCCCTGATGTCACACATTTGCTGAGAAACTGTGCGTGCGCTCTGTGCCTGCCATGTCTGCAAGGCTCTTGCAGGAGCATTACCCCGGATTGAAGTGGTCCCCAACCTGCCGGCGGGCCTTCCCTAAATTGAAGCTGTCAGATCAGATGCTGCCAAACATGATGAATGGTGAGTGTTCACTCACGCGTTGCTGGGCACAAAGCGTGGAGAAGGTTTGCCAGCAGGTCGGCGCCATGGAATATATGTCTGCCCACTGCGGTCCTCACGAAAGGTAGCGAGTGCCTGGGCATCTAACCTTACATTCTGTGCCACCGTGGCGGGAATGGCGCGTGCACACATCCTCACTGCTCACTTGGCCTTTATGGACGTGCAGCCATGTGTTCTCCCTGCGTAAAATTTCAATGGCTTGCACGGTATGCCCACAGGGCCGACTGCATGCGCTGCACCTGCCGACTTGGCTCTGGTGGACGTAACTAGGTCACTGCACGCGTGGCACTTATCTGAGAGGTAGTCATATCGCTATGGCATGCCAGACAACTGGGATGTTGCGCTCGGTGTCATGCCCAGGTTTACAGCGTACCCAAACCTTTTTGAATCGACGCCATCAAAAGCCAAACCAATCGGGCATCACGCTAACCCAGACGGGCATCGGCCACAGCACCCCTGCGCACAGGGGCGGAAGAACGGTCAACACACGCAAACTCAACCCCCAACCAATGCGCACAACTTGACAGCAGAGGCCACGTGCGGGCTGGGCGACACACCAGGGCAGGGCAGCCGCTGGGTCAAGGAGAATAAGGAACAGTGCACGCAGTCAAAACACCATCACACTCGGGCGCAGCCGGAAAAGCACGATCGATGACGGCACGCGCAGCCACATCACCATCCACATCGCGCACGAGATCAGACCGGAGACAGGACGCGCATACAGCATCTTCAGATGCACCTCAAATGCTTGCTGCTATTTTGCCTCGCTCTGCTTTGATGCGGGCATGCATGATCTCCAATTATGACTAGCTATCTCCAGCATGATATTAACAATACTCTAGTTTGCCATATTTACTCATACATCGAGGGGCTCCGAGCCAGCGCACCAAGCGAATGTACAACTAGATTCTGTATGTACTCTTACATCGAGGGGCTCCGAGCGATTGCACCAAGCGAATGTACAACTAGATTCTAGACTCACATGTTACCCAGCAGATGCGAGCCGGCCAGGCGATCACCTGGCACGAACTGCGCACCCGTGAGCCGTGCTACCCTGAACATGGTCTTTCTGATCACAAAACCGTTTCCGTTGACTGTCGCCGCACTGAACTCCCGCAGGGAATTCTCAATCCAGCGAGCCTTTGCTCGCTTGTTGAATGGCCCAACCAACGACACTGCCAGCGTGTTGAGGTACTGCATGGCACGCGACCCTAGTCTGCCATATGTCTTGTGCACAACCGGCACCACCTTGTACGATCCCTGCACACTCTCTTTGTACTTGTTGAGTTTGAACTTTTCGCAAACTTCGGCCGCGTGCCCCTTTGCCCCCAATGCTTTCCCCACCACAGCCACCCCAGATGGGTGGATGAAGCTGACATCTAGCACGTACACATCTACGTCTGGACCATTTGCTAGGATGTCCCCCCTACTGTCGTCCCTGTAGCGTCTGTCTAGGCTGCGCATCACAGGCTCAATTGATGTGGATCCACATCGACACCCCTGCCGCTCTCACTCGACGGCGCCAAGCCGTAATGGCAATGTTTTGGCGCAACGTCCAACAGTCGGCATTTTGTCGACACGTCATGGCATGATCTACGTCGCCGGGCCTCACCTGAGCATTGCAATAACACATACCTTCCCCATCTAATGGCGGCAAGGGGGAAAGGCCGCCCCTGAACCGCATCCCATGCACAAAATCCCCATCATTCAGAGTCAGCATGCGGTTGGTTGGGAGGGAATCCAAGAACAGTGAGGCAACACGACAGGCGCAGCTGCGCATGCGCGCAAGGTCTTTCGCACCACCAGGGGTGCTGCCCAGCTGTTGCAGCAGCGCGTCGTGCTGTGTCTGCGCTACTGCCCTGGTCACTTTTCTGCTCACACCGGGAAGGCCAGCGTGTATGCACTCTTACATCGAGGGGCTCCGATCCAGTGCACCAAGCGAATGTACAACTAGATTCTAGACTCACATGCTACCCAGCAGATGCGATCATCTGGCACGAACTGCGTGTATGTATTGTTACATCGAGGGGCTCCGATCCAGTGCACCAAGCGAACGTACAACTAGAGTCTAGACTCACATGCTTTCCAGCAGATGCGGGCCGGCCAGGCGATCACCTAGCACGAACTGCGCACCCGTGAGCCGTGCTACCCTGGACATGGTCTGCGTGTATGTACTGTTACATCGAGGTGTCGTAATTCAGTGGACCGCAGCCCTAAGGCACTGTGGGATCTGAGCACTGCGTAGCTGTGCGCAGGGGGTCGCGCTGTCACATACCTGGCTGGTGTACAGGCCTCCGCTGTGACAGTGCGCTCTCAGTCTTGGATTATAGCACGTGAGACTTAGCAGAGAAGAGTGATTACACTTTGATCAGTAGAGCCTATATAAGCGTTCAACCAAACGTCTCATACGGATACGATCAGAATCATTGTCCGCTGCACACAATCTAGCATGCATTGCTCGTGCATATGGTAAGCCATCGGTGCATGGCGTCCCATAGCCACTCCGGATCAGCACCGTGCATCCACTCCATGCATGGTGACCGTAGTCCTGTGCATGGCTGGATCACGACACGAGGGGCTCCGATCCAGTGCACCAAGCGACCGTACAACTAGAGTCTAGACTCACATGCTACCCAGCAGATGCGAGCCGGCCACGCGATCACCTGGCACGAATTGCGCACCCGTGAGCCGTGCTACCCTGGACATGGTCTTTCTGATCACGAACCCGTTTCCTTTCACTGTCGCCGCACTGAACTCCCGCAAGGAGTTCTCAATCCAGCGAGCCTTTGCTCTCTTGTTGAACGGCCCAACCAACGACACTGCCAGCGTGTCGGGGTACTGCATGGCATGCGACCCTAGTCTGCCATATGTCTCGTGCACAACCAGCACCACCTCATACGATCCCTGCACACTCTCTTTGTACTTGTTGAGTTTGAACTGTTCGCGTATGGCGGCCGCATGCCCCTGTGCCCCAAATGCTTTCCCCACCACAGCCACCCCAGATGGGTGGATGAAGCTGACATCTAGTACATACACGTCCACGTCCGGACCATTTGCTAGGATGTCCCCCCTACTGTCGTCCCTGTAGCGTCCGTCCAGGCTGCGCATCACAGGCTCAATTGATGTGGACACCCCTGCCGCTCTTACTCGACGGCGCCAAGCCGTAATGGCAATGTTGTGGCGCAACGTCCAGCAGTCGGCATTGTGTCGACATGTCATGGCATGATCTACATCGCCGGGCTTCACCCAAGCATTGCAATCACATATCACTTCCCCATCTAATGGCGGCAGGGGGGAAAGTCCGCCCCTGAACCGCATCCCATGCACAAATTCCCCATCATTCAGAGTCAGCATGCGGTTGGTTGGGAGGGAATCCAGGAACAGTGAGGCAACACGACAGGCGCAGCTGCGCATGCGTGCATGGTCCTTTGCACCACCAGGGGTGCTGCCCAGCTGTTGCATCAGCGCGTCGTGCCGTGTCTGCGCTACTGCCCTGGTCACTTTTCTGCTCATACCGGGAAGGCCAGTGGCGATGAAGACGTTGTCGAGCTCCTCTGGCCCCCAGTCTGCCTCCGGCGGCATTGCTGCACGCAGCGCTGTCCATTTTTCTTGTAGGCCTGTGGCAACGTCGCCTTCGGCAAATGGGCGGAAGTCGGGGGGCCCATCGCGCATGGCGTCATGCGCCAGCGCGGCGCTGGACAGATAGGCTGCATCTGCCTCGTGCTTCGTGACGTCCATGAGGCCGAATCCGCCGTGGCGTAGCGGTAGGCGGAGTTGCTCCTCGGCGACGGGGGGCATCTGCGGGTGGTTCATGATCTCCCGCGCCGCCGCCATTACCCTGTCTTGCAGCCGCTGCACCGCGTCTTTGACCGAGTCCCACGCGACGACACGGACTAGGTGGGTGAGGGCAAGCTGCACAGAGCCGCGGAGCAGTAGGAACTTGTCCTGGGCAGGCAGGGGGAGAGACAGGAGGCGATCAATCTTCGCACATGCGGTTTTCGCGCGGCGGTTGCAGTAGTCCTTGACGTAGGGGGTGTGGCCGATGGGCGTGCCTGCGCAGGTGACGCCGTGTGGGCGCAGCGGCACGTCTGTGGCGTCGGCCAAGGCCTGGGCCGCGTCGCGATCAATGATGGATGTGGCTGCACTCTTCGCGCGGCCGATGCGGAGGCCGATCGGGTGGGCGTGTTCCTCCAGGGTGGTGAAGGCCTTGATGATGGGTGCGCCGGTGCCGCGGATGCTGCAGTCATCGGCATAGGCAAGGAGGGCTGCGTCGGCGGGATCTGCGGTGGCTTGGGCGGCTTCGAGAGCCGGCTGCAGAGTCAGTGAGAAGAGGAGGCTGGCAAGGGGGTCGCACTGTTTCACACCTCTGGTCGATGTGATCGGGGCTGTGCCTGGTGGGGCGCCTATGACGTGGTGCTGGGTTGGTGCTGTGTTGGCCCATATGGCGTATGGGAGGAGCAGTGGGGCGCGCTGGTGGACTGCGTCGAGCATGGACTGGGTGTGGATGGAGTTGTATGCGTTCTCGAAGTCCACCGACAGGATGACGGTGTCGAGATTCCCAACGGCGGCAGACGAGAGCGCATGGCCCATGGTCTGAGCGCCGCCGGAGACACCAACACCAACCTGCAGCGGGGCAAGGCTGGGGCCCACTTCGCTGCATGCTCTGAGTGCACAGAGGCTGGCGATGCGGACCCAGACTTCTTGGACGGCGATGGGGCGGATGCCGCCGTCTGGCTTGCGGATGGGGACGAGTCTGGTGCTGAGGAGGGCTGTCACCTGCGGGAACTGGCCGCTGATGACCTGGTTGATGAGGTGGAGGATGGCGTCTCTGGCCTCGGTGCTGGCGGATGCGGCGGATCTGACGTGTTCGTACGTCCAGCCGCTCAGGCCGGGTGCATAGGAGTTGGGAAGGTTGCCGAGGACATGTTCTAGGTCGTCCACAGTGATGTGTGGTGCGGCTGTGTCGATGGGAGGTGGCTGGGCTGGTTCTCCTGGGGGGTGGAGGTCTTGGAGATTGGCGAGGTCTTCTGGTGTGGGCTGCTGGACGATGGAGTCGGGGGCGAGGCATCCGGCTGCTCGGGAGAGGCTGTGCATGGTCAGCTTTGTGTGTATGCGGGCTGCTGTGCGCTGGTCGGATGTCTGCTTGGCTGGGTTGGAGCGGGGTTTCTTGCGGCGTTCTTCGTATTAGATGGGATCCCTGCCTTCGCTGTGGGCGAGGATCCGTGCTGCTATGCGGCGTTCGAGTCCGTTGTGGCTGTCGTCGGTCAGGATCTGGGCTGGGTACCACAACATGGCTGTGGTTGCAGCTGTGGCTGCGGCGTGGTCTGGGGCATCGGTCATGGCTGTGACGAGCTTGGCCAGGCCGTCCCCGAAGGCGTGTGCGGAGCCTTTTGGGATGGTCTGTCTTGGTCTGGGTCGGTCATCGTTGTCAATGTTGGGGGTCTTTGGTGGGTGGGGTCGCTGGTCTGCTGGGAGGGGGTTGTCGTGATCCAGCCATGCACAGGACTACGGTGACCATGCATGGTGGCATACACAGGACTACGGTGACCATGTATGCGTGGATACACGGTGCTGATCCGGAGTGGCTATGGGGCAGCCATGCACCGATGGCTGACCATATGCACGAGCAATGCATGCAAGATTGCGTGCCAGCAGACATTGATTCTGATCGTATCCGTATGAGACGTTGATTGAACGCTTATATAGGCTCTACAGTGTCGTGATCCAGCCATGCACAGGACTACGGTCACCATGCATGGAGTGGATGCACGGTGCTGATCCGGAGTGGCTATGGGACGCCATGCACCGATGGCTTACCATATGCACGAGCAATGCATGCTAGATTGCGTGCCGCAGACAATGATTCTGATCGTGTCCGTATGAGACGTTTGGTTGAACGCTTATATAGGCTCTACCGATCAAAGTGTAATCACTCTTCTTCTGCTAAGTCTCACGTGCTAAATTCCAAAGACTGAGAGCGCACTGTCACAGCGGAGCCTGTACACCAGCCAGGTATGTGACAGCGCGACCCCCTGCGCACAGCTACGGCGTGCTTAGATCCCACAGTGCCTGAGGGCTTCGGTCCACTGAATTACGACATCAGCATCTTCAGGTCATACAGGTGTGGATTGTCTCTCATCAACTGGAGTACCCGATTGCCAGCATGGTGAAAAGCGATCTGCACTAGGAATGATGGGTCAACCTGGAAGGAAGATCCTTGTTCGTTTGGTACACCAGTCACTGCAGCAACTTGCTGCTGCTCTCGCACCCACTTCCCATTTCTATGGAACAAGTTATTCGCACTTGTCCAGGCTGCTCCTCTGTCAACCGGTCGCATTCGCCATATGGACCTGCCCTTCCCACAGAACCATGTCACAGTAGGTTTTCCATCCTCAACCTCACCCTGCTCACAGTGCCTATGGAACCCATAGCTCTGGTCATGAAAACCAGGCATCACTACCCGGTTCGCATGCTTGCCAGTATGCAAGTATATTTCAGACTTCTTCAACTCCTTCGTGGAAAGGATGTTGAAAGGACTAGCCGGCACCCAGTAGACATTTGTCAGTTCTATATCCACTGGCATGATAGTGCCCTGCTCACTCACATACTCTCCCAGGTTGGCTCTGATCGTGCCCACACCATACATGTCTAGCCTGCCCTGGTCAAGAGGCTGACACTGCGGCATATCTGGCGGCTTGATCTCGCAAAACATATCGTAATCAAAACATATGTTTATGTCTGAGCCACTATCTATCAGGAGTGTGTATGGCATGTTGGGAGATGGCCCATCAGCGCAGTCAGCTCAAGGCTTATCTAGGTCAACTACAGCTACCTGAGGGCCACCGCGGCCTCTGCCTCTGCCTCTGCCACGGCCTCGCCCTGCAGCTGCTTGCTTCTGCAGGAATTGCTTGACCCCTGCGGAGAGCAATGGACAAGCCTTTTGCACATGTCCAAGCTTATCACAGTTGAAGCATTTTCTCCTTTCTGCTCCCCCTGCTGCCCCTGCTCCCACTGCTGCTACCTGTGGGGGTGAACCTTGGCGACCAACGTAGCGTCCACCTCGGTACCCACTTCCCCCATGGCGCTGCTGTAAACCGCGATCGTCCCGTGGGAATCGCGATGGACCCTGCTTGCTGTTCGTCTGGGCATGTGTGAACAGCGTACACACTATCTGCTGCATTGGCATGGCCTGCAGCATGGGCTGCAACAGGCTGTACTCCCTGTCTACTGCCAGCAACCGTGATCTGTATAACTGATCAGACACAGTCTCACCCAGTCCTCTCATCTGATTCACTATGCCCACCACCTCATTCACATGCTTCTCCAGCGGCTTGCCAGCCTGCTGGGTACTGCTGAGCTGGTGATACAGCTTCTGTATTTCTACTTCCACTGATGGCATATACTTAGCATGTAGCAACGACCAGACCTCATGGACGAAACTACAGTCTGCCACGAAGTCTCTATCCTCCTTTGGCAACGTGGTAAACAACCAGTGCATGACTTGCTGTTGAGATTGCAGTACTATACCACTAGACTGCAATCACTTAGCACGTCGCGAGCCTGACCGCTTTGAGCAAGTGGATCATTGACTAGCAGGCTACTCTCACCCACCATCTTCGCCCGCCTCTCTGTTGTAATTCAGTGGACCGCGGCCTAAGGCCTGTGGGATCTGTGTCGTAATTCAGTGGACCGCAGCCCTAAGGCACTGTGGGATCTGAGCACTGTGTAGCTGTGCGCAGGGGTGTTGTAATCCATTGGACCGCGGCCTAAGGCCTGTGGGATCCTGAGCATGCCGTAGCTATGCGCAGGGGTAGGGTACTGTCACATACCTTGCTGTCTAGGTATCTGCCGGTGACAGCACTGTATCTTCGTTGGAGGCGACGACACGTGAGACTTCGGACAGTAGAGAAAGAGTGATTACACTACGATCGACAGAGCCTATATAAGCGTTCTCTAAACGACTCATACGGATACGATCAGAATCAATGTCTGCTGGCACGCAATCTGCATGCATTGCTCGTGCATATGGTCAGCCATCGGTGCATGGCTGCCCCATAGCCACTCCGGATCAGCACCGTGTATCCTGGCACACATGGTCACCGTAGTCCTGTGTATGCCACCATGCATGGTCACCGTAGTCCTGTGCATGGCTGGATCACGACACTCCCCCTAGACTAAGCTTGTACTACCGCAAGCTGCAGTCTATCTCGAAATTTTCCCAGTGCTGGTCCTGCCAACACCTCACATCCCCCATTGGAGCCACTAAAGGTCAAGCCAAAGTCTATGGTCCCTCGCAGGTATCTCAGTACGTGAAGGACACCATTCCAATGACATTTGGCACTCCCAGCCATATGCCTGGCCAAGACATTAGCCGGAAACGCGATGTCTGGACGCGACACAACTGCCACATACTGGATGCTTCCTACGGCTTGCATAAACCTCTTATGCTCTGTGCCTGTAGCCTTCTCCTGGCTAGGATCTTCCTTCAGGCTAAACATTTTCTGCTTTGGCACCAAAGGAGTTGGCGCCCGTCTGCACTCACTCATGCTGAATCTCTCCAGCATGTCCCTGATGCTCTTTCTGTGTGTGATGGTGATAGTGCGAGCAGCGCGATCACGTATGACCTCCATGCCCAGCACATATCCCAGCTCCCCCAGGTCACGACCCTCAAATGCCTCAAGGCTCTTTCTGATGGCATCATCCATCTGCTCTACCAGACCGAAAATCAACAGATCATCGACCCACAGAAAAATCAGACAACGTCCTACTTTGCAGATAAACAGTGCGGGGTCACTGGCTGATCTCACAAAGCCCATACTCAACAAGAGCTCTGCAAGCGCTTTGTGCCACTCCCTGGCAGCCTGCTTCAGACCATACAACGCCTTCTTCAGACGCCACACCATACCAGACCCATCATCTAGTACAGGAGGTTGTGCCACATACACTTCCTCCTCCAGAACACCATTCAGGAAAGCACATTTTATGTCTATATGCCTCGTCTCTAGATCCTCTACTGCACAGACCGATAACAGAGCCCTGAAGGTAGCATAACTGCCCACAGGTGCCCATGTCTCAAAGAAATCTACGCCCTCCACTTGCGTAAACCCCCTGGCTACATATCTGGCTTTGAAACGCTCAATTTCACCCTGTGCTCCTCGCTTGATCTTAAGCACCCACTTGCCTGTCACAGGCTTCGCTCCTAATGGGCACTCGACCAGCTCAAACACGTCATGTTCTCTCATGGAGGTCAGCTCATCGAGCATGGCCGTGATCCACTGCTCACGGTGAGTGCCACGCATGGCCTGCTGCACCGTTGGATCATCTACTACGACCTCGACCTTCTTCCTCACGGTAGCTGCACGCCTGGACTCACAAAGGCTAGCAGTAGGGCCACCGTTCGGAGTCACCTCCTGCCCCGTCGGCTTTTCTGCATCAGGAGTCACACTGTCAGCCGTCGCAGACACTCCTTCAGCTAAGTCACCGACGTCACTCTCATCATTGAACACTGTGGAGCTCCCAGCATCATGCTCACGTGCACCCTCCGGGGAGATGCGCTCAACAGCAACATCACTCATAATGGCTCCCACAGCATGGACAGCAGGTCTCAAGACTTTGCGAATCAAATGAAAAGGCTTTGGAACCCATCGAATCCCCACCTCATGTGGCAGATCCAGACGTTCTCCGCTGCCCCTCGCGGCACTTGGTGCTGACTCTCCCCCTGAGCCATCACCGCCTGTCGCTATTCCCCTAGGCACATGCCGTAGCTCGCCTTGCCCCTGGCCCTCAGACCCAGATATATGCCGTGGCTTATCATATCTGTCCCGGTCATCACGCCCTGACAACGTGGACCCGCGGTAACTTCGGCTGCCGCCGTGACCGTCAGCTCGCACAGATGGGGGTGGCTCACTCAGCTCCTTGCCCATCAACCGCTGGACTGGCTCCGCTGAGCGTGAGCGGGATCTAGACTCAGGCTCAGAGTCATCCTCACTACCAGATGCATCTTCATCCGCCTCCTCATCAGTTGGAAGCGGATAGATGTCACAGTCTCCCATGTGCAGCACAGCTCTATCCCGCGTAGGGATTGTCTCTGCAGGCCTGAACTCGCAGTTCAGTGGCCCAGACGGCTGGTCTGCTGCATCATATTCCCAGTGCGGCACAGCTGCAGCACTGTCAGCCGCTGCAAGATCACAGCGCGCTGCAACCACTGCATCACTGATCTCCGGTGTGTGCCAGCGCTCATGGCGCGCCAGCAGCTCTGCACCCAACACTCTAGGAGAGAACTCAGGCTCACCCTCAGGTAGCTCCTCTCGTGGTTTGAAACGCCTATGCAACGTTCTGCTTGGTTCCCAGTGCTGATGGCCCAGACCCGGATGCTCCCCCTCAGCCCAATCCACATTTCTGCCCCTCTCTGGCATCATGTGTTCACGACTGGCTGGTGGACGCACTGCCCGCACACTGGTGCTCTTCACCCACTTCTTCATGTTGGGCAAGAACTCAGCCTCTGGCACTACACTGGTGAACTGATCTGGCAGGATCTCAAATTCACCCTGCTCATAGTTCTCTAGCACAACTGGGTCCGCCGTAGGTTCCCCAGCCATGTGAAATCGCTGCGCGAAATCCTTCACCAGAGCAGGTGGAGCAGCCGTGTGCCTGTACATCCGCACTGCTCCCCCATTCCCACGCTTCACATACACCCTGTCCATATGAGGACCTCCAACCGGTCCCATATAGGCACCGAGGATTCCTCGCTCCTCCAGGTGCCTGAAGTGCTCCCTCCGCGGATACACATACATTGGGCACCCGAAAGGCTTCACCTGTGCCACCACGAGACGGAAGTCATCTTCACTGACTTTCCGAAACCACAACAAGTATGGCACTATCTCCCTGACATCCACATTTCTCTATGCACCTTTCCACAAATGCCGCATCTCTCCTGGCATTCAGCTGCTCACAGAGCTCCTTCAGGCTCAGCGCAAGCGCTCCCGCCTTCCGGACCCTCAGCTGCTTAGCCCGCTGCTGCTCATTCGTGGACCATGGCTCATGGCTGGTGGCAACTAACCTCTCTTCCAGCCTCTGCTTCGCCTCCCTCCGCCGAACACCTTCCAGTGCTGTACTCGACGTCAGGTTGTGTGCATGGTTCACGCACATGTATGCCTCCGGCCACAGGAATGCAGGGACTGCTGCCTGCAGCAGGCTTGCCCGCACTGACGTGTTCAGCACACCGATCTTTCGCTCTACCAACCCATTAGACTCATGCTGGGCGGTGTCAGTGAACGTGTGTACTATTCCCCGCCACTCAAGGTACTGAGCCAGGTGGTTAGAGCTGAACTCACGTCCCTGGTCCGTATGCAGCCTCCGCACCCCTATCTCCTTGTCATAGACAGTCTGAGTGCGGATGCGTTCTAGCAGAAGGCATATCATTTCAGCAGCACCGCTTTTCGACTTCAGCGGGATCACATGCGAGTACCTGCTGTACTCATCCGCCACTACCAGGATGAAGTTCATTCCTCCTATGCCCACTGGCTTTATCTGTCCAGCCAGATCCGCATGCAACACTTCTCCAGCATACGTGGCATTCTCTGTCACTTTGCCCCCATGCTGTGCTCTGTCACCACTTCTCTGTTCCGCCACATGGCAACCATGACACTCAAGTGCTACTCCCGTAGGTTCAGGCAGCTTGAGGTCGAACAGGTCTGGATTATCTCGCATCAGTTTGAGAAACCGGTTGCGAGCACGGTGAAACGCGATATGCACCAGGAAAAATGGATCAACCTGGAAGGAAGATCTCTGACCAATAGGTACACCATCCACTGCAGCGACTCTCGCCTGCTCACCAACCCATTTCCTATTTCTGTGGAAAAGATTGTTAGCACTGGTCCAATCTGTACCTGAATCTACAAGGCGCAGTTCCCATATTGGTCTGCCTGTCCCGCAATACCAGCTCGGTGTGGGGTTGTCCTCACTATCCACACCCTGCTCACAGTTGCCCACAAACACCTGGGCTTGATCATGAAAGCCAGGCATTTCTACTGTATTTGCCTTGCCTGTGTGCAAGAATATGTTCGACCGCTTCAGCACAGTCGTTGATAGGATGTTTATCGGGCTGGCTGGCAACCAGTAAACATGATCTAGCTCAATGTCCACAGGCACCAGCTCACCCTTCACTGTCACGTACTTCCCCACATTCGCCCTGATAGTGCCCATGCCATATATCTTTAGCCTGCCCTGATCTAGAGGCTGGCATTCTGTGATATCCGGTGGTTTGATCTCACTGAATATGCTATAGTCAAAGCAGATGTTCAGATCAGACCCGCTATCCACCAGAAACGTGTATGGCATATTGGGCGCTGGCCCATCACCACATTCAGCTCGCAGTTCAGCTAGATCAACTACAGCCACCTGCGGGCCACCGCGGCCTCTGCCACGGCCTCGCCCTGCAGCTGCTTGCTTCTGCAGAAACTGCTTGACTTCTGCTGAGAGCAAGGGACACTCTTTCTGCAAATGACCAGGCTTATTGCAGTTGAAGCACTTACGGTTGTCTGCTCCCCCCGCTCCCACTGCAGCAACCTGTGGGGGTGTACCATGGCGACCACCGTGGCGTCCACCACGATACCCTCGTCCCCCATAACGCTGCTGACCACCGCGATCTTCCCGTGGGAACCGCGATGGAGCAGGTTGGCTGCTAGTCTGAGCGTGTGTCAGCAATGTGGACACTATCTGCTGCACTGGCAGCTGCTGCAGCATCGGCTGCAACAACGCATATTCTCTGTCTACTGCCAGTAGCCTAGAGCGGTACAACTGGTCAGGCACATTCTCCCCCAGACCCCTCATCTGGTTCACTATGCCCACTACTTCATTGACATGCCTTTCTAGTGGTTTGCCTGCTTGTCTAGCACCACTAAGCTGTTGGTACAGCTTCTGAATCTCTACCTCGACTGAAGGCATGTACTTGGCATGAAGCAATGACCACAACTCATGGACAAAGCTACAGTTGGACACGAAATCCCTATCCTCCTTGGCAGAGTAATAAACAGCCAATGCTTGACCGACTCATGGGCCTGGCTATTCTGTGCTAGTGGATCGTTCACCAGCAAGCTACTCTCTCCCAGTGTGCATCCCAGTGTGCAACCCAGTGTGCATCCCAGTGTGCAGCCTGAGCCACTTGCTGCGCGTGCTTCGCTCCGTGCACCGCTGCCTCACTCGCATTCCCCGTAGGATCAGCGTTGCTCGGCATGGCGGCCTGCAGAGGGTTTACACTGAGATACCCGTAGGTCCCAGCGTCTTGTCCTTCCCCGTGGGGCATGAACTGACCCTCCGCGGCCTGCTCGCGGCGCACTGTGGAGCGAGTGCGGTGGTGCGGAGGGTTAACAGCTCCCTCCACACCGTCAGATCCGATAGATCCTTGGCGAGATGCCATTGAATCGTCTCGGAATGGTGGAGTCCTGCAACGATCACTGTACGTCGCAGGACACGCAGACCCGTAGGCCTCTTTGCGAGACCAGCACACCAGCACAATGCAGCTCCGCCGTAGCATTCTGCATCAGCCGTATCTAATCTCTCTACGGTCAGCTATACGCTAGAGCGGTGTGACTCGCTCATCGAAACGCACAGCCGCAACCGCAGGTTCCCCCTGGACTCTCTCGCATGCTAATAGACATCACAAGAACACCCACAATCATCATCGATACCATGTTGTAATCCATTGGACCGCGGCCTAAGGCTTGTGGGATCCTGAGCATGCCGTAGCTATGCGCAGGGGTAGGGTACTGTCACATACCTTGCTGTCTAGGTATCTGCCGGTGACAGCACTGTATCTTCGTTGGAGGCGACGACACGTGAGACTTCGGACAGTAGAGAAAGAGTGATTACACTACGATCGACAGAGCCTATATAAGCGTTCTCTAAACGACTCATACGGATACGATCAGAATCAATGTCTGCTGGCACGCAATCTGCATGCATTGCTCGTGCATATGGTCAGCCATCGGTGCATGGCTGCCCCATAGCCACTCCGGATCAGCACCGTGTATCCTGGCACACATGGTCACCGTAGTCCTGTGTATGCCACCATGCATGGTCACCGTAGTCCTGTGCATGGCTGGATCACGACAAGGGGGTCGCGCTGTCACATACCTGGCTGGTGTACAGGCCTCCGCTGTGACAGTGCGCTCTCAGTCTTTGGAATATAGCACGTGAGACTTAGCAGAGAAGAGTGATTACACTACGATCGACAGAGCCTATATAAGCGTTCTCTAAACGACTCATACGGATACGATCAGAATCATTGTCTGCTGGCATGCAATCTAGCATGCATTGCTCGTGCATATGGTAAGCCATCGGTGCATGGCGTCCCATAGCCACTCCGGATCAGCACCGTGCATCCACTCCATGCATGGTGACCGTAGTCCTGTGCATGGCTGGATCACGACACTCCCCCTAGGCTTGTACTACCGCAAGCTGTAGTCTATCTCTAAATTTTGCTAGTGCTGGTCCTGCCAACACTTTCGTAAACATATCAGCTAGCATGTCTACCGTGCTAACCCAGCTGATAGTCAATTCATCGAGTTCTACGAACTCTCGGACCCTCAGGTCCCTGACCCTGATGTGCTTGGAGCGGTCACTAGAGATGGGGTTCACAGCTAGCAAGTTTGCACTCTTGTTGTCACCCCACAGAGTTGGCTTCACAGCCGACAAACCAAGATCAGTGCACAACTGCTTAGCCCACATCACCTCATTGGCTGCTGAACTCATAGCAATGAGCTCTGCCTCAGTCGTATCACCAGCCACAATAGTCTGCCTCTTCGAACGCCAGAACACACAGTTCCCATGCATCCGGACTACTACTCCTGACACGCTCTTCAAGCAAGCACCATTGGCGAAGTCAGCATCCGTAAATGCTTCCAACACCTCACTTCCCTCATTGGAGCCACTAAAAGTCAAGCCAAGATCTATGGTCCCTCGCAGGTATCTCAGTACATGCTGGACAGCAGCCCAATGACACTTCGCACTCCCAGCCATATGCCTGGCCAAGACATTAGCCGGAAAGGAAATATCAGGACGCGACACAGCAGCCACATATTGGATGCTTCCTACGGCTTGCATAAACCTCTTATGCTCTGCGACAGTAGCCTTCTCCTGGCTAGGATCATCCTTCAGACTAAACACTTTCTGCTTTGGTACTAACGGCGTTGGTGCCTTTCTGCACTCACTCATACTGAACCTTTCCCGCATGTCCCTGATGTTCTTTCTGTGCGTGATGGTGATAGTGCGAGCAGACCGATCACGTATGACCTCCATACCCAGCACATATCCCAGCTCCCCCAGGTCACGACCCTCAAATGCCTCAAGGATCCTGCTGATGGCATCATCCATCTGCTCCTAACGACCGAGGATCAACAGATCATCGAACCATAGGAAAATGAGACATCGTCCTACTTTGCAAATAAACAGTGCGGGGTCACTGGCTGATCTCACAAAGCCCATTCTCAACAAGAGCTCTGCAAGTGCCTTATGCCACTCCCTGGCAGCTTGCTTCAGACCATACAACGCCTTTTTCAGGCGCCACACCATACCAGACCCATCATCCAGTACCGGAGGTTGTGCCACATACACTTCCTCCTCCAGAACACCATTCAGGAAAGCATATTTAATGTCTATGTGTCTCGTCTCCAGATCCTCTACAGCACAGACAGACAACAGAGCCCTGAAAGTAGCATAGCTACCCACAGGCGCCCATGTCTCAAAGAAATCTACGCCTTCTACTTGCGTAAATCCCCTGGCTACATATCTAGCCTTGAATCGCTCAATCTCACCCTGTGCTCCTCGCTTAATCTTAAGCACCCACTTGCCTGTCACAGGCTTCACTCCTACTGGGCACCTGACTAACTCGAACACATCATGTTCCCTTAAGGAGGTCAACTCATCAAGCATTGCTATGATCCACTGCTCACGATGGCAGCCTCTCATGGCTTGCTGCACCGTTGGATCGTCCAGCACAGCTTTGACCTTCTTCCTCGCAGCAGCTGCACGCCGGGACTCACTGCGGCTAGCAGTCTTGCCACTGCTCGGAATCACCTCCTGCCCCGTCGTCTTTTCTGCATCAGGAGTCACACTGTCAGCCGTAGCAAACACTCCATCCGCCCAGTCACCGACGTCACTCTCCATATGGACTACTGTGGAGCTCCCAGCTTCATCATGCTCACGTGCATCATCCGGGGAAATGCGCTCAACAGCAGCATTCTCACTTTCATTCACTCCCACAGCATGGACAGCAGGTCTTAAGGTTTTGCGAATCAATTTGAAAGGTTTTGGAACCCATCGAACCCTCACCTCTTGTGGTGGATCCAGATGTTCTCCGCTGCCTCCTGCGGCACTTGGTGCTAACTCTCCCCCTGAGCCAGCTCCGCCTACCTCTACTCCACTAGGCACATGCCGTAGCTTGCCGTGCCCCTGACTATCAACACGCTGTGGCATATGCCGTGGCTCATCATGCTCCCAGCGTACTGTACGTCCTGACACCGCTGACCCTTGCCTTCGGTTGTACTTCCCGTGGCTATCAGATTTCGCAGGTGGGGGTGGCTCACTCGGCGCCTTGCCCATCGACCGTTGGACTCGCTGCGGTGAACGCGAGCGCGATCGAGACCGACATTCTGAGGGCTCAGATGCCCCTGAGAACGACTCAGCCGAGTCACTGGCAGCCCCTGGCTGTTCCTCCCCCTCAGACTCATCATTCTCACTACCCTGTGGCTCAATGCGGCAGCCACTCAAATCCAGCACTGCTCTATCCCGCGTAGGGATCACATCTCTCGGTCGCATCTCAGCATTGTGCGGACCGGATGGTTGCTGAACCGCATCATACTCCCAGTGTGGTACCCTGTTCACACAGTCCTCGGCCGTGTAAGCGCAACGCGCTGTCACCACTGCCTCACTGATCTCAGGCGTGTGCCACCGCTCATGCCTGGCTATCAGCTCAGAGCCTAAAACACGCGGTGAAAACGGCGGCTCACCCTCAGGCAACTCATCATCCGGCACATAGCGCCGATGCAACTGCCTGCCTGGTTCCCAGTGTGTGTGCCCCAGCGCTGGATGCTCCCCCTCAGCCCAATCCACATTTCTGCCCCTCTCTGGCATCATGTGATCTCGACTGGCTGGTGGTCGCACTGCCCTAACACTAGTTGATCTCAACCATTTCTGCATGTTGGGCAAGAAACCAACGTCAGGTACTACACGAGTATGCTCATCGGGCATGATCTCGAATTCTCCCAGCTCGTAGTTCTCCAACATGACCGGATCCACCGTAGCTTGCTCCGACATGTGGAAACGTTTCGCGAACTCTCTCAGCAGAGCTGGTGGAGAAGCTGTATGCCTATACATACGCACTGCTCCCCCATTCCCTCGCTTCACGTAAGCTCTATCCATGTGAGGACCAGCACCCGATCCCATGTAGAAACCGAGCACTCCTCTCTCATCCAGGTGTCTGAAGTCCTCTCTCCGGGCATATACATACATCGGACACCCGAAAGGCTTCACCTGGGCCACCACCAGATGGAACGTGTCCTCACTCACATTCCTGAACCATAACAGATATGGCACAATCTGTCTGACATCCACATTCTTCACACACTGGGCGACAAACTTCCCATCGCCCCTGGCCATACCCTCATCAGCCAGAGCCTGCAGACTCATCTGCTGAGCCTGAGCTCTCCTCGTCTGCAACTGTGCAGCTCTCACAGCCTCATTCGTTGACCACGGGTCACGACTGGTCTGCACATGTCTCTCCTCCAGTTTCTGCTTGGCCTCCTTCCGCCTAACACCCTCTAGAGCTGTGCTAGGCGTCAGGTTATGTGCATGGTTCACACACATATACGCCTCTGGCCACAGAAATGCAGGCACAGCTGCTTGCAGCTGGCTTGCCCTCACACTCCTGTTCAGCACCCCGATCTTTCTCTCCACCATTCCATTGGACTCATGCTGGCCCGTGGCAGTGTACGTGTGCTCAATGCCACGCCACGCGAGGTACTGAGCCAGCTGGTTAGAGCTGAACTCACCACCTTGGTCAGTGTGCAGCCTCCGCACCCCAACCTCTCTATCATACACGATCTGAGTGCGGATTCGCTCAATCAGCAGGCATATCATTTCCGCAGCCCCACTCTTGGACTTCAGCGGAATCACATGGTAGTACCGGGAGTACTCATCCACCACTACCAGGATGTAGTTCATACCCCCGATTCCTACTGGCTTGATCTGCCCTGCTAGATCAGCATGCAACACTTCTCCAGCATAGGTGGCATTCTCCGTCACCTTGCCCCTGTGCTGTGCTCTATCGCCACTTCTCTGTTCAGCCACGTGGCAACCATGACACTGAAGCGCTACCCCCGTAGGTTTCAGCATCTTCAGGTCATACAGTTGTGGGTTGTCTCTCATCAACTGGAGTACCCGATTGCCAGCATGGTGAAAAGCAATATGCACTAGGAATGATGGGTCAACCTGGAAGGAATAACCTTGTTCATTTGGTACACCGGTCACTGCAGCAACTTGCTGCTGCTCACGTACCCATTTCCCATTCCTATGAAAAAAGTTATTCGCACTTGTCCAGGCTGCTCCTCTATCTACCGGCCGCATTTGCCGTATCGGCCTGCCTTTCCCACAGAACCATGTCAGAGTAGGTTTTCCATCCTCATCCTCACCCTGCTCACAGTTCCTGTGGAACCCATAGCTCTGGTCATGAAACCCAGGCATCACTACCCGGTTTGCATGCTTGCCTGTATGCAAGTATATCTCGGACTTTTTCAACTCCTTTGTTGAAAGGATGTTGATGGGACTGGCCGGCACCCAGTAAACGTTTGTCAACTCTATGTCTACTGGTGTGATAGTGCCCTGTGCACTCACATACTCTCCCAGATTAGCTCTGATCGTGCCCACACCATACATGTCTAGCCTGCCCTGGTCAAGAGGCTGACACTGCGGCATATCTGGTGGCTTGATCTCGCAAAACATATCATAGTCAAAGCATATGTTTGTGTCTGAGCCACTATCTATTAGGAAGGTGTACGGCATGTTGGGAGACGGCCCATCAGCACAGTCAGCTCGCAGCTTATCTAGGTCAACTACAGCTACCTGAGGGCCACCGCGGCCTCTGCCACGGCCTCGCCCTGCAGCTGGTTGCTTCTGCAGGAATTGTTTGACCTCTGCGGAGAGCAATGGACAATCCTTTTGCACATGTCCAGGCTTATCACAGTTGAAGCATTTTCTCTTTTCTGCTCCCCCTGCTGCCCCTGCTCCCACTGCTGCTACCTGTGGGGGTGAACCTTGGCGACCACCGTAGCGTCCACCTCGGTACCCACGTCCCCCATGGCGCTGTGGTCCACCGCGATCGTCCCGTGGGAATCGCGATGAACCCTGCTTGCTGTTTGTCTGGGCATGTGTCAACAGCGTAGACACCACCTGCTGTACTGGCATGGCCTGCAGCATGGGCTGCAACAGGCTGTACTCTCTGTCTACTGCCAGCAACCGTGATCTGTACAACTGATCAGACACAGTCTCACCCAGTCCTCTCATCTGGTTCACTATGCCCACCACCTCATTCACATGCTTCTCTAGTGGCGTACCAGCCTGCTGGGTACTGCTGAGCTGGTGATACAGCTTCTGTATTTCTACTTCCACTGATGGCATATACTTAGCATGCAGCAACGACCAGACCTCATGGACGAAACTACAGTCTGCCACGCATTGGGATACCCGTAGGTCCCAACGCGCTGTTCTTCCCCGTAGGTCACGAACTGGTCCTCCGCGGCCTGCTCGCGGCGCGCTGTGGAACGTGTGTGATGGCGAGGACGAACTTCTTCTCCATCCTCGCCGTCAGAGCCAATAGATCCCTGGCGAGATGCCACTGGAACTTCTCGGCGTGGTGGCATCCTGCAACACGACCATCGTGCGTCGCAGGACACGCAGACCCGTGGGCCTTTCTGCGAGACCAGTACCCTGACAGAATGCAGTCCAGCCGTAGCGTTATGCATCTGTGTACTCTAGTCTCTCTACGGACTCTACAGCTAAACGCTAGAGCGGTGTGAATCGCTCATCGGGACGCTCAGCCGTAGCCGTAGACCCCTGGACTCTATCGCAAGCATACAACCATTGCTAGAATACCCACAATCATCACCGATACCATGTCGTAATTCAGTGGACCGCAGCCCTAAGGCACTGTGGGATCTGAGCACTGTGTAGCTGTGCGCAGGGGGTCGCGCTGTCACATACCTGGCTGGTGTACAGGCCTCCGCTGTGACAGTGCGCTCTCAGTCTTTGGAATATAGCACGTGAGACTTAGCAGAGAAGAGTGATTACACTACGATCGACAGAGCCTATATAAGCGTTCTCTAAACGACTCATACGGATACGATCAGAATCATTGTCTGCTGGCACGCAATCTAGCATGCATTGCTCGTGCATATGGTAAGCCATCGGTGCATGGCGTCCGATAGCCACTCCGGATCAGCGCCGTGCATCCACTCCATGCATGGTGACCGTAGTCCTGTGCATGGCTGGATCACGACATACCGGGAGTACTCATCCACCACTACCAGGATGTAGTTCATACCCCCGATCCCTACTGGCTTGATCTGCCCTGCTAGGTCAGCATGCAACACTTCTCCAGCATAGGTGGCATTCTCAGTCACCTTGCCCCCGTGCTGTGCTCTATCGCCACTTCTCTGTTGTTCAGCCACGTGGCAACCATGACACTGAAGCGCTACCCCCGTAGGTCTCAGCATCTTCAGTTCATACAGGTGTGGGTTGTCTCTCATCAACTGGAGTACCCGATTGCCGGCATGATGAAAAGCGATATGCACTAGGAATGATGGGTCAACCTGGAAGGAATATCCTTGTTCATTCGGTACACCGGTCACTGCAGCAACTTGTTGCTGCTCTCGCACCCATTTCCCGTTCCTATGGAACAAGTTATTCGCACTCGTCCAGGTTGCTCCTCTATCTACCGGCCGCATTTGCCATATCGGCCTGCCCTTCCCACAGAACCATGTCAGAGTGGGTTTTCCATCCTCATCCTCACCCTGCTCACAGTTCCTGTGGAACCCATAGCTCTGGTCATAAAACCCAGGCATCACTACCCGGTTTTCATGCTTGCCCGTATGCAAGTATATCTCAGACTTTTTCAACTCCTTTGTTGAAAGGATGTTGATAGGACTGGCCGGCACCCAGTAAACCTTTGTCAACTCTATGTCTACTGGTGTGATAGTGCCCTGCGCACTCACGTACTCTCCCAGATTTGCTCTGATCGTGCCCACACCATACATGTCTAGCCTGCCCTGGTCAAGCGGCTGACACTGCGGCATATCTGGTGGCTTGATCTCGCAAAACATATCATAGTCAAAGCATATGTTTATGTCTGAGCCACTATCTATTAGGAAAGTGTACGGCATGTTGGGAGACGGCCCATCAGCACAGTCAGCTCGCAGCTTATCTAGGTCAACTACAGCTACCTGAGGGCCACCGCGGCCTCTGCCACGGCCTCGCCCTGCAGCTGGTTGCTTCTGCAGGAATTGTTTGACCTCTGCGGAGAGCAATGGACAATCCTTTTGCACATGTCCAGGCTTATCACAGTTGAAGCATTTCCTCTTTTCTGCTCCCCCTGCTGCCCCTGCTCCCACTGCTGCTACCTGTGGGGGTGAACCTTGGCGACCACCGTAGCGTCCACCTCGGTACCCACGTCCCCCATGGCGCTGTTGTCCACCGCGATCGTCCCGTGGGAATCGCGATGGACCCTGCTTGCTGTTCGTCTGGGCATGTGTCAACAGCGTAGACACTATCTGCTGCACTGGCATGGCCTGCAGCATGGGCTGCAACAGGCTGTACTCTCTGTCTACTGCCAGCAACCGTGATCTGTACAACTGATCAGACACAGTCTCACCCAGTCCTCTCATGTGATTCACTATGCCCACCACCTCATTCATATGCTTCTCTAGTGGCTTACCAGCCTGCTGGGTACTGCTGAGCTGGTGATACAGCTTCTGTATTTCTACTTCCACTGATGGCATATACTTAGCATGTAGCAACGACCAGACCTCATGGACGAAACTACAGTCTGCCACGAAGTCTCTATCCTCCTTTGGCAGTGTGGTGAACAACCAGTGCATGACTTGCTCATAAGCCTGGCTGCTCTGAGCAAGCGGATCATTGACTAGCAGGCTACTCTCACCCACCATCTTTGCCCAGCTCTCTACCTCCTTCTTAAATATTCGGAAGTGATCAGTCTTATAGTGCCACACCGGGAATCTGTTCTGTCGTGATCCAGCCATGCACAGGACTACGGTGACCATGCATGGAGTGGATGCACGGTGCTGATCCGGAGTGGCTATGGGACGCCATGCACCGATGGCTTACCATATGCACGAGCAATGCATGCTAGATTGCGTGCCGCAGACAATGATTCTGATCGTATCCGTATGAGACGTTTGGTTGAACGCTTATATAGGCTCTACTGATCAAAGTGTAATCACTCTTCTTTGCTAAGTCTCACGTGCTATATTCCAAAGACTGAGAGCGCACTGTCACAGCGGAGGCCTGTACACCAGCCAGGTATGTGACAGCGCGACCCCCTGCGCACAGCTACACAGTGCTTAGATCCCACAGTGCCTTTAGGGCTGCGGTCCACTGAATTACGACATGGTATCAATGATGTTTGTGGGTATTCTAGCAATGGTTGTATGCTTGCGATAGAGTCCAGGGGTCTACGGCTACGGCTGAGCGTCCCGATGAGCGATTCACACCGCTCTAGCGTTTAGCTGTAGAGTCCGTAGAGAGACTAGAGTACACAGATGCATAACGCTACGGCTGGACTGCATTCTGTTAGGGTACGGGTCTCGGAGAGAGGCCTACGGGTCTACGTGTCCCGCGACATACGATGGTCGTGTTGCGGGATGCCACCACGCCGAGAAGTTCCAGTGGCATATCGCCAGGGATCTATTGGCTCTGACGGCGAGGATGGAGAAGAAGTTCGTCCTCGCCACCACACACGTGCCACAGCGCGCCGCGAGCAGGCCGCGGAGGACCAGTTCGTGACCTACGGGGAAGAACAGCGTGTTGGGACCTACGGGTATCCCAATGCAGGTCCTTTGTAGGCTGCATTGCCGGGTAACGCTGAACCTACGGGGGAAGCAGGAGCTCACGCCGCGACGCACGGGGTGTAGCACGCATATGCACAGCGGGCTGCACAGCGGGCTGCACAGCGGGCGGCACGCTAGGCTGCACGCTGGGCTGCACATTGGGATGCACACTGGACTACTCAGTGGGCATAGCGCTGCCAAAGGAGGATAGAGACTTCGTGGCAGACTGTAGTTTCGTCCATGAGGTCTGGTCGTTGCTGCATGCTAAGTATATGCCATCAGTGGAAGTAGAAATACAGAAGCTGTATCACCAGCTCAGCAGTACCCAGCAGGCTGGCAAGCCGCTGGAGAAGCATGTGAATGAGGTGGTGGGCATAGTGAATCAGATGAGAGGACTGGGTGAGACTGTGTCTGATCAGTTGTACAGATCACGGTTGCTGGCAGTAGACAGAGAGTACAGCCTGTTGCAGCCCATGCTGCAGGCCATGCCAGTGCAGCAGATAGTGTCTACGCTGTTGACACATGCCCAGACAAACAGCAAGCAGGGTCCATCACGATTCCCACGGGACGATCGTGGTGGACAACAGCGCCATGGGGGACGTGGGTACCGAGGTGGACGCTACGGTGGTCGCCAAGGTTCACCCCCACAGGTAGCAGCAGTGGGAGCAGGGGCAGCAGGGGGAGCAGAAAAGAGAAAATGCTTCAACTGTGATAAGCCTGGACATGTGCAAAATGATTGTCCATTGCTCTCCGCAGAGGTCAAACAATTCCTGCAGAAGCAACCAGCTGCAGGGCGAGGCCGTGGCAGAGGCCGCGGTGGCCCTCAGGTAGCTGTAGTTGACCTAGATAAGCTGCGAGCTGACTGTGCTGATGGGCCGTCTCCCAACATGCCGTACACCTTCCTAATAGATAGTGGCTCAGACACAAACATATGCTTTGACTATGATATGTTTTGCGAGATCAAGCCACCAGATATGCCGCAGTGTCAGCCTCTTGACCAGGGCAGGCTAGACATGTATGGTGTGGGCACGATCAGAGCTAATCTGGGAGAGTATGTGAGTGCACAGGGCACTATCACACCAGTAGACATAGAGTTGACAAACGTTTACTGGGTGCCGGCCAGTCCCATCAACATCCTTTCAACAAAGGAGTTGAAAAAGTCCGAGATATACTTGCATACAGGCAAGCATGCAAACCGGGTAGTGATGCCTGGGTTTCATGACCAGAGCTATGGGTTCCACAGGAACTGTGAGCAGGGTGAGGATGAGGATGGAAAACCTACTCTGACATGGTTCTGTGGGAAAGGCAGGCCGATACGGCAAATGCGGCCGGTAGATAGAGGAGCAGCCTGGACAAGTGCGAATAACTTTTTTCATAGGAATGGGAAATGGGTACGTGAGCAGCAGCAAGTTGCTGCAGTGACCGGTGTACCAAATGAACAAGGTTATTCCTTCCAGGTTGACCCATCATTCCTAGTGCATATTGCTTTTCACCATGCTGGCAATCGGGTACTCCAGTTGATGAGAGACAACCCACAACTGTATGACCTGAAGATGCTGAAACCTACGGGGGTAGCGCTTCAGTGTCATGGTTGCCACGTGGCTGAACAGAGAAGTGGCGATAGAGCACAGCACAGGGGCAAGGTGACGGAGAATGCCACCTATGCTGGAGAAGTGTTGCATGCTGACCTAGCAGGGCAGATCAAGCCAGTAGGGATCGGGGGTATGAACTACATCCTGGTAGTGGTGGATGAGTACTCCCGGTACTCCCATGTGATTCCGCTGAAGTCCAAGAGTGGGGCTGCGGAAATGATATGCCTGCTGATTGAGCGAATCCGCACTCAGATCGTGTATGATAGAGAGGTTGGGGTGCGGAGGCTGCACACTGACCAAGGTGGTGAGTTCAGCTCTAACCAGCTGGCTCAGTACCTCGCGTGGCGTGGCATTGAGCACACGTACACTGCCACGGGCCAGCATGAGTCCAATGGAATGGTGGAGAGAAAGATCGGGGTGCTGAACAGGAGTGTGAGGGCAAGCCAGCTGCAAGCAGCTGTGCCTGCATTTCTGTGGCCAGAGGCGTATATGTGTGTGAACCATGCACATAACCTGACGCCTAGCACAGCTCTAGAGGGTGTTAGGCGGAAGGAGGCCAAGCAGAAACTGGAGGAGAGACATGTGCAGACCAGTCGTGACCCGTGGTCAACGAATGAGGCTGTGAGAGCTGCACAGTTGCAGACGAGGAGAGCTCAGGCTCAGCAGATGAGTCTGCAGGCTCTGGCTGATGAGGGTATGGCCAGGGGCGATGGGAAGTTTGTCGCCCAGTGTGTGAAGAATGTTGATGTCAGACAGATTGTGCCATATCTGTTATGGTTCAGGAATGTGAGTGAGGACACGTTCCATCTGGTGGTGGCCCAGGTGAAGCCTTTCGGGTGTCCGATGTATGTATATGCCCGGAGAGAGGACTTCAGACACCTGGATGAGAGGGGAGTGCTCGGTTTCTACATGGGACCGGGTGCTGGTCCTCACATGGACAGAGCTTACGTGAAGCGAGGGAATGGGGGCGCAGGGCGTATGTATAGGCATACGGCTTCTCCACCAGCTCTGCTAAGAGAGTTCGCGAAACGTTTCCACATGTCGGAGCAAGCTACGGTGGATCCGGTCATGTTGGAGAACTACGAGCTGGGAGAATTCGAGATCATGCCCGATGAGCATACTCGTGTAGTACCTGACGTTGGTTTCTTGCCCAACATGCAGAAATGGTTGAGATCAACTAGTGTTAGGGCAGTGCGACCACCAGCCAGTCGTGATCACATGATGCCAGAGAGGGGCAGAAATGTGGATTGGACTGAGGGGGAGCATCCAGCGCTGGAGCACACACACTGGGAACCAGGCAGGCAGTTGCATCGGCGCTATGTGCCGGATGATGAGTTGCCTGAGGGTGAGCCGCCGTTTTCACCGCGTGTTTTAGGCTCTGAGCTGATAGCCAGGCATGAGCGGTGGCACACGCCTGAGATCAGTGAGGCAGTGGTGACAGCGCGTTGCGCTTACACGGCCGAGGATTGTGTGAACAGGGTACCACACTGGGAGTATGATGCGGTTCAGCAACCATCCGGCCCGCACAATGCTGAGATGCGACCGAGAGATGTGATCCCTACGCGGGATAGAGCTGTGCTGGATTTGAGTGGCTGCCGCATTGAGCCACAGGGTAGTGAGAATGATGAGTCTGGGGGGGAGGAACAGCCAGGGGCTGCCAGTGACTCTGCTGAGTCATTCTCAGGGGCATCTGAGCCCTCAGGATCTCGGTCTCGATCGCGCTCGCGTTCACCGCAGCGAGTCCAACGGTCGATGGGCAAGGCGCCGAGTGAGCCACCCCCACCTGCGAAATCTGAAGACCACGGGAAGTACAACCGATGGCAAGGGTCAGCGGTTTCAGGACGTGCAGTACGCTGGGAGCATGATGAGCCACGGCATATGCCACAGCGTGTTGATAGTCAGGGGCAAGGCAAGCTACGGCATGTGCCTAGTGGAGTAGAGGCAGGCGGAGCTGGCTCAGGGGGAGAGTTAGCACCAAGTGCCGCAGGAGGCAGCGGAGAACATCTGGATCCACCACAAGAGGTGAGGGTTCGATGGGTTCCAAAACCTTTCAAATTGATTCGCAAAACCTTAAGACCTGCTGTCCATGCTGTGGGAGTGAATGAAAGTGAGAATGCTGCTGTTGAGCGCATTTCCCCGGATGATGCACGTGAGCATGATGATGCTGGGAGCTCCACAGTAGTCCATATGGAGAGTGACGTCGGTGATCTGGCGGATGGAGTGTTTGCTACGGCTGACAGTGTGACTCCTGATGCAGAGAACACGACGGGGCAGAAGGTGATTCCGAGCAGTGGCAAGACTGCTAGCCGCAGTGAGTCCCGGTGTGCAGCTGCTGCGAGGAAGAAGGTCAAAGCTGTGCTGGACGATCCAACGGTGAAGCAAGCCATGAGAGGCTGCCATCGTGAGCAGTGGATCATAGCAATGCTTGATGAGTTGACCTCCTTAAGGGAACATGATGTGTTCGAGTTAGTCAGGTGCCCAGCAGGAGTGAAGCCTGTGACAGGCAAGTGGGTGCTTAAGATTAAGCGAGGAGCACAGGGTGAGATTCAGCGATTCAAAGCTAGATATGTAGCCAGGGGATTTACACAAGTAGAGGGCGTAGATTTCTTTGAGACATGGGCACCTGTGGGCAGTTATGCTACCTTCAGGGCTCTGTTGTCTGTCTGTGCTGTAGAGGATCTGGAGACGAGACACATAGACATTAAATGTGCTTTCCTGAATGGTGTTCTGGAAGAGGAAGTGTATGTGGCACAACCTCCGGTACTGGATGATGGTTCTGGTATGGTGTGGCGCCTGAAAAAGGCGTTGTATGGTCTGAAGCAAGCTGCCAGGGAGTGGCACAAAGCGCTTGCAGAACTCTTGTTGAGTATGGGTTTTGTGAGATCAGCCAGTGACCCCGCACTGTTTATTTGCAAAATAGGACGATGTCTTATTTTCTTATGGGTCGATGATCTGTTGATCTTCGGTCGTAAGGAGCAGATGGATGATGCCATCAGCAGGATCCTTGAGGCATTTGAGGGTCGTGACCTGGGGGAGCTGGGATATGTGCTGGGTATGGAGGTCATACGTGATCGGCCTGCTCGCACTATCACCATAACGCACAGAAAGAACATCAGGAACATGCTAGAAAGGTTCAGTATGAGTGAGTGCAGAAAGGCACCAACGCCGTTGGTACCAAAGCAGAAAGTGTTTAGTCTGAAGGATGATCCTAGCCAGGAGAAGGCTACTGTCGCAGAGCATAAGAGGTTTATGCAAGCCGTAGGAAGCATCCAGTATGTGGCTGCTGTGTCGCGTCCTGATATTTCCTTTCCGGCCAATGTCATGGCCAGGCATATGGCTGGGAGTGCGAAGTGTCATTGGGCTGCTGTCCAGCATGTACTGAGATACCTGCGAGGGACCATAGATCTTGGCTTGACTTTTAGTGGCTCCAACGAGGGAAGTGAGGTGTTGGAAGCATTTACGGATGCTGACTTCGCCAATGGTGCTTGCTTGAAGAGCGTGTCAGGAGTGATAGTCCGGATGCATGGGAACTGTGTGTTCTGGCGTTCGAAGAGGCAGACTATTGTGGCTGGTGATACAACTGAGGCAGAGCTCATTGCTATGAGTTCAGCAGCCAATGAGGTGATGTGGGCTAAGCAGTTGTGCACTGATCTTGGTTTGTCGGCTGTGAAGCCAACTCTGTGGGGTGACAACAAGAGTGCCAACTTGCTAGCTGTGAACCCCATCTCTAGTGACCGCTCCAAGCACATCAGGGTCAGGGACCTGAGGGTCCGCGAGTTCGTAGAACTCGATGAATTGACTATCAGCTGGGTTAGCACGGTAGACATGCTAGCTGATATGTTTACGAAAGTGTTGGCGGGACCAGCACTAGCAAAATTTAGAGATAGACTACAGCTTGCGGTAGTACAAGCCTAGTCTAGGGGGAGTGTCGTGATCCAGCCATGCACAGGACTACGGTGACCATGCATGGAGTGGATGCACGGTGCTGATCCGGAGTGGCTATGGGACGCCATGCACCGATGGCTTACCATATGCACGAGCAATGCATGCTAGATTGCGTGCCGCAGACAATGATTCTGATTGTATCCGTATGAGACGTTTGGCTGAACGCTTATATAGGCTCTACTAATCAAAGTGTAATCACTCTTCTCTGCTAAGTCTCACGTGCTATATTCCAAAGACTGAGAGCGCACTGTCACAGCGGAGGCCTGTACACCAGCCAGGTATGTGACAGCGCGACCCCCTGCGCACAGCTACACAGTGCTTAGATCCCACAGTGCCTTTAGGGCTGCGGTCCACTGAATTACGACAGCAGGATCACTGATTGATCTCACAAAACCCATACTCAATAAGAGTTCTGCAAGCGCTTTGTGCCACTCCCTGGCAGCTTGTTTCAGACCATACAACGCCTTTTTCAGACGCCACACCATACCAGACCCATCGTCCAGTACCGGAGGTTGTGCCACATACACTTCCTCCTCCAGAACACCATTCAGGAAAGCACATTTAATGTCTATATCCCTCGTCTCTAGATCCTCTACTGCACAGACTGATAACAGAGCCCTGAAGGTAGCATAACTGCCCACAGGTGCCCATGTCTCAAAGAAATCTACGCCCTCCACTTGCGTAAATCCCCTGGCTACATATCTGGCCTTGAAACGCTCAATTTCACCCTGTGCTCCTCGCTCGATCTTAAGCACCCACTTGCCTGTCACAGGCTTCACTCATGTTGGGCACTCAACCAACTCAAACACATCATGTTCTCTTAAGGAGGTCAGCTCATCGAGCATTGCCGTGATCCACTTCTCACGATGAGCACCACGCATGGCCTGCTGCACCGTTGGATCATCTACTACGGCCTCGACCCTCTTCCTCACGGTAGCTGCACGCCTGGACTCACAAAGGCTAGCAGTAGGGCCACCGTTTGGATTCACCTTCTGTCCCGTCGTCTTTTCTGCATCAGGAGGCACACTGTCAGCTGCAGCTGACACTCCATCAGACAAGTCACCGACATCATTCTCATCATCATTCATTACTGTGGGGCTCGCAGCATCACTCACATGCTCACGTGCTTCCTCCGGGGAAATGCGCTCAACAGCAGCATCACTCTCAATTTCTCCCACAGCATGGACAGCAGGTGTTAAGATTTTGCGAATCAAGTTAAAAGGCTTTGGAACCCATCGAACCCTCAACTCATGTGGCGGATCCAGACGTTCTCCGCTGCCCCTCGCGGCACTTGGTGCTGACTCTCCCCCTGAGCCATCACCGCCTGTCGCTATTCCGCTAGGCACACGCCGTAGCTCGCCTTGTCCCTGGCCCTCAGACCCAGATATATGCCTTGGCTCGTCATATCTGTCACGGTCATCACGCCCTGACACCGTGGACCCGCGGTGACTTCGGCCGCCGCCGTGACCGTCAGCTCGCACACAGTGTCCACGACAAAGTACCCCACCCCGGGTGGGGAAGGTAAGGTGGGGGACCTGTTCCAGCCTGGGGACTCTTTGGGGATTGAGCATTCTGATGCGCTGTAACTTTGATGATGTAGATATATGATATTTAAGAAGGCCTGCGTTGTTTCTGAGCGTGTGCGGTCTGTGGTGCGGTGTGTGTGTGTAGGTGTGAAGGTGTTGTGGTTGTTGGTTCATTCATTGGTGGTCCGGAACGGTGGTTATGAACTTTGGGCATCAGAAATGTTGGTGTGGTGATCCCGGGACATAGGTTCCCCAAGTATTGGGTGGGGAACTCCTCAGAGTGGGGAAGCCTGTGGTGGGGAAGGACAACAGCATCTACTGTCGGCCAATTACGGCGGAAGAGGTGCTACCAGCAGAGGCGCTGCCAGAGTGGCAGCAACGGCTGTATGGCATACTGTGGGCCAACATGGACGGCAGAGGTGCTGCCAGACTGGCAGCAATGGCTGTTTGGTGTAGTTTGGGCCAACATGGGCGGCAGAAGCGCTGCCAGAGCAGCAACCACGGCTGTATAGCATACTGTGTGCCAACGTTGCTGGCAGAGACGATGCTAGAGTGGCAGCAACGGCTGTATTGCATACTGTGGGCCAACATGGGCGGCAGAGGCGCTGCCAGAGTGGCAGCGATGGCTGTGCCGCCAAGGTGGGCTTGTAGGTGAGGTGGAGGTACTGGGAATGGGCCAGTTCACAATTCGCTGGGAAATGCACAAGTCCAATTGAATGCAGTGGTGTTCTCTGAAGAGTGTTGAGTGCTGATGGGTGCTTGCATCAGTTGTTTGGTTGTGTTCTGACTTGTCGAGCAATATTTGCTGCTCATGCACCCACTGCAAGGGTAGGAGAGTTGTGCAGGTGGAACTGGTTGGCAAGCACTGCATGATATGGTTTCTTATGGCTTTGTGTGCAAGAGAAAACTACTGCGTGACTTGGATGCTCGTGTTGAACTACATGTTGATTGGCTGGGTGTACTGCCGCCCGCCATAACGGTAGGCTACAGTATACGGTGGGCACTGCCGCGATAATCATCTAGGGAGACATGTAGAAACGAGCAACGACTGGGTGGAATCAAGTGATCGCCTGGTTGGATCAAATGGGCAGCTTGCTATGTACTCCTGGTGTTGTGAGCATTCCGAATCAATTGCTTGTTGTGTGCGTGAAAGCTGTGTACTCAGCTTTCTACTGAAATGGTGACCAAGAAAGGTTTGTGGGTGGCCGGTTGTTTCGCACTGGTGAGGACTGGTATGGCTGATTGCATCCGATCGCTGTCGATCGTCTTCACGAGGCGCCGAATATCATCTCATGCAGGCTATAACTATCGACTTGCTGTACACGCAGAGTTACTGCAGCGGCAGTGTTCGTGGCGATGGCAACTACTCAGCTGAAGGGCTCCTGCGCTGAAAGTGCAAGACCGTGTGATTGACCAAAGTGGCATTTAATAAATAACAAAGTATTAGCTGTGCTCTGCGGTAGTCAAAGCGCTGATGTACCGACGCGCAACGACGTCGCTGCTTGCAATGGGTAACTGCGAACCAGTAGTACACCTCGCCACTTATTCTGCAGCTGCGCGCAGTACTCGTGTCGGTCCGTCTGATAGCGGGTCTACGCTGTAGCTCTAATATGGCTTACACAATTGACTCCAGCAAGGCTTACGCTATTCGTCAGTCCTTGTTTTCACTGCGCACAATGCTGGCTACTTCATGAAATCGTACGGAGGAGCAGTTTCCCGTGCAGTTGCAGCATTAGATTGACCTGCAGCACTGCAGCAACATGAAGGCATTGGCCAGGCAGCTGGATTTAAGCTTCATTTGTATTCGAGTTCGCTTCCGATTTGCAGTTTCGATACCTCCAGCCCTTCAGCCGCGTGAACGTCTACCGCTGCTCCACAATGACCACGTCGTGCGCGGTTGCACGACGTCAAACAGGAGAACGGTATGGCGCATGATCGCATGGTACTTTTTATAGCTGAGAAAAAGCTGAGCTGCCATTCACGCAGTATGCAAACGTGTTGCAGGCGTTCAACGCCAGCGTGTTGTTGACTTCGCTTACCGAGGAGGTGTCGCAGCTGGAACAGTCGTCAGTATCAACGCCACTGCAACTTGGGATCAAGTGAGATCAAATTTGGCGCTTGTTGCATGCAGTGCAGCTGGAATTTCGCAGCAGCAGTGTTCCAGGTGCTTCGCCAGAGCCATGCACAGCTCACTTGGTAACACACATCAACCGCAGCAGCACAGCCCACGCGAATAGGTGAGCTCACCAATTTCACGCAGCGGTTCATGGACTGCTGCGTTGCTGTGCTTGATATGGTTCTGCACTGACTTGGTACCACTCTGCACTCTTCAGAGCAACTTCTTGCTTTGCAGGTTATGCTTTTATTAGTGCTCCTACGTGCAGAAATTTTAGCAGTAGCTACTGCAGCCTTCAACAATCAGGTGAGGTATTTCATGCGATGCAGCAATCCATGAGTCATGAAGTGCTGTCATTCCGGGCTTCATGGAATTAAGACAAGGTGGCCAGCAAGGCTGCTAACGGACATGCCGCTGTTCTGCAGGTCACCATTCTACCATGCATCTTTGTTATAGCTTGCAGCTTCAGCAGCAGCACTCGCAGCATCTGACAATCAGGTGAGCTCGCTTGGTCAGTATGATCTGATTGGTGTGATTGGTCTGTGCCTCATGCGATGACTCGCTGGGTTGACTGGAAGCCTATGCATCAGCATGGTGTTGTGCAGGCAAATTTTTCGTGTGGAAGTGCGTGGCAACGGTGTGACCAGAGCAGCTGCAAGTTGCACAAGCGGTGTGTACATGTGCCCTACTGCTAAACACATTGTTGTGCCCTACTGCTGAAAATCTTGTTGATATGTTGCAGCTACGACAGATAAAGCTGTGATGTAAGCAGTCTCGTGCATGCAGGAAGGAAGCAATGCAGTTTGAGGCAGGCACATCTATACCAAGTCACAGAAGATACAGTCAAGTTCAACACGCCACAAGACTGTAGATGTATGTCTGTTGTACTTCAGAGATGATGTGGGACAGCTGGTGGGTGCTGGCTGCAGTGGTGGGCGGTGCCAGTGCTAGCATGGTCGGAAGTGCACGACAAGGTGGCACCAGAAAGATTGGTTAGGCACTGTAATTATATATAGAGCAGCACAGTGACATCAGACATTATAATTGCGTGCTGGCGAGGCCTCGCGAGGTTACCCCACCCTGGGTTCCCCAGTCGCGTCATGTTCCCCGACTGGCCTTCCCCATGCCGAAAATCTTTGGGGAGGGGAAGGGCTTTGCATGGGGGACCTCAAGGTGGGGAAGTTGGCGAATGACGCGACAAGCACCCATTTGCACATGTAACAGCTTCATAGAGGCACTGCTAACATATGTGAACGTTGGAATGCGTAATCGCCTGACCCGAAGGTCTGTATCGTGATATACCAGCATACAGTACCTCCATTCAATCAAGTTTCAGCGCCATTTGTACACAACACGCACATAATTACACGAGTATGTATATTATAGTATGTAGCATCAGCTCCCATGCGCCAGCGTGTGATCGGGCATGCTGCCAGGTCGAGCAGTAACACTGGCACCAGCGACGACACACAGTGAAGCTGTCGCCGAACAAGAGGCCCACTTGCCGCGAGAGATCGTGCGTAGCCTTATATATTCCCATGTGATAGTACTGTGCCTCGGTATCACTCATCGTGTCTTCTGCAGTTTGCGACGGTGCCCTCAATGCTCGAGCATCGAGTGCACACGCACCTAGCTTCATTGCAAATCTCCTGTTTTAGCGCCACCCAAGCACGCTAATAGTCGTATACATAAATTAAACTATTATGTACGTCTTCGTAGACTTTCTTATGCGCGCGATCGTCATCTATACGCGGTGAAGCTCGTGCCTCCTGGCGAGAATGATGCTTGTGCCAGCACCACTGACAGTAATATCACACGACTGCCCGTCCATGATAACATCCTACATATGGTTATATCACTATGTATTGCTTATAGCACGTTCTAAGCCACCTCCTTGATGTCCATGCCCTTGGTGTTCAAGGGCAGCTTGAGCTCAAGGGCAAGCGACAGCAAGAAAACATGCACATTAGCCCCACCCGCGGCGCCACATATGTCACTATAATGTATTTAAGTAACAATGTTGCGTTTTAACCCGTTCTCATGCTTCATAGTGCTGCAATGGAGGGAGGCTGCCAACAACCACAGCACCTTCACACCTACACACACACACCGCACCACAGACCGCACACGCTCAGAAACAACGCAGGCCTACTTAAATATCATATATCTACATCATCAAAGTTACAGCGCATCAGAATGCTCAATCCCCAAAGAGTCCCCAGGCTGGAACAGGTCCCCCACCTTACCTTCCCCACCCGGGGTGGGGTACTTTGTCGTGGACACTGTGAGAGCTTTGAACATATTAGAACCAATTAAGAAAGTTCACTCGTTGCAAATTCTCGCGGGCGCTTGCGATTGGGAAGTACCTAATACGCGCACATGGTGCGTGTGTACACGCATGCTTAAGCGTTCGCGAAAGCGCTGCCGCTAGAATTTCCTAGAGCCGATGCCATCGAGCTCATGCAACCTTCATGACTGTATCCATTTGACACCGTGGGCACACGACATCGCGACGCGTGACGCGGGCACATGACGCGTGACGGCGTGCACGCGTGACGCGGGCACGTGACGCGTGACGGCGTGCACGCGTGACGCGGGCACGTGACGCGGGCACACGACATCGCCCAAGTATCGACATCACTACGCCGGAGGGGGAGGGCTGGTGCGCCTTGCGCTGTGGGGGGCGTGCGCCCCCGGGCTCTTATGTGCGGGGGCCCGTGATGGAATGCTCGAGTGAGGCCGGATGGAGTGGGGGTGCTGCTGTTGGGGGGTCGGTGGTGGCTGGTTTTGCTGGGGTGGGCGGTAGTGCGCAGTTTGGCAGGTGGTTGCTGTGTGCGGTTGTGGCGCGGGTGCCGTGGTGGTTGGGTGCGGGAGTGCGCATGCGTGTGGGTGCGTGGGTGTGGTTGTGTCGGCTGTGTCGGTTCGTTGTGGCTTTTCACCTGAGACAGTTGTTGCTTGTTGCTGTTGTCTGCTTTCGGGGGTTTTGGCCGTCTACTTTCCTGCTGTTGCCCTCGCTGCAGGGCTACTGCGTTCATCTCCGTGTAACATCACCACGCCCGTACCGCACGGCACCGGGACTGAGCATGGTCACCTGCGGAACGGCACGAAACGCACGGCAACGACGGCTGCCCGCCGAGACCCACCGACAGACGTGCCACAAAAATTGCGAATGAATCGTACCCTCCTTGGGGCTGTCGGAATCCACGCCGAGCATACGCAGCGGGTCCAGCGCGGGGTTGAAATTCCCGGGTTGCGGCATGCACACCATGGCGAGATCCACGCGCGTGCGGAGGTCCGCATCCGGCGTTGATGGCATTCCTGACCGCAGCTCGGTTCAGAAACTCCAGCCGGACCGAGACCTCGTTGGCAGCAGCAGTAATCGGATCATTTCATACCACCTGTCCCCCGTCAGGGAGGTCAGAAGGTGCGGGCACGGCGCTTGCGGGGCCGTCAACCATATGCATGCTAGCGGTGTCGGTGAGTCAGCGCGCGCTTACCAGGCAAATTTAAAGAAGAGACAAAGAAAAAAAAGGTAAGCTGGGAACGGCAGCTTGGGAGGGATCACAAGCAGGGAATGCACGAATGATGCAGCTACGCTGCGGGGCGGCACAAATGTGTGCCGAGCGCCTGGCAAGCCAGGCGCCTCACAGACCATGCGTGTTGAATGGAGTGATACGTTACACATATATGCTCCACAAGGTGGTAGAACACAGAGGAACGATTCATGGCGATGCACGATGCACGCGACCATGCGTGTTGAATTAGTGAGGCCCCCGTGATGTCATACCGCAGCGGGTTGTCGCGGGAGCGGGAACCCGGACAGTAGCTACCGAAGCATGATTGCAATCGATTGGGACCGGTCGCTTGTCTGCAACGCATGTCAAATCCGTCCTCACTGCCACTGTTGAATAAAAGCTTAGATGATTGGTCACAGCGCATGGTGCGCCGGTGTTTGCTTAGGGCGCTCTTGTCTGTGGTCGCCATGAGGACGTTGTCTTCAAGCTAAGCCGTTTGTATGCATACCCAGAACCCTGGGTTGACGCAGAAGTCTTCATATATCGTCTCACGTAGTAAGCATTGTTGCGTCAGGCAGTGATCGGTCGACCGCGCGCTGCAGGGGTATGAACCGGCTCGGGGGGTACATTGCCTGCTTCTGTCACGTTAACGCTTGTCAAGTCAACAGAAATCTCTCCGAAGTCGCTAGCTATGCACGACATGAAATGCCAATCATTGGCGCCATCCCGCCATCAGTTCCCGCCCAAAGTCCTGAATTTTGGCTAGATGTGGACCTGGACAAGGTGCCAGATCGATTTAGGCCCGGTCAGTTGGAGCTAAACGTTCAGTCTATCCCCTATATTTTTGCATCCTTTCGACAGGATCTGGGTCTGAGGCCAGGATCAAGATACTCTCGAAAGCTGCGAAGCTATGGCTTCATCCCAGGGCTCCTGGACTCCCTACCGCTGCAGCAACCGCCAGTCCACCTTGCACACTCCAAAGGGCAAATGGAGTCATTGATACGTGCGATTGGCACCAACATGTCATGCCAGCTCTCAATCCTCCACATCATTGCCCCTGAAGAGCTCGCGAAGCTGAACAAGCATGAGCATGATGTGAGAGACATGCTCTCCGAAGGTTGGCAGCCAACGATCTCCCACAGCTTCCAAGTTCTTCCACGAAGACTCCACCACAACCATGTCGTCGACGCACTGCTAGGCGTTACCTTCATGAATTGTCCTAGCCACCGTATTGTGGAATGCTTAGTTCCAGTAGTCCCGGTGAATGCTGATGAGTCACCTAGTGCCAAAAGGGGAGGATACCCCTTGATTACCAAGCGATTCTTGAAAGTTCGTTCCCTTGCCATCAATGTTCCACAGAGTATCGAGGTGGACTGTAGCACATTCGAGACTGGTCACAAAGTGTTCTTGCACAACATCAGCTTGGGCAAGGGTCAGCACGTTGTCGGCACGTCGCCGGAAGCCTGCCTGATAGTTATGGAAACCAGCGGGTAAACTGGTCATCCTCTCCACCACGATTGTAATCTGGGGTGTTGGCTTTCATCAGAACGACCATGCAGTCAAGGAAGACCCGTTCACGATAACTTCACTGTTGACATGCTCAGGTTTCCAGAGGCCGTTATGTTTGTACAGTCGCAGAATAATTTTCGATCAGAACGGTCAAACTATCATCGCCAGTGGAAATGGCATGTGTGCTTCAGTGAGACAGTGCACCATCCCAACACGTTTTACTCGATAACGGTTGTCCCCTTCAGACTGATGAGGTTGCATGGGCACAAACTATATATGCATGTAACTGCTGCACTGTTAAACTTCCATAACGTTGGCCAATATTTCCAAGTCTTGTGTCAGATACATGGAGTGTCTCCCTTGTGTGTTGTCCCGTGGCGATGAAGTCGCAGCATTTCACCACATGCGCTGTTGGTCTGGAAGGGCGAGCGCATCAGCTGCAGTATGTGAGGTACGTGGGCTTCGCTGTATAACTTGAGGCCATGGGCACGGCAGATGGGAGGCTGTGCCAAAGCCTTGACTGAGTCAGGACCAAATCACCATTCGGCAGATGGTTATTTCCACAAACGGCATTGATTGTTGCATGTTGCGTGTAATGAACGTCGAGCACCAGTCCCCAAGTGATTTGATGTTCGTGTGAGCAGCTTCTTTCAAAGTGTACAAGTATAGTGTGTACTTGGATTGTTCACATGCACGTGCCTGGCCAGGCACTCGGTGACATGCCGGGGAGGGCATAAATGATGCATGACCGCCGATGCCATCAACCAGGTCCGGATGTGTGTATGGCACAGTTGAGGGGTGTGAACTTGCCAACAGAAATAGATGACCATGCTGATTATGTGGCGCAGATGCTACGGTCCAGCCTCGGGACCGGTCTCGTCGTTGCCAGCCAGATGTACGTAAGCGACGTACGTCCGGCTGGTGTGGGAGGAGGGCACAAATCAACATACCCCATGTACACGTGTGTTACACGGAGATCAACGCAGCAGCCCATCAGCATGGGCAACAGCAAGCAAGCAAGCACCTGAACCCCAGCAAGCGGCTGGCAGCAAGCAACTACATGCTAGGTCTACAAGCTATGGCGCACTGCAACAATCGCACACCAGCGCACACCACTACGTCAACCACGCCACACCCATGCACGCCACTTGGCCTCTCCACGCACTACCGCCACCTAGCTTACACCAGCGGCCACACCCAGCCTGGCCACAGCCATCCCCACCCACGGAAACCAGGAGTAGCACCACTGCATCTAGCCCCGCCTGGGAGCGCGCATGCCAGCCCCCACAACCCCTGTGCAAGCCCGGGGTCGCGCGCCCCACCCCGGGCGCACAAAGCATCGTCCCCTGGACTGCGGCCCCGCAGATGCGCCAGATCGAGGATGCACCGCGAGCCCTCTGCACTGCCGCATGCACAGCAGCCCACGGCTGAGCGCCGGGAAGCCGAGGCAGGCGAGCACGCGCTGACCCAGCCCCAATCACCGCCGCAGCATGACCCCGGCTTGGCGCAGCGGCCCTGTGTACGCATGTATGCACATATGGCTTGGGGCACTGCATGCAGGCTAGGCGCACTGATTCACCGCGTCGCAGGCCCGGGCTGCTGGTACCGCAGGATCCTGCTTCATCAATGGCCAGCGAGATGCACAGGACAACACAGCAGTGGACCGAGGCTTGCAAAGACCAGGCAGGACATTGTGTATGATTGTTGGAAGATGGTGATGCGCACGCAGGAAGACGGTTCAGCGCTGTCATTGGTTGGCTATTTTTGTAAAGGTCACAGCAGGGTGTGCACCCAGGTGTACATGTGCATTAGAAGTCTTTGCTGGTGAGAAACGTCAGGTATGCTCCACAAAGTGGTACACTACAAAGGCAAGCACGCATGGCAATGCATCAGACACATGAACCATTGCCGAATGCCGCACACCAGCTGTAACAGAACAGCTTCAGTATCGCGCTACAGTCTGCTCGACACGTTCTCACACTCCATTCACCAGGCTGAACACAGAACGCACCGGTGCTGAACACGGCAATTCTTTGTTTGTCGACCCTACATCCTCGGCGGTCGTGGCCCATTTTAGCAAGCCATCTGCCAAGTGTATGCAGCAGCTGAATTTTTTGTGTGTTATTGGGGAGCTATATTGGGCGTGCTGAAACAGGAGCTATGGCAGCCGAGCCGCTGCCGTGGACGGTTGATCACAGCATCGCTTGAATCGGACTTCCGGGCGTTGACAATATTTAAGGCTGTGACGTCACTCACACAGATAGGACAGCGGTATCTGCCATGGATGTGGCCGTGTTCGTTAAAAGGCTTCCAGGGCTTATGGCGGCAGTACGGAATGTGGAGGCAGGCGGGCAGGTCTGTACGTACAGCGACCGAAACGATGAGGCAATAGCCGCTGAAATGAGCTTCATTTCCTGGTTGTAGGAAGGAATTGAGGCTCTGCGACAGCTGCGCGTGCAATTTTTGGAGCTGTTGCACACCGACGTCCTTGAACATAACCATGACGTCCAACAGAACACAGCAGGCAAGACCGTCGCATACTTGGTGGAGCAATATCAAGAATTTCGATCTCTGTTGCTGTTGCTGATCAAGAGATTAGAAGCACCTGTTCAGATGGAGGCCTGGCATGCTCTGATGGAGTGTGTGCGTGCAGGTGAGCATGTCGTCGCATAATGCTGCGCGAATTCGTTGATTGCGTGGACAGAGACGCAAACCACCATCTTGTTTGTGCCCATATTTTGATCATGAAACTTGTTGCAGAGAAAGTTGGACACTTCAATCATGAGCTATTCCGTGAGGCTGTGCAAGCATTCTTAACGAGCAAACGGACGACTTGTGACGCAGTGGAGCAATTTATTGCGAGGTATCTAGGGAACTGGGATGTCCGCTATTTCTGGTTGCATCAGGTTGAGAAACTTTCACACGCTGTTGCGGATGGGGGGCTGCAGCAGGTTCGTGCTCTGCTGATCCCGCTTGACATGCTTTAAATCAGCCTGATGGACTGACATGCATGCAACGAATACTGGTCATAAACTTGCGTGCCAGTCTGATGATTCGCTTGTCGACATCGTCACTTATTGCAAAGGCAATTCATGTTTTGTGCAGGCTTCGCAGGATCCTTCGACAGCACGAATTTTGTACGCTGCACTCTCACCATTGGAAGTTCATATAGGTGAGGCTCCACAGTCTTGGTGTGGTGGTTTGGAAATAGGTGTGCTTGCCACAGCACCAACAAGGAGCGAAGGTACCAAGGCACGGCGCAAGCGCAAGCGTGTGGAGGCAGCCCAGGTTGGCAATGCAGCCACGCCCACCGCAGCAGGCGCCCTCTGGGCTTCACAGGAAGCTCAAGTCACATCCTACAGGTATGGTGCAGGCTCATACATGCCGCTGGTGGCCTCAACACACATATCGCATGACTCAGAAGTAAGTGTTGAATACAATCAGAACGATCGTGTACGCTGGGAAATTCTGCAACCTCCCAGCTCTTGGGCGCATGCAGTGATGCATGGCTTGCATTCTTGCGCCTCCCAATGCCCGAACCACTGCTCAAGGGGTTGCTACCGGTGGTCACAAGCAAAGTGATCGCTAACATCAAGAATCCGGTCGCTCTTTCGGACTTCTTGACCAAGGCCACTGAACAAGGGGGCCTGGTTGGGATCCTGGCGCTGCAGGGACTTTTCTTGCTGGTAACGCAGCATGGTCTGGAGCATCCTGATTTTTACAAGCGTCTCTATGCCCTCTTGACTCCACAGGTGCATCAGTCCATCATATATGTTGACAAGCATGACTATGCACGTGGTGCACCAACACGTAGCTCATGCACAGCGTGCTCCTTCGCCAGGTCTGCCTGTGAAATCTCAGAAACCTGGCGAAACCAAGAACACAGCTCAATAGCTGTTGCAATGTAGCTCATGCGTAAATATTGCAGCATCGGCGATGGTCATGGGTCCTGGTTTTTTACCTTTGGCATGCGCGCCTGTTTGTTCTGCAGCCTCTTGCAGCATAACTGTGTACCGTTTCTCACTATTGCATGGGCCAACATGCATGTCAAATTCGACATAACCACCTTCCGGCATGTGTCCACAAGACACACCAGGCACCTTCAGAAAACGCAAGCCTGGGAGGGACACTATGCATGTACTTGGCCTGCAGGTGTTCACAGCCAGGTATCGAGTGAAGTTTCTCCAACTAGTGGACATCTTCCTGGCGTCGTCCATGGTTCCAGCGTACTCAGCCGCCGCATTCGCTAAGAAGTTTGCCCGGCTATCCGTAGTTGCTCCCCCAGTTGGAGCCCTGGCATGTCTTGCATTTGTGCACAACCTCATCCGGCGCCACCCAAGCTGCGTGTGTCTCATTCACCGTCCCTCCAAAGGTGCAGCAGAGGAAACAGGAGACGCATATGACCCTGAAGCTCTGGAAATGGACGATTCCAAAGGCATCGAGAGTTCTTTGTGGGAGCTGACTGCTATGAGGGTGCACCTGGATCCCACGGTGTGGACTTTGCCTTGTCAGATAGTACATGCATGATGCTGCGCCGTCGAGGCGCCCCCTGACACCATCAGGAGGTTGCTGAGGCGTCGTTTGCACCATCATGCAGGTGGCAATATTTGCCCAGCGCTTTGACTTGGACATCACAAATCGCAAGAAGGTCGCCGAAATCGACATGCAGAGTGTGCTAACGGCCAGGTATAAGACTCAGGTGTACGAGGTACTGGACAAGAAGGCACGGAGAGCGCCTGCTGTGTCGATCACTGACATCGACAGTGCAGACCATCTGCAACTAGGTGATCTGATCGGTTGCTCTGCGTGACTAGTCACCGCTGTTCTCATCGGGATCTGCTCCCTATTTCACATGTAGAAAAGCCTACTGATGAAATATGTTGTACATAGATTTGGCTTGGACAGTTGGTCATGACCACACCTTTGTCCTTATGCGTGTACTGCATGTATACGACACGTTGTATGTGTGTGTTCTGCGGTCGGGTGCGGAGTCACGTGCATGGTGGTAGATGACAGGAACATATGCAGCGAGCACGACTGTGTATATCTTGCAGCCTGTGCCAAATTCTCTACATGATCACAAGAATGTCCCATTGGCAGCTTTGCACACCGCGATTGCTCGTCATTAATGGTAGTGCCTGATCACATGGGATCAGACATCATGCACATTCCAGTGATGAATGGGGAATCACGGGATTTTTGCTTATCATTTGAGCAGCTGTGTTGTAAGCAACTTGTAGCTCGACGTTGCATTCTGCATCAGTCCGCCCATTCGCCTTGTAGTCGTGTACCCCATCTTGCGTCGTGTACCCTATCATGGCGCTGCGGTTTTCTCGTCTTCCTGGCGATCACGCTGTGCAGTATGGTGATGCACGTCCCCACATGCGTGCCTCCTTTGTGAGTGCGAGGTGTATGAAATGCATGCTGGTTTGTGTGCTGCTGATCCACATGAGCACAGGTGGCGTCACATCCAACATCTATTCTTGTCTTGCCCTTGTGTTCACCCTTCCGTGGGTTGTCGTGGCGTTGCCTGTCTCCGGTCTAATCTGATACACGCTGTAGCAAGTGACGTGGCTGCACATGCTGTTGACCGTGCTTTTCCGACTGCACCTGTATGTGACGGTGTTTTGACTGCGTGCAATCTTCCTTTCCTCCTGGATCCCGCGGCTGCCCTGCCTTCATGTGTCGCTCAGCCTGCTCGTGGCCTCTGCTGTCGCCTTGTGGCCCCTTTCCTGGCCAGCACGGTTTCCCGGATCTCTGCCTTGTGCGCGTCTGTGCCCGTTGCTGAGGCTTCTGTGTGGCTGCCCCGTTGGACCCGGCTGCGTGTGTGGTCGTCTGAGTTGTGTGCGTTGCTCGAGCCTGTCTCGCAGCGTGCTCCCTCTGCTCCCCTGTCTTATGGGATCGAGAGTGTTGACCGTTCTGCCGCCCCTGTCCGCAGGGGTGCTGTGGCAGATGCCCGTTTGGGTTTGGCGTGATGCCCGATTGGTATTTGGTGGGGGTAGTCTGGCGAGCGGGGGCGTGGTGGAAATTGGAATGCCAATTTTTGCCTGGAGTTCAACCATTCACATTGTTCAGCCTCCCAGCGCGCGGCTGTGCACGGCCGTGGCTGGGTGGCATTAGGCGGCGGCATGGCCGCGCTGCAGCTGGCGCGCGGGCACGTGGCACGCGTGGTTCGCCGGACGTGGCCCCCATGGGCCGTCAAAGGACTGCGGTTACATGATATGAAACAGCGTTTCGAAACCCACGGAGTGAAGTCAGCAGATTACAGTGCTAAAACCGTATTTAAGAGAATGTATCAGGAATGCATTGACGACGAGCAGATGGAGTGCTTGCGCAGCACACACCCTAAGGTCAACCAGAGAGCTATGGATGTGCTGAAGGTGGGGCTTCTTGTGGCCTGTTGGGTGCCTCTTATGCCATAGGCAGGCCGTGTGCATAATAGTACTTGCTGCAGGAGGCTGCCACTGTGGATGGAGACCTTCGGCTCCTTGCTGTCAGGGAGTCAAAGGACGGGACAATCAAGTTCTTGTTTTACTGCAACCATGGAGCACCAGAAGAGCTCTCTGTAGACACAGTCTTGATCTCGATGCTGTCAGGGCCTCAACGCATCAAGCGGTACACCGTTTGTGTGTGTCCAGTCAGGTCGGCTGCGCACAGAACTGCCAGTTCTGCTTCACGGGCCGGATGGGCCTGTTGCGGCACCTATCAGCTGCACAAATTGTGGAATTGGTTGTGGCGGTCCGGCATTCCATGCAAGAATGTGACATCAAGGAAGATGTGGCTAATGTTGTATATATGGGTACTCATCCTCAGGCTCCTACATGGTCCTAGGCGTGCAATGGTTTCGCATCCGTGGATCCTCATATGCTATCTTCAGGTGCAGGGTAGAAAGGCACCTTACATCGCTGTCTGTATGTAGGACAGGGTGAGCCATTGCATAATTTGCGAAATGTCATGGTTGCAGTGGACATCATGTCGGAGAACGTGGGTCTACGCCTGGGGGCGAAGAAGGTATGATTGCGATGGCAGGATGGATGGCAGAATCAGCTTTTGAGTTAGTGGTTGCCGTGGTCTAGTCTGCCGGGGGTCTCGCCATATCAAAATTATTGAGGTGCAATGCATGCAATGTACCGGTCAATGCCTGGTGCATGTGCTGAATTCCCAATCAGAGCTGATCTGTCCTCTTCAGCGGTGATCGCAATTCTTGTCTTCTCACAGCAAGTCATACCTGCAGATCATGGTTTCCACTGTGGGGCTTGTCCCGGAGATGCGGGAGTTTGTCAAGAGCAGCAAGGCACGGCTGGCGGTGTCACTTCATGCGAATACGGACAAGATCCGTGATTGGATTGTCCCTATAAACCTGCGCCACAGCCTTGCTGACCTCATGTCTACAGTATGTGAATTGTTTCCAGCAGAAGGGCCCGAGTTTGTGTTAATCGAGTGCGTGTTCACTTGTCTCTATGTATGGGCCAACAGAATACACGCAGATTTGTGCACTGAAAGTCACTCATGCCGTTCGTATGATACCTGCATGTGCTGCTAACGGGGGAGCTCGTGTATCACGCTTCACAAGCTGCAAAGTCATCCACGCAGGGCAGTGCTTCTTGGATGCCAGGCTGCCGTGGTGGTGGAGAAGACTTGCTCATGGAGTGCATGATCACCATGGTAACTGGCTACGATACCCTATGACTTGTTGCCATGTTGCAGATATGTAATATTGAAGGGCGTCAATGACAGCGTTGAGGACGTTGAGCGGCTGGCGAGTATTCTCAAGCCAATCCACTGCGCTGTAAACCTGATCATGTACGACTCTCATGAGGGCGCGCCTTTCAAGGAGTCGGACACCTGGACAGTGTTGGAATTTCGGGATGCTGTTCGAGCTCATGGCAGGCTTTGTACCATTCGAGAGAGTAAGGTTTGCCCAGTCCCACCTGTTCTGCGATGGCTAGCAGCCCTTGAGCTCGTGCTGTGTGTATTGCAGGGTGATGATGAAATGGCTGCCTGTGGACAGCTGGGCAGCGCAGATCTTCAACGGATCCCCCTCCAGGAGCACCCAAGGCTGCGGAGTTAATGACCCAAGTTTGCCCATACCGTTTTCCCAGAAAATAATGAACCCCTCATCTCTGAGTTTTTGGCTGTGCATTCCCAAATATAGCAGCTGTGACAGACACGTTTTATAGCAATTGTCCGATAAGGCGGTCCATTAATTTGCAAGTATAGGGTATGGATGATTCTCATCACCCAACGCCAGCCAGGTTGACACGCTTAACTGTGTATTACTGCTGCGCTACTGCAATTTGTTGATGCGGATCAATTCGCAACTCTCCTTGAATGAGCAGGAGACAGTTAGCCCGTTAAGCATTGTGCACCTGCATTCTCGCAGCATGCAAGAGGGCAGAATGGAAACAGCTCAAGCATTACACATAGGCGTCCTGTGAGGATGGCCTTGTAACATGGTACTGCGAATTTGCACTATCAATGCTCAGTCCTCAATCCGTTGGTGAAAGATCTGATTGGACATTGACAATCCCAGGCTGCGCAGTTGTGGGCGGGCGGAAAGATCTGATTGGACATTGACAATCCCAGGCTGCGCAGTTGTGGGCGGGCGGACTGCATGTCGTGTGAGGATGTGAGTTGTCCTGGGGCTGGAAGCGTTCATGCTTATAGATGGCATGGGGCCCATGGCGTGCGTGCTCAGACAGGGTACAAGCTACTACGGTCCGCCTGACAGACTTCCTGAGGCAGCACAAGAACTGCTACATGGTGCATACTGTTCCCACCGCAACATGCGTCCACTGCAACAACATGCATATGCATGAGCAGCCTCCACAAGCATCACGCGAGATCACATCCTACCTCCATATTTACATTGACAGTGAAGCACGATGTCGCCATCACTTTCTGTATCGCTGGGGAAAGCCTTCCCAGAAAAATTGAGGGAACTTGTCGTCCACCTTGAAAACACGTCGCAACAGATACCGCAACAAAAACGCAACAGCATAGTATACTGCTAGTGCTGCCAGAGTCACTCTAGTGTCTACCACATCAACAGAGAACTCAAAAATTTTGAGGAAACCAACATTTGTAATAGCATACACTACAATTCCCGGATACCACTGAGAGTCAGGTATTTTTTCGGGCTCCTTGGTTTCTCTCTCGGTGTTTTTAGCACTGTCATTCTGTGACACATCTTCGTTTCGAGAGCCCACGTCGCTTTCCTTCTTCCCGTCTGACGGCAGGTTTGAGTCATCTGGACGTTCGAAGAAGCTTCCGTCTGCCGCTACTTGCCGATGGAAGTCACCGCCCGAGCAAGCCGGATATGTATGCCGGCAGCGAAGCCCCGACAGCACGAACGCTCTACGGCTTCTGCATGCCGATGCAATCAGCATGCTCGGCATCCCTCCTATCGGCCACTGACTCAATATCTTAGTCTTAGTTGAGATTGACAGAGCCTCACAACGCTCGCGGCAGCTCAAGAACGCAGCGACGGTCGATCAGTGCCCGATGCTACAAAACGCCCCAATGCACACATCATGACTTTTACCAAAGGAGCGCTTGCCACGGTGGTGTACTCTCACTTGTCACATGTGCTGTGGTGCGCCACCATGTTTGCAGGATGGCTTGACTTCACAATCGTTTTTGCAGCAAGTCATGACTCCGGGATATGCATGCAGGATTTCTCGAGATAGCAGGCCTGCGCAGGTTCCCCAGCATGCAGCATGCAGCAGCGACGAACGGCATGCGTTATTCATGCCAACACGAACGGCATTGCTGCAATAAATGCTGCATGATGCCGCGGCATCATACAGCAGCGACGAACGGCAGCATGCCGCAGCTGGCTGGCTTATTTGCAGCCATGGCGCCAGAATGGCTGACTTGCTGTTGCCCTCACTGCTGGGGTGCAGCATTGATCTCCGTGTGACACCAGAATGGCTGCTGGGACTGAAGTCGTTCCGGCTGCGCCTGCCCGGGCCGGCACTCAGCCAACTCGCCCGCTGTCTGCACTAGCGCCGCTCCACCGCACCTATACGCAGCCACCGTCGACAGCGCACAAGAACTTACTTTACACGAGCAATCTTGTCCATCCTCTGCGCGACTAACGCACTTTTTCATAAAATTTTGGCTCGCCTCTTGACTGTACGATGTCGACGTCCACGCATCGATCTCACCTGTTTGCAACCAGGCGTCATGACCAACGCAGCATGGCAAAGCATCCAGGACATATGGACATGACGGCGGCTTACGCCAGCGTATCCTGGTATTCCCAGCAGCAGCTTCTGCGGCATTGGAGCACGATCGTGACGACAGGGCATGGTGGAGCTGCGTTTGTTGCACAGGGCGGATCGATCACTGCTACGCTTGTTCGTAAAGCATCAGTTCGTAAAGCATCTATGATAGGCTATGTATATAGCTCATATGGTGGGCGTCTTTGCGTATTGCCGCGAATTGCATCGCGACCTGAGGCAGATACTGCTTCGTTGACCCGGACGTATCGCCTGGCAGACCTCTACCAACGCTTCTGTCCCGGATCTGCAATTGTCAGCATGCTCACTCTTTCGAATTGACCGTTCCGTAACAGGTCGTAAGCACCATGTCAGCCTGTCGTGTGAAAGCTCAGTCTCACCTTGCTCCCTTCACGTTGCCATGACAGAGGTGGACTGGCCATGCTGTGTTGCCCATCTGACAGCTAAAAACATGAACTCCAAGCTGTCGAAGTTTTTACTCATCTTCCAGTCGCGCTGTCGCCAATGCGCTGGAAACAATTGTTGGTTTGAGAGAGTGTGGTCATGTAGCACCTTGGGCTTCTGCATTGCATGGAGAAATATGCAGTCAGCAGAAAGTACGACACCTATGTTGCATGGCAAAGTTGGGCCCAGATCTGGCCAGACCTGGACTTTGCTGACATTTCTAGGCACTGAGTTATGGAGGGCACTCTATTATGAGCCCACCATCTGCATTGTGGTGTTGCGGGGGCGTAATTTGCGTGTGCGAACAGAAGTCCGTACAGTATTTTCCACACTGAGCACATGTACAGTCCTGCAAGCTGAGGCTGTGACGCGATGCAGCCAAATGGCTGCATGCTGCACTGATGCTTTACATTGTGGAGCCGTTGACATCCGCACTGGAACAGCAAGCTCGTTACAGTTTGCCATGTCATGTGAGGTGCAGAACAAGTTTGGAGATATTGCACAAGTTGTGTCTCAGTTCAGCTCTGTCATCAGTATCACACCGCCTGCAGCAGAATCCACTTCGAGTGTGTGACCAGAGCAAGTCCAGGTCTGAAATCTGCCTGTGCTGCAGCTTCGCAGATGTGACGGCACGCTGTGAGGCCGGCTGGTGGTCACTGCTGGATGCTGCTTTGAGTCTTAATGGGTAGCATGCTATCTCAGCTGATGCCATTCCACCGGTGGCCTGCTTGGCGCTGTTCGTGCCGCAGTGAAGGGGGATCTGCAAGGGGTTGGTGCGGACAATGATACCTCTGCAAGTGATTGCCTTGTGCCTGCATTTAGCATCATTGACACTGTCATGTCGCTGTGGCACACAGCGGCAAGCAGACACTGATCGGCCATGGCTACGACAACTTCTTGAGCATCGGCAGTGCCCATGGTGATGCCACTTTCTGTTGAGCTTGCGGGACCCTGCATGAGCTTTTCTTGCCTGTTGTCATGCACCACCCTCTGCATGCAACAGTATGTACCCACCATCATCCTTGGCTTTGCAGGGTCGCTCGAATGTCCAAGGAGCTCTGCCTGCGGTGCCTCTGTTGAATGATGGCATCACATCAATCTCACAACTCTCAGTGGGAAGGTTGATACGTCCTGGTAGCTTCTGTTAGCAATGCCGTGCGTATATGACCAGCCAGGCTGCCTGGCGCGATGCGGCTCTGCAGACAAGGAAATGACGGATCCATGCCACATTGCACTTAACCCTGGCAATGAGCTCATGCTAGGGATGGCACTTGATAACTATAGGGCAGGCAGGCAGAAGCTGCGGCATTATGCTTGTCGCGCATGTTCTTGTGTGACGCAGTGTGCATTTGTATGCTCTGTTACATGTTTGCATACTGTACAGCCTTGTAACTTGTAACATGCAATTGGATAACAGCTAGGCTGGGACATTTCCAGTGCATGTGTTGCGTGTGCGTCCTGATGCAGGCGTTGCAACTAGGTACTATGCTTGTTGTGCAATTGCTGACGCAGTCATTGGATCTGGCCTGAGACACAGGTTGCATGTCAGATTGCAATAACAGGGAGGCACATTGCCGCGTGTGTCATACGCTGGAAGCGTCGTGTCTGACAACTCTGCGGCATGGGCAGTTGCGATCGCGCGTGCAATTGTGTGATTTGCATGATTCAGAACACAAGCACATGTGCATACGTGAAGAGTGCAGGGAAGTGTTGAGCACACAGTGTCATGTGTATCAGCTGCAGCACAGGCCACAGCACTACTGTGACACCACCATTATGTTGGTGTCCGCATGTGGCACATGTGTTGTCTGTGGAGCTGCACCTCTGTCTATGGCCTTCCAGTCCATGTATTGGGTGGGCAGTGCACGTTGGGATTCCTGGTATGAATAGCATCAGTGCAGCTAAATCACTGCGTTGGGCAGTGTGTGTTGCACTGGTGCCATGCGAAGGCGTTGCGGAGTTGAGCTCGGCGAAGCAATGGACAGTGTATTGCCTGCTGGCAGTGGTGATTTCTGCACTCTGGGGCACCACACTTCCACAATTTAGTCCATTCACACTTGGGTAACGAGAACAAATTACACATGTTACAGTAGGAAGTGCTCTACAACTGTGTAACATATCTTGGATGTGCACACATGTGCCGATCAATGTACCCGCCACATGCAGTATGTGTTCAGTTGCGTCAATGAAAGGGGTTTCAGTCCATGCAGTAGGGGTGAGCAGACAACTGGTATAGTCAACTGCAATGCTAGGACGCTGCGCTCTTGTCAGTCAGCTCAGCTGCAGGTGCACGTTGCAGCTTCAAGGAGGCGATCTGGTCCATGCAATCTGTGTGATCGCGGGTGGGCATCATTGCAACCTTCCAAATGGGCTTTGGGTTGTTTGTGGACAAATGGCGAATGTAACAGCCATGCACGCATCTTGCATCTGACTAATCTACAGGGTCACCAGCAGTCTAGACTCCACGACCATGTGGGGCCTGTGCTGTATGATTGTGTGGCGACGCGCAAGGGGGGCTGCAGAAGTGGTAGATGCCAACAGTGTGATCGCCATTGAGAATCCAAGAGAGTGTACCATGGAATTGCTGCATGGCACGCTTAAACCCGTGTGGCCAGCTACTGTAGCGAAGAGTCCAGGCCCACGTGCACATTTTGAGACAAATAAGCGCATACGCCGTGAGGCAGCCTATGTCGCATGGCCTAGCTCATGCCAATGCAAGCCAGTGCATCCGGACCAAGACTGTGATCGCTGAGTTTAATGTGGGGTATGACCAGTCTGGCTATGTCATCCTGAGTGACCTCCAGAACGCGCACACATGGCCTGATGTGACCGCACTATCCAGGTCTGTGTAGAAATGACTTCCAAAATGGGGCAGACTGGATGACGCTTGCGCCTGGACAGCTGTAAGGAAATGCTCGAACGAGCGCTCGCCCACGGACAAGTTGTTCAGTCATACCAAGTGGAAGATTCAGATGTCCGCATGGCTGTCTCTCGGAGGACCCCTGCAGCCGTGAATTCCTTGAATTTGGCGATACGAGATAGGCACCCATATTGAACTGCAAGGGCAGCTTGACGGGCCTATACCTACGCGTCGCTAGGCCAGTCGCTTGTACGCTGCATCTGCCTGTGTCAGGTTGAATCTCATTCGGGTCTTCCGGCTTTGCCACGAGTTGATTCATCGGGACGACGTACGTCAGATATCGTGGCCTCCATGCACTTCGCCAGGACACGCTGCAAGGCTTCACCCATCCCGTCGCGATCGCGTCGGCATGCTGCCGGGGCAGTTCCCGCCCGGGCATGCACGGGGAATACCTCGTTGTCTAGGCGCTGCTGCCAGCTTGTCCCGCTCAAAAACAGGCGGCAGGCAGCGCGCAGTTTTGATCTAAACCAGACTGATGGAACGTTTCTGACAGGCCACTTTGTGTACCACCGTGGTCAGATTTACAGCTCTCCTCTGATGTGCGAGTAACAACGTTGTCGTTGAGATTGGCGAGCCATCCCATTCGCAAGTAGTCGCTTGTAATCGCTACCAAGCCTTGCCAACATTCCGCCGAAATCGGGAGTTCTTGTGGGCCACACTCGGCGTGATTGTCTCCGTAGTTGCTACCCTGTTTGACCAAAGCAGCCATGGGAGACGCTGAACTAGAGGAATATGAAGAAATTGAGAATTTGGATGAGGTATGCCGGCGTAGAGTATGCGGTTGGGGCACCGCCCATCAAGCTGCCGTTTACAGTCCGTTCTTCGCTTCCCACATTTATAGCCAACTACCCATGCAGTTAGATGCAGAAGAGGAGGCTAAAGCAAACGATCTCGCTGCACTGAAGCAGCAGCAGGAGGTGGTGACAAGTTGTCTGCATATGTGCATCTTCTGAATTGCTGCTGTGTATTCCCTCCAAGTCACCTTTAATAGCTCGACGTCAGCGTGTTCGTCTTTCCTTGATCAGAACCGTGTCAATGATGTAGGAAGGGGCGCCAGCTGGTGCAGATGCTGGCGCCGATCAACCATCTGCTGATGGCTTTGATAAAGACATGCAACAGCAGGTGGATAGCCGGTCCATTTATGTGGGGAACGTAGACTACAGTATCGATAGCAAGGCTATAGCAGAATTCTTTTCGGTAAGTACCTGTTGCCCGTGCTGTCTGTCTGACATTGCGGCAGTCGGCCCATGTGTTTTACAACAAAAGGGTACATTGCTGCAGAGCTGCGGCACAGTCAATAGAGTTACCATACCCGGCAACAAAGATAAACATCCAAAAGGATACGCATATGTTGAATTCCTCGAGCCTGAAGCTGTAGACAATGCACTGAAATTGGAGAATTCAGAAGTGGGTGGTCGGAACATCAAGGTGGCCAGGAAACGGACAAATGAAATGGGCTTCAGCAGAGGGAGGGGTGGTCGAGGACGCGTGCCGCGTGGTCGTGGCCGTGGGAGGAATCCTTGGGGCGGGATGATGCCAGTGATGCCGATGCCGTTCGGCTTTGACCCGTACATGTGCGCATATTTGCTTCAGGATCAGCTTTAATGACATGTGAACCATACATGAGCACGCCATGATATAAGCTCTAACGGGAATTGCCTGTAGGTCTGGTGGATATGTTCCATATGGAAGAGGTTTCTCTCGAGGGGGCCGTGGCCGAGGCCGAGGAAGGGGTGCAGGAAGGGGAAGAGGTGAGCAGGAGGCTGATGCAGCATGGCAGGGATAAGATTCGGAAAGAGAGCAGCAAACGTTGCACAACCTCTACGCATGAATCACAACGATCATGCACTTGAGATCACACAACCATGTGTGATAGTGCACATTTCTGGCAAGTGCCTTGATTCGATGGCTATTGTTTCATAAGCATGCGATAAGTGTATGGAGTCTGTGCACGCAAGGCCTTGCTGATGATTCTTTCTGGACCATACAGAAGACGAATATGCATTCAAATGGCATCGGAAATTGCCCAGGTCCTTGCACATATGTGTGTGTTTGGCACTCGCACAGGATGAGTATGAGTTTCGTTGCTGAAGGGACTCGGCAACTTGGAAACCACCATTCGTGCCGAGGAAACCACCATTCTGCAAATTTCAACCGTTGATCAGTTTGTCTAGACCCTTAGTGACTTTGGCCTGCACAATGCGGTCTCCGGCAGCCAATTTTGTAACGGTGTCATCGAGCCCTTTTGTGATATATCCGAACACACCAAACCTGCACGATTACACAGTGAGCATGTGCCTCCATACTCTCACTCCTTCTAGTTCCGTGATCACACAGCGTTTCTGCACTGTTTTGTGATTCACAATCGTCCTTGTAAATATGATCCAATGCAAGTACCTGACTATGCAGCAAGATCACTGTAGATACCGCACCTTCCTTCATCAAAACTTAAGCCGGACAAGCCGCTCTGCTGTGGATCAAATAAATATATGAAAAACTCGTCTCCCGACATGTACCCATCAACTTCTGGCAGCGATGCCATTGCGCAGGCTCCCTTGATACTCAGAGGAAGCACTGCCAATTCTCCCTGCTGTGTCTCAAGCTGCACATGAGTCACTTCCATGATGACCAGGAATAGACTAAGCCCGCGCATGGAGCCATTTCATCATTTGACATGCAGAACATGTACACGCCTGGCCAGCATGATTAATTAGTTCCTAGTTGTCGCTCCGGTCATGTGTGCAGAAGTCAGTACTGCCGTGTGCAACATGCATGCTTCCGCATGTCATCGAGTCTGCAAGAGTCAACATAGGCATTCGCATCCATCTGCGCCGGGGAACGGTGAAGGCTGAGTCGCTGGCCAGCAGGGCATTCCCTCACTTTGACCCATAGCCAAAGCGTTCATAGCTGCATACAGGTGGCCCTAGAACTGGTGTGTTGGTGCATGTGGGGTGAAGCTACGCACCGGTGTCCGATAGACCGGTTCAAATTCACCTGCACTAACAACCAACATGATGCACAGAAGCACCTGCATGGGCAGATGTTTCAGCTGAAAAGCATACCGATTTGGAGTATCTCCAGTGGGATAGTGGTCCCAGGAGACACACCCTTGCCACCGACAACAGTCAGGTATCCCGTAGAAAGTTCTGTCGCATCGTACTTGCCATCTTTGACGAGTTTCGCAAAAGCGCCAGCAGTGACAGGTGCGCTGAACCCATCCAAAGTCATTTCAAAGGTTCCTTGTTTAAGGAGACCTCCTCGTGCAGAGTCAACGAATGCTGCAGCTTTGTCCGCTTTCTCCACAGTCACCTCCACCGTTGCACGGCCTTGTAGTACCGGCATGCTCCTACATAACATCGCAAATGAAAGCCCAATGAATGTCACGTTTGCAGTGACTGTCAAACAATGCCACAAATGAGCACAGAAAGACCGTCATTTATAAGCCGCTTCACCTGTACGCTTGTGGCACTTGGAAGCTCAATGCTGGAGCCTGCACAACAGAATTTCATCACTTCCCGCAGTGTGATACAGGTTGAAGTCTCTGACATCGTAGCAAAGAATTGGGAGGCAGGAGGCATGTCACTGGCCGGGCAGCGATGGTGGAACCATGTCAGCCATGGCCTATACCAAAGCAAGATCGGGCGAGTGTCATATCCAAGGCGTAGGCCCATCAACATCACATGCATCGCATAATTATCGTGTTTGATCGTACCTGTACAATCTCCAGCTGCGCTACAGTGGCAAGGCTTGACGCAACTGTGGTGGATGTCCTATCAATGTCTTTACGCTCGATGGCAAACTGCAACTTCTCGAGCTGGGTCTGCAGACTCCAGACAAGGCTCATCGCTTCACCGTCTTGACCCTGCGGCACGGACGCCATCATCGCGGGCTTGTCAGAAACGAGATCCAACGACTCTCTCACATTTCTGCTCATCCCCCCCCTGCAATGAGTGGATACTAGCCACCATCAACGGCTGCAGCCGGCGGTTCATGAATTGCAACCTCAGCCAATAACAAGGCACGCAGGTGTCAGGAGATGCATGAATGCGGGACATGCAGTCGTGGCACTGTGTTCACAACATGTCTGAGGATGCCAGTCCAATACCATGGCTTCCGCTGTGGAATGCGCAGCTGAAACTGGATATTCTCCAATTTGTCTTGAATCTCTTTAACGTGCGCATTAAAGGCTGGTGTCGACCTCCGCAATGCTGCATCCACGGTGCGGGCGATCTGAGCATTCGGCGAGTTCAGAACTGCTTGTGCCTCTAATGGCACCACAGCACTGTCCAGAGCTAAAGCGACTGCTGTAGCTGCTGCAAACCCCAGTTGCTGTAAAGAGACTGCCCTATGCCCATGCTCTCTATGCCCATGAGATGCCCGGACCAAACATGGCCTGGAATGCGTGTACAGCTTACTGCCGCGCATGCTCTCGATAGTCAATGACTGCCACTGTCCTGTGCTCGTGCTTCTTGCTCTGCTTTGTATCTTATATAAGGACTGTTCTGATGGTCTGGCCCAACGTCGCGTGAGCCTGTGTTCAGGTATGCACCCCTGACACCAGCAGTATGGCCGGGTAAGGCCTTCCCAGAATGGAATCCACTCTGCATAAACCTCTCCTATGTTGGCGGCGTCTCCGTCGCAACAGGTCGCTTGCAGACAGCGAGTCATGCGCGGCGTGAGCGTGACGCAGGCTGTACCTGTCCAGAGTTTGTTCGCACGTACAGGTACGTGAAGAACGACAAAGAGATGGCGCTAGTGGCAAAAGCAAGTCCTATGCTAGTATTGCTCAACCGAGGCGGTGACATGTGGGGACAGAAAGAGAGAGAGGGAGCGGCGAACGTACGAGAATCTGATCGGAGCGTTCGCGGCTGATGACGTCGCGGCCTTCATGCACAAGCAGCCCAAACAGCCAATTTTTGCAGGAGTCAGCGTTCTTCTTAGGCAATGTCTCCATAGCATTGACGCCGCTCCCTGTGCGATCTTAACGGAGGCTCGCGACACTATCACGCCACACAGGCGATGTACGTGTCGATGGATTCTGCGCATGCATCGAGCGCCCACGTGCACTCTCATGCATGCGCGAAGCCCGCGCGTCCCACCGCGGTGCTAATGCGCACGGCCGTGCACGGCGTCCAACGTTGTGGTCCTCTCAAGGTGGCAACGAGCTCGAGATTGATTTTCACCTGACTCGACTTTGTACGCTTGACCGCGCACAAATCTATGATCACTAGCAGTATTGACATTTACATCGAGCACCTGTGACAACTGTGAGCCGAAAACCGCTAGCAAAATCCGATTGGGCACAGGTCTGTGAAAACGGCACCATGCAGTGACTTGTGCCCACGGGTGGGCACAGGTGCCCAATGGTGCTACACGCAAATGTAGATATTGCTAGTGGATCTTGAGTCTGTGCACTGGTCATGAAATACATCATGTCGAAGGTGTTTGTATACGTGTCTGTACATGTATCTGCTGCAAGCCTGTATGCAAAATCTCTTGCATAAAGCTGTGAAAAAACCATCGCGGGCGTTCACGTGTGTCTGATGCAGATTCACATTCATTGCACAAGACGATTTAATTGGGGCCCACTTGCCCATGTGGAAGTCAGACGCGATGTGCGCGATGTACACCCCGCCTGGTCGCTGTGTTTGTGGCAGAGACTGCTGTACAGGGCGCAAACGTATGTGCATGAACATGCGCAGCTGCACCTGCTCGGTGGGCGGTGCCCAGACCGGCTGTCGCTCTGGTGTTCTGTGGGGGTACAGTACCATCGGAGGACTCGCACTGACTAGCAGTGTATGGCTCTATGCTGCTCCTAGTGTGCGCTGCAGCTTTGACATGTTCTTGTACGAATTATTCATTCCCCTGCCCCTACTCGCTGGGCTGCCATGCCTTATGGCCATTTGGGTCTGGCAACGTTAAATTTGTCTGTTTGGCAGTAGGCACAGGGGCACATGGGGTAACCACCGTAGTGACCATTGGCTAGCTGCAGCTCGGCTCACCACTCCGCGTACACTTGGTGTGGGCGTGCTGTTGATCAAGGGACAAGTCCAAGCTTTCTGCTATTGCGCTTTTCCAGAGGTGCTTCACACCTAGGCATAGGCACAGCGAACTTAGCAGCGGCGGAATCTATGACCCCGCCAACCGCCGTCCGTGAGGCCGCGTCCAGGCTCATGCCCCCCCCCACCCCACAGGTCGCAGAGGCCCCCACAGCGGGGCGACCTTCTGGCCTGCCTCACCACGCGCATGGTGCTGCTGGACTTGGTGGTGCAGCACCCGCTTCCCCAGCCACATGTTTGTGCCGCGGGGTTGGAAGCAAGTGCGACTGTGGACAAGGGTGAGCAACAGAAGAACGCCAAGAACAGCGCTCGCACGGGCCCCGCCAAGTGGGTCGCCCTGGCATACAAGGCGTATGGCAGGGTCGGACTGGTGTTGGCGGTGGTCTGTGCCACGCAGGTGGCTCTGTGGTTGTAAATGCCACCGACCTCGTGTCACGTGGCTGTGCTGCTAGTGCTGTTTGTTGTGCTGTGCGCTTGCTTCCCTCGGCGCCTCTGAGGCTTGAAAATTTCCGCTGTCTCTGGCCGTGTCAATGGCATTGTTGGAGCATACATAAATCAGTGATATACCTGCACGCGGGATACATCAACAAACCATGGCGTGGGCTGGATCTGGACGATCATCCACGACTGTGCGGGATCTGCACGACCTGCCATCCTGTTCCAAGGCTGTAAACCTCTCTGCAACCTGCGCAGTAAACCTCTCTGCAACTGTCCATATCGGAATGCATCATCACCGTGTGCATCTGCCGGATCGATTGTAGCAGCCCACTGTAGCTGCCTGAACAATCGTGCAGGTTGCATGAGACGTCTTTTTGCGCTTCATTGCGTGCACAATTATGCATGGTGGAGTCGGCGCGCGCAGGTTGTTTAGTACGTACAGCGGCTGTAAGGCAATCACTTGGGCACAATGAGTCTGGGCGTTGACTGATGGATGCTCGCGGACGGGAGTTAAGGTTGAAATTGCATTGTCACTCCTCCATTCGCCATTTGCAGATGAAGGCCGGCCTCGGTGCGGTCGCAGTGTGGCTGGCGCAATGTTTGTCGTAAGCTCGGTGTTACACGGAGATGAACGCAATAGCCCGGCAGCGAGGGCAACAGAAGGAAAGCAGACGGCCAAAACCCCCCGAAAGTAGACACCAGCAAAAAGCAAGCACTGTCCCAGGCGAAAAGCCACAACGAACCGACACAGCCGACACAACCACACCCACGCACCCACACGCATGCGCACTCCCACACCCCTCCACCACGGCACCCGCGCCACAACCGCACACAGCAACCACCACCACCGCACTACTGCCCACCCCAGCAAAACCAGCCACCACCGACCCCCCAACAGCAGCACCCCCACTCCATCCGGCCCCACTGGAGCATTCCATCACGGGCCCCCCGCACATGAGAGCCCGGGGGCTCACGCCCCCCACCGTGCAAGGCGTACCAGCCCTCCCCCTCCGGCCGCCCGGCAGGGGCCTGAGGGCGGGGCGCGAAGGGCACTGGCGGCGCCGCATCACTCCCCTACGGTGGCTCGCGGGAAGGCAGGGCGGGCCAGCACGACCAGATGCGGGGCCGGCCTGCGCCGCTGCAACCGCGGCACCCGGTCCAGCAAGGCGGCCAGCGGCCGCCTATAGCACGTCCGACGGGACATCGTGGCCAGGCACCACCGCCCGGCCCGCCAGCCGCATACGCAGCGGAGCCGCAGCGAGGACCTGGCGCGTCACACCACGGCACAGAGTGGTGGAGAGTTCGCACATGGCATTCTGCAAGAACGCTCGCCTGGACACGGCCCCCGAAGCCGCAGCGAAGTCAGCGATCTTATTTAGGAAGGCGAACGCACCCATGCCCACACGGCCAAACGTCTCATGCGACAGGGACACAAAGCGACACGCGCCAGTGCCGGAGCGGCCGTACTTGTCTCGCTTCCGGTCGTCCATCAGCTGAGCGGCAGCGGCCAGCGTGTTTGCCGCGGCGACGACCCGGGAGGGGGCCACCGGACAGGTCACGCACACATCGGCCACAATGGTATCGCAGGGCAACATCACAAGCAGATCACCCCGTTCCGGGTCGCGCTGCGAGCGGGGGGGTAGTGGCCGGGCGCAAGCCGCGGACGCGCGGCCCCGGCGACCCTCGGGCAGGCGTCGCGGCGGACCAGTGGCCACCGGGCCCACCTGTGGCAGGTGCTCACACCGCACCGTGCACTGGACGGCCGGGGCGGCCGCCTTCACGGCCACGGCGGCGGCGGCGGCAGCTGCCGCGCTGAGCTCCCGCGCGCCACTGTGGCCGATGGCCGCCTCGCCGGGGACGTCTACGTCCATGGCGCCTGCCGTGTCGGCCACGGCAGCCTTGACCTTGGACGAGGCAACAACAGCTGAGATGGCAGCAGCGACGAGTGCAGCCGCGGCGGCTGGTCCCTCTGAGGTGCCGTCCGCCGTGGCGGCGTCGCCGAGCGGGGCAGCGTTGTCCGCCGGTCCGGAGGGGCGCAAGGGGGCAGGCGGGGAATACGCCAGCGTCTGGGTGCCATATGGGGTTGAAGGCACGGCCGAGGCGCTGGGGGACGGGGTGGGTGGAGTGAGCGCACCAGCGGCAGCACAGCTGGCAGGCTCACAGGAGGGGCCAGGCGGCTGTGCGGGCGGCCGCGCGCCCGGCACATCCGGGTACTGTGGGAGGCTCTTGATGTTGGGCTCAAGAGACGTGGAGATGCCCGCCCGCATGATGAAGCGGCGCCATGCCTGCGTGATCGCATCATAAGCTCGGTGTCGCCGATCCATCGCCGCGGTATGTGACGGTACATAGTCGAGCTATGCATCCATCCGAACACGAGACCTTTTCGTGGACTACGTCACACGGTATGTACGTGTGCTGGAGTTGTCATGATGACACGGGTCACCTCTCGAACGGCTTGAGCGTTGGGTAGCCTGCATGCACGAGATACGTTACAGATGTATGCTCCACAAGGTGGTAGAACACAGAGGCACGATTCATGGCAATGCACCAAAAAACATTCACCATGGCCGAGCGCCGTACACAGACAGAAACACAGCAGCTTCTGATGTAGCCTGCATGCAGGATGTGTACCGGTTGACATTGCTGCTACCGCGATATATCGGGCACCTGAACGCGCGACTGTGGAATTCCATGTCGGCCTGGCGCATCGAGTGCCGAGTGAGCCCCTTCAATGATTGCGACGTTATGTCGGGCGTGCCCTGAACTGCCTGTGAAACGCAGTGCTTGACATACCTGCGTGCCCCCGCGGCGCTGCGTTCCGATACCAAGCCAGGTGCACGGTTGTCACCGTTTAGACGTCAAGAGGTCATGCCTGCGACTCAAACAGTAGCTGGCACCCCCGTCAAGGGCAAGGATGGCGCGCCTAACCCTCCGCCTGTTAAGTATTCCCTCCCGGAAGATGTCAGTGCAAAGGCAGGAAAACCAGCTTCACCTTCGAAGCCCAAAATACCGGCAAAATTCATAATGCACGGTGTGCGGATATTTGATGCCGTTGCGGTCGTCATGGCTCTGAATGTGATCGTGATCGCTCGCTTCCTTCGTCCGGGATTCTGGTCGACGTTGATGTACACGGCCGTGGGACTCCCGATCGGTGTGGCCATGTCATTCCTCTATTTCAAGCGGAATAAGGACAAGCGCACTCGCCGGCAGCTGGTATGTTTGCTGTCATCGCGCTGGAGCACTGTTGACATACTGTTGCATTGTACATGCCTTCCACTGCTCATTGCGCACGTACCCGTGGCAGCGCTGCTTCACCATCTTGAGACTGCAGTATAATGTCGAACCCGGAGCGAAAGGTATTACCGAGTTGCTGCAGAAGATCCCAACTTGGTTGACGCTCTCCCATAATGAGAAGTGCGAAGTAAGTGAATCATCAATTGCACGATCGTCCGTACAGTGCTTCACACGTTTGTGTCTCGTCAGGGTATCGAAGGTGGGCTGGCTTGCAGTGGCTGAATGATATTCTGCTGGAGATGTGGCCGTTTTACGATTACGCTGTCTGCGAAATGGTGAAGGTACGACCCGAGACGCCGTCTTGGCCTGACAGAAGACGTTTCGCTGAATCCCAACGTTTAAAAAAATATTTGGATTTGCAGGAGATCTGTGAACCAATTTTTGAGAGTATCAAACCTCCATTCATGAAGAAGCTCGGCTTCAGGAAGTTGCAGTTTGGCGATGCGCCCATCCGCATTGAGGCTATTCGCATGAATCGCGATCGGAAGGAAGGCGTGTTTCTGGAGATGGACTTCCGGTGGGCTGGCGATCCTGATATTCAGCTCTTTGTGGATGCGATCGGCGGGTATGAGCCCCACCCTGACAATCACTCCTGCCCTAGTTGTGTGTGCATGCTACGTCATGCACATGCACAATTATTCGCCCATGTATGACAGGTGCTGTGACGCCTGGTCGCTGCAATGTCCAAGCATGCATCGGTACGGCAGGCATCGTTGCACAGCTGGCCGTGGTGACTGCGTGCACATTGCTGTGTCAATGCAAGCGCTGTGCAGGGGGGAGGCGGCGCAGATCTGCCCCAAGATCTCCAATATCCGGCTGGTGGGCACAGTCGGCGTGCACTTGCGGCCGATTGTTGATGAGATCCCAGGCTTCGGGTGCCTTATCATTACCCTGCTTAAACCCCCCAAGATCACGTACCGTGTGGACCTCGGCGCAGCCATGGGCGGCTCGCTCGTCGGCGGCAGCATCGCTGCCTTTGTCAATGACCTCATCCCGCAGATCCTCAATGGTTTCTTGGTGTGGCCGGAGCGCATCGTGACACCAATTGTTGATGAGAAGTTCTTTGGGTCGGTTGAAGACTACATGCTCCGCCACCAGGGCGTCCTCAAGGCATGTGCCCACAGCCAATGAGCCACCTTGGCTGACAGGCAACATCCATCACACCTTATATTTCTACCCCATTGCAACTTGAGTGTGACTGCACTGGGACTCGAGGCCGGTGCTGTAGCGCCCGCTGCTGTGGTCCAATTAGTTGGTGCCCCCACGCATCTGTCGCATGCCATGTGTCTGTACCTCACCGCTGTGTCTGTTGCACGCATGCAGGCACAGGGTATCCAGACTAGCTTGGCAGATGGTCCAGATGCTGCGCATCGCCGTTTCGCGCAAATCACAGTTGCATGATCGTTTACATGTGGCAATGCAGTGCAGTCAACGCAGGAGACCAGCGCTGCGATACTGCGAAGTGCCGCAAACATGATGCCGCATAACCGCCTGAGCCGCAGCTATGTATTGTCTTCACACATTGCCCGCTGTGCGGACAACGCCACGGCAGCTGAAAGCCATAATGGCCCGGATACATCTGCATCTTGCAGCCCAGATGTCGTTGAAGACTGCACTGGCCGTGTGGATACATTCGCGAATACAGCCCAATTTCTGATACCTTCAATCCATGTTCGACCATGGATTGCTCCTGCGACTCTGTTTGCCTGCTTGCAGGTGGAGGTGCTGGAGGCACGGGAGATACCGCGCATGGACAAGATGGGCACGAGCGACCCCAGCGTTCACATCTTCACTGACCCCAAGCGCAAGGAGAAGACAGCGACAAAGAAGAACACGTTGAACCCTGTATGGGAGAACGAGGTCTTCTACCTTATGGTCCAGGTGCAGTTTGCCGCAAGCAGTCAGTGTCTTGAGCAAATCCACAATTCTGGACTTCTTTCTGGTCACTGTGTTGCCACCTGTTGATTTTTTGGGTGTCCTCCCGAGCCGTGACAACGTCCGAGCAAGCAGCCTTGTCCGCGCCAGATGCTGTGTTGTGCAGGAGCCTGAGTCGCAGTTTCTGCGGTGGGAGATGTTTGATACCGACTTTGTCAACGTGAAGGCCATGTTCAAGGGTGTCAACATTGTGAAGGGCCTGAAGGACTCTGTGGGCAGCAAGGAGCTGATGTGCAAGGGCGAAGTCAACCTTGACGACGTCTGTGTGAACCATCCCGGCGAAACGGTGGACCGCTGGTTCCCCATGGGCTCAGAGGACTGGTCTGCTGACGATGGCCCTGTGCGCTTCTGGGTTGTCCGCCCGCATGCATGCTGCTTGCTGTGGCTCTGCGTGGCCACACCTGTTCACTATGTCGGTCTATGTCAACTTGCTAGACATTGTGATTTGCCGTGCATGCATGTTCATGACAATTGTGTCCATGGCTTGCCTGTCCCTTCGTCACCCTGTGCACAAGGATATTGGCGTCTTGATGCGCGCCAGGCAGTGTAGCATGGACTGGGGTGGGTCAATGCAGGGCAGGGACTGTGGCGAGCTCAAGCTGCGGTTGACTTATGTGCCGTTGTCTCGGGTCAATCCGCTGGTCGGCCAGCATGGTCACTTCTTTGTTTATCCCAAAAAAGGCCGTGACTTTCCTCGCATGGTGGCCAGCTCTGCCAAGTCGACTAATCCATACTATGTGGGCAAAGTCGGGAGTGACAAGCAGACAGGCAACACTATGTACAATACAACTGTACGCCCCTCTTCCTGTCTGCACATGCATCCGCGGGCCAGATTCTACCTGTGAATCATCTGTATGGCTGCCTCTTCCCTGTGAGACACATCCATTTTGCATTTTCCATCCTGTGTGCTGGTTCATACGAGGACGGAGTGGCTGTATGATTGATGGTTGTATGACTGCTCACAAGATCAGAAGATGACTCAAGTAGCAGTCGTTTTTACATGGCTGTGGGGTGCTGCCCGCATGAGTGCAGACGAAAGATTGATCATCTTCTGCACAATTCGTTTCTATGCAGGAGCCTGACTGGACAGCCAACAGCAATGGGATTGCGTTCTATGGCGTTTCGAATGCTGAGCTGCTCAAGCTGACATTCTACCATGCTGGGGGCCTGGGAATGGACTCTGACTTGGGCGAGGTCACGATAGAGATCTCAGATGTGCGCAAAGGCCGCCATCGTGATCAGCGTGGCTGCATTCGGAAAGAATATGAGCTTCAGGATGCCGACAGCGGCATTGTCGAGATCGAATGCCTGTTCGTGCCTCAGTTTTGACATGGCCTCAGTTTTGACATCGCATCAGCTGTCAACTGATCAGCCTTGCGTTGTGGCGTTGCTGCAGGCAAGGCTATCACTACTTAGTCATTGCTTGGGTAGGTAGATATGGGAGATGTTAAACAGCGGTAGGTTACGGACCAACTGTTCGCGACTATTGGTAACTGCCAACAGAGATGCATGCATGGCATGCATGCCGGGCATTTCAGGAGCCCATTGATGGGCTCATTAAATGCGCATTTTGTAAATGCTGACATCCTTGTGTTGGTGATCCAGCATGATACCAGACCGATCTTGCGCTGTTTGTGATCCTACCAAGACATTGATCCAGAGGGGGTTGAAGGCATTGTTATTAGGTGCTTAAGAAAATATACAAGGCCTCTGGCGTGTGCAGTAGCCTGGGATGTTTTAAGTCTGCAACTGAAGATGTTACAGTCACTGGGATATCAAGATGGCACTGGTGAACATTCGTCCGTTAATGCATTATAATGATTTGCCGCTCTCGAAGTTGCGAATGAGGCTTTATCCGGAAGCTGAAGTTTCATGAAGCTTCCCGCCCCTTGGACATCAATGGTATTGGGTCTAGAATCATTGTCTCTGAAAAGTCTGTCCCATAACACCTTCCAACCTGATAGCTTACACCATCTCTGCTGTCGCACTTGGAATGAAGACAACATGCATTTGTTGCGCAGCAAACTCAGTCAGCAGCAGTGCACAGTTGCCTCGGTGCGGCTGTGTGCAGAGCAGAACGGCTTTGCAGAGTATTGATTACATCTGGCGAAGCCCACATGCATGTACACTTCTAGAATCCGCTGTACGCATGCATTCAATGTATTCATTTAGTAGGCGCGCCTGTGAGGTGCACTCTGGCCATGTGTGGCTTCTGCAGTCGCTGCAGATATGACCAGCACGGCTCAGTTGCATATGCAAGCCATGACACTCTGTGAGCGCCTGATCCACAACTGAAGCATGGCGGTTTCTCTGCCACTACAAATTGTTGGTAGAGTAGGGTCAGGGGGATGGACACTAATGTTGGACACACGCGCATATATTACTGATCACCCAGAGCTTTGGAAGGGTCAGGAATGCACTCAAAGGAACCATTTCTCTTGCCACGATGTGAATAATGCAATTCGATGTTCAGCCTCACGTTCTGAACATCAACGGCTGTTCGAGGAACGGATGCACTGGTCACTCACAGTCTGGCCTACTTTATAGCACAAGACACGCTTGCACTGAATCTGATGTCGACGTGCTAAAGCTGTCCACCAGCTAATGCTCTTCTTCAGCAGCTTGAGCAACTAATCGCTCATCAATATCATACACTGTGGGCTTTGTGTCCGGGTGAGCTCGCATCGCCCAGAAGGTCCCACTAGGTGAGTCAATATTCCAGCATGATATCCGCCAGCCCATCTCATCAGTGCTGCTGCATCGCCATGTCGGAGCATTCCAACAGTCGGCTTCTGCAATCAAATCCTGCAGCAAAGCAGCATGTTTGCTCAGAAATCTAATACGCCACTAGGCCAGATCTGAGCAGAACTTGTTGTGCAACATTTCGCAGCCTCAGTGGGCCCAGGCCGCAGCATGTCCGCAGGCGTTGACAGGTCTGCACACACCAATCGCGCGAAGGCATTCTCTATCGACGCACCTTGCGAATGCAGGCCATAGCGGAGTTAGGCGGGGGACTCAATCCCTTGGAAGCCACACATCCCACTGCATGATACCCTTCAGGCGGCTGACCCCGCCAAATTGTGATGCCACCACCGTTGAACTCGCGCCAGACGAGCAGGTAATGCACAGGGTGCACAAATGGGGACTCCCCTCCACGCTTGCTGTGCTGGTTGCTGAGGTACATCGCCACAGGGTGCGATGGAGGTTCACGACCCTTTCGCAGCACGTCACCCAGGCTGCAGTATCGCGGAGCACCGTATGGCCGCCAGATGGAGGCCTCGTCATGTGTGTGATCGCTGCGCGGCGTTATGCACACAAGTCGCCACTCCATGCACGGCATCTTGAATGGCAATGCCTGGCCCTACACATCCGCTGCAGCTTGTGAGTGTGTGGAACTGTAGCATCCATCAGCCCCTGGCAAAGATGGCATAGTGCAAGTGAGGGGGAAATTTTCAGAAGCGTATGTGGGAGCCCCAAAGCCTTCCCTGTGAGGTCAGCCATCAAACAAGGATGCCGGATGCAAGCACGTACCTGAGCTCATAGAAACTGGTAGCACTACCATATTCAGTTCTACTAACCAAAAAACAGTAAATCATCGGCAGAAGGAGCAAGAAAAGGATGGTCGTTCTGTGGGTCCTGCAAGATAACAGTGCCGCTAGTCAGCCAAGCAAGCACCTGTTCCAGTGGAGTCGCTGCGTCCTCAATGCTGGTGCCACTAACATCGGTGTTCATGATGCGCACATGCAGCAGGGACACCAGCTGCCGCTGCACTGCATGTAGCAGCTGCTGCGCCTGGGCCGGTGAGCTGCACTTGATGTCGTACGGTGGCGCAGGCACACGCATGTGTAGGCTGACATGGTCCGCCAGGCTACCAGGTTTTCCGCGCAGCTCTGGTGCCAGCACCTCGACCCACTGCAGCGACCAGACGACTTCACCTGCAGCAGCCATGTGGTTTCTTTTACCTCGTCGTGGGTCGTTGCGCCCCACACACATGCACACTCCCTTACATGTTATGAACATTGCTCTGAGGCTATGCGTTCTTGTGCTGCAATAACTAGAGCAGGGTTCTGCAAGAAACGATGCATGGTATCCATGGCTTCTGCTAGCAACACAACGGCACCACAGGGGTTCTAAATCTTTAATTAAACAGGGCCTGGCACCACCTGCACTCCCTGAAAAACCGCAGCGAGCTAGCTTCATGCAAATAGCCACGAGTTGCCAATCTAAAGGGAGAATCAGTGGTTCACATGGTCATGCTGCATTGTGGCCGTACCAGGTTCGAGGCCTTGGAACTGCGCTGATGCAGAGGGCGTGCGGAGCTGCTGGTATAGAGCCACAAATGCCTGCGCCCGCAGCAGCAGAATTCCCTGGTTGGTCAGCAAAGCAACGTGGCCGTTGGGCAGCACATAGTATGAGTCGAGCTGGCCCTCGCTCGTTGCGCGGGACTTGCTGCGCAGGTTGCGCCGCCGCCGTGATGAGAAACGGCGCTTCGCAGCGCCGGGTGACATAGCAGTTAGCCGGAGTAGGCCGTGAGCGAGGGAGCGCTCAAACTCGAACGGAATGACAGCGCCGGTGGGAGACACCGCACGCTGGATGCGGCGTCGGCTCACACCGGCCGTGGTCGTACCCTGCAGGGCCGTCGTGATGGAGGCGTTCACGCCCTGCATCGTCGATGCCCCGAGGTCCATCGCACCGGCCAGCGGCATCGCAACCACCCCTGCAAGACCGTGGCCAAGCCCCTTCATGAAGCCTGTCGCGCCATCCTTTGCCCCCTCTAGCGGTTGCTGATACACGCCCTTCAGCCCCTTGAACAGACCTTTTGCAACACTGGCAGCGCCCTTGCTGACGCCCTCAGTGATGTTTGCGACAGGCGCGCTTGAGCTCGCGCCCGCCTCAGACACACCGGCCACCATCTTGAGGCCGGAGCTGACTGCACTCAGCCCCTGACCAACGGCCGAGGTGCCAAAGTACCCAAGGTAGCTGTAGAGTAGAGAGAAGCCGATGTTAAGGACCTCAGCGCGCAGTTGGTCCTCGATGATGGCCCAGAGCTGCGACGCACGCATGCTCACGCCGCTGACCTCTCGAGCCTCCAGTTTGATCCTCACGCTGTCAAGCGCCTCCGGCAGCATAGACAGAGCGGCAGCGGATACAAACAGGTGTGCATCACGCGGCCGTGAACGTGGGTCGGACCGCAGATTGAGTGTGCCGCCAACACTGCCTAGGCTGAGCAGGCCGATGATAAGCATCGCATCGACAGCAGGCCGTTCCTGCTCCTGTGCTGTAGTCGGGGCGCCAGCCGCCACACTCGTTGCGGCAGAGCTGCTCACCACGTCCAAAGGTAGAGCGCGAGCGACGTCAAAGATGCGCCAGCATGCAGTCTCAGACAGGGCCAGGCGCAGGCGGCAGGGGATGTCCAATGTCATGTATGGCATGCGCCGCCGACCGCTGGTGGCGCTTTTTTCAATCAGCATGTGGAACTCCAGAGCAGGGGGCGCGCTGCTGCGCGGGCCATCGCTGGGCAGGGCGCACAGCATGACCGGGAAAGGCGTACCCCAAAGCTGATCATCCACCTGCAGAAAAAAACCGCGGACGGTCAGATCGGGAGCATTACCAGCGATATCCTGCGCTCAGCCATGAGAACCAGGTTGTCAGGATGTTGCCGTATGTATCAACACGGCTGCTACGATTACAATTGAATGCTGAAATGACACAGCACCTGGATGTGGCCGATCGTCAAAGATGCACGGGAGAAGCGGGCGGCAGCCCCCACATTGAGCTCTGAGCTGGCATTCACGTTGGCAGCATACAGCAGGAGTAGCTCCTCTGGCACATGGTCCACAATGCTAATATCAACAGCGGCCAGCGTCAGCGCAGTCCGCATTGCCAATGGCGCCCGCCGCTGCAGCTGCATCGACACCAGCCGCTCCGACATCCGCGGCAACGGCTGCGTCAGCTCTGAGATCACCAACGTGTTGTCAAGGCCTGTTGTCCCAAGCCTGCCTGACCCTCCCGCTGCATGCAGCACACCCATGAAGCACATGCAGTATATGGCAGTTGTGAAGCTTTCTATGTGTGCCGGTATCTGCAGGCGGGGGTCGCACTTGGGCCTGCTACATGCGAAATCCCATTGGCCTCCAGGACGCCGTCAACCAGGCTGTGCACATGGAGGAGGTACTCATGATGTTCACCCTCATGCTTCACGATCAGGTGAGTCAGCTCAGACGTGTCCGCCACAAGGCTGTGCTGCTGGTCACTCTCCAGTGTGATCCTCACCATGCTGTCCACCTTGTCCGCTCTTGCGACCTCCAACCTCTTCGCTCCTGCAGAATTCCAGACTTTGCCACAGCAACAGTCTGGTACAGGTGGTTATGTGATCGTCTGTAGCCTCTGCACGTCCGCCCTCGCGGGCTGGCCGTCTCCCAGCCAGTGAGGGTGGGTGCATGGCAGACCATGCTGATGAGACGGCACGGTGGACAGTGACACGCAGCGAGTGCCTCCTCATATTGATGAGGAATTCAGTGCCGCACCTGAAACGATGCACGCGTATACCATCGGCACGGACACATGACCGCATGTATGCAAGGAACGCAGCACATGCAGGGCGCACTTTCATGTGGTCATATTCAGCAGGCTCAGCACGACTGTGCCGTGCAATGACAAGCTCTCCATGCCCCACACACCTGAGAGAAACCTGACACAGCAATACCATGTACTAGCGGTTATTCAGTCCATGACTCACCATCACTTATTCAAAATTTGCAAGCACCATCTGGTGAGCCCTTGCAGTTCCGCACCATCAACGTGTGCCCATGCATACCCGACTGATGAATATGCTGGGAGCAGGCGCCATCGGTCTAGTGTGTTGTGCTGCCGGTACACAAAGGCCGCAGCTGTGCGGTTCTGCAGCAGGTACGGCGCCTGGCAGCCGATAGTGTGCAGGATGATGTGCAGGCAGCCCGGGCTGTGCACTTGCATGCTCACCCGCATGACCGCTGCCAGCTGCTCCTGCCGCTCCTGATGCACAATCGCAGACCGTCGCAACAATGCTTTGCTGGGGCGGGCAGCAGCCAAGCTTGGCTGCCGCTCCATAGGAGCAGTGCTCGCCTGCGGAGCATCTCCCAGGTCGCCTGAATCGGTAATGGTGCTGCTCTCTGCAGGCAGCGGGACCGGGACAAAGAGCTCCGGTGTGCCAGGGTAGTGAACTGTCACTGGGGGAGACCATGATGCATCGCCATCTTCCAGCATGGAGATCGCAAACGTACGGCTCTGCTTCCTGCCAAAGTGCAATGGAACACCTACAGAAACACCAACACATCAAGCATGTGCAGCAATGAACCACCTTGCGTCATGGACCCCCACGTAAACGCTAGGTCCACCGGCCTGATGACCACACTTGACTGACCATGCGATTGAGCAGACGTTGGACGCACCGACAACACCAGCAGGCAGGAGCCGCTCTGAAGCGTTATCTGTGATCTCGGGTAGCGGTGATGCTAGTAGCAGCTCGCCGTGTGACTGGGCGGTGAGCATGATGCTCCTGCCGCTGGGTGTGGAGTTGGGACGTGCTGGGAAGACATGCTTCAGCTTCAAAGGTACGCCTGTCCGGTTTGTAATTGCAATGTGCGGTGTCAGCTGCAGGATCTTGCAACGCTGGAAAGGGGCAGGTGCGGCCTGCACCATTTGATGCTTTTAGCACAACGCCTCGACTGTGGCGGCCAATGCCTAGAAGCAAGTCCAGCCACCATGATCAGTGGCCCATGGCCATGCTGCTTACGCATCCGTCAACACTGTATGGTCATATCCCTTGGCTGCGACACAGTGTGAGGATTGCCCGTATGTGATGCTGTTACATGAAACATGCAGATGGAATTCACCTGCAGGTGTGCAACGACATCCAGCACCATGCCATTCTCAGGCACGTAGGCACGCAGCAGCACTGGCCTCCCGTCCCGCAAGCTCTCGCCTGCAAGCGAGATAGGATCCTCCCTTGTGCCAGCAACTTCCCCTGGTGCTGTCAGAACAAGTCCAGGACTCCATGTTGATCCGATAGCATGCACAAAGAGCACCACCTCTGTGCTCTTGTTGCTGTTTGCCTGCCCTGCGGTGTAGGAAAGCAGCTCACATGCGCCCGGAAGCACTTGGCAGTGCGAAGCTGCGCTTGCCGGTGCAACGCCACCACCATGCGACTTTGAGCACTCAACAGTATCGAGCCGCAGGGGGGCGGCAATATGTGCCTCTGTCCTGTCCGGACCACTCCGGCTCTTGTCGGTCCCATACGCCATCTGCCTGGCAGTTGCCTGTGTCTGCAGCGTCTGAGGTGCGGGGCGCTCAACCAGTGCGGTGCTGACAAGCACCTGAGTGAGGTTGAGCACCCAGTATGGCACGAAGATGCGGACGAGCATTGAGCAGCCCATTGCAATCTCCGCACCGGGGTCCGGGTCCTTGCTCTGCTGATCATCATCGAGGAGCATGTCCAGCTCGCGCTCGATGTGCACGTGCAGCGTCGTTTTGGTGTTGCCATTGGACAGAGGCAGCGTCGTTGGCAGTGCCTGGTGGCCGCCAACGCCAGCAGACGGGCTCGAGTAGCCAGCTGATAGCGTTGCAGCTGTTGGGCTGGACCACTGATAACCAAGTGGCACAAACTTTAGGCTCACCTGCATGTCACCGAGCAGGCTTGCTGCATCCATTTGCAGCTAGCCGACATGCCCACCCCTGCCACGATCGTGTGTGCTGGACCTTCTCACGCACAAGGCACGGCTGACGCACATTTTGCTCATATGTCACACTGATAGCTTCATACGACTTGGGACCATGGTGAGCCCGACGGGTGGCTGGGTCAAGTGTGAATAGCACACCTGTGTACGGACATCTGCGGCATACACTGCGACTTGTCCACCAGCCCTGACCTCGCCTGTTTGCCGCGGAACGTTTGCAGACCCTGACAAGCCAGGAAGCTCAAACATGATGTAATCCGCAGGTACCGGCAGAAGATTGTGCACAAAGAGCGGAGCAGACAGCTTCACGGTCCAGTCCGTCTCAGATGGCCCTGCATTGTCAAGACGCTGCGCGTCCACAGACAGGCTGAAGAAGACATCGTTTGCATGCAGATCTGCCGGGTTGCACTGCAGCTCTTGAGGCGCAGCCGATGCAGCAGACGTCTCGGCAGGCATCTGTCGCGTTGCAGCCTCTGCGGGATGTGAGAGTCTGACGCATTGGAGCAGCCGGTTGGTGGTGGCGTCGAGGGCATCGATGTCGAAGATGAGAGTGTGTGAGCCGTTACTTGCACCCTTGGACCACGCATGTATGCAGTGACTGGTGTCGCTGTCTCCCTCATGCCCAAGTAGGTTTCGAGGTCGAACCTTGAGCTCTGCAGCCGCTTCCAGGACAACGAGGGGGATCATCATGCGCTCTCCGGGTGCGAGCGTGCCAAGAGAAACGAGAGGGTCACTGGGCGGGGGCGGCTGCGACTTGTGGGCACGGCTAGAACTGTCATGAGTTGCATGGGTTGTGGAGAGGTCATGGCAGCGCTGCCTTAGCCATCGGCGGCGCCGAACAAAGTGGGCCATTGAGCGCTTGCCTGAGCCATTGTGGAAAGGGTAGGAGAGGAGGGAGAAGTCGACAGCATAAGACCAGCCGTCTGCGTCTGTGTTGGGACCCCGTTCCACGCGCCACGGTCCTTGCCACGACCAGCCTGAGGGTGGGTTGACAATCGGGAACTGTGTCGACGAGTTGCTGCCGTTGCGCAGCTTGCTGTACCTACATTCACGCCTCTAATTGCAACAACCTAGCAGTGCCGCTGTGACCCCCTCCACTTCCACGACAACCTGCAGTGGCTGCCCTGAAACAGCAGCAGCATGGAGAAGATCTCACCTGCGCGGATCAAGGGCCATGAGATGGCTTGACTTAAAGCCTTTGAATGGCAAAGATCGCTCATTCTCGAGGACCTCGTCCTGCATCACCTCTGGGGCGGACGAGACGGCGGCAGTGGCTTGCAGGGTGTCACGGCCACCCATGGACCGTGCCTGCAGTTGTTCTGCCCCAGACAAAGATGTCCCCCTTGACAGGCCCCCTGATGGCAGGCGTCCATCGAGCCGCAGCAGTATTGGTGACCCTGGTGCAACCTTGACAGCCACCTTCACAACGAAAATCAGGCTAACATCGACAGATGGGTGTCATGCTGCAGTATCGAGCAAACAGGTGTTGGGGACATAGCGGTCAAAACCAACCTGTGTAGGTCGGTGACAGCTGGCCCCCGATCCCGCGTTTTAGTGCTGTGACACTATCTGCAAAGCCCCAGCTACCACAGACCTTATGTAACCATGCTCAGCCATCAATTAATGTCATAAAATTCACAGGCATCTGTAGCGAAATTGTTGATTCTGCCCATCTATAGCACATTGGGTTGAGATTGGATGCAGACACACCTCGATGATAAAGTCCAGTGAATTCAGCAAGCGCACTGAAGACCTCACAGTCTCGCGCCGCACGCCAGCTGTGAAAGACTCCTCAAGCACTAGCCCAGACATCAAGTCTAGACCCAGCATGCTGCCTGACAGCGCATCAGACCCTGTAGATGCCTGCTTCATGCCGTCTTGCACGATTGGCTGCCAGCGCATGTCAGCACCAGCCATGCGCAATGAACGATTCCCACGCTGTGATTTACTCTGGCTGAGCTCCGCGGCATCCGGCGCATCGTCTACCCAGCTTGACACCCTCTGCAGCTGCATCCGGATTGACACGTTCTCGCCGGTGTGCTGATCATCAAAGCATTCCTGCCTAACCGCATGCAGTGGCACATTAGCCTGAAGCCCGTCCACAGCAACTTCGCGAGAAAGAGATGTTTCAAGGGACTTGAGGGCAGCATCACGTAGAGCGCTCGACTCAAGCACATACTCCCCAGTCGCCCGCAGGCCCGCCTGCCCGCCCTTGATACCCTGGAGCTTCTGGTCATGCAGGCGGATCACAACTTTCAATGCATTGTGCAGCTGTGGCTGAGCTGCCGAGCCGCTGCGGGTTCGACGGCGGCGCAGCTCCGCATTGACATCGTTGGCGAGTGCACTGGCCACGCCGTGAGGTAGCTCCAGCAGGAAGGTCTCACGGACAGCCACCGAGCCGTTGGCGTTGGCATGGCGCAGGCAGCGGGTGCAGGTCACTGCTTGCGCACCATCAACCACCATGCGTGCGACACGGCTGCCTGCTGACACGCTTGTGATGGCAATTGTGAAGAAACTCTCCTTGGTGACATCTGCAGCCGACCTGTCTGCCTGCATCATGACAAACAAATACCTGAATGGAACGCTACAAGAAAGCTGCATCCCCCACGCAGGACAAATGTGGTCAGTCACAAACATGCGCATGCAGACACGAATGCATGTCATATGAAATCGGCAGACCTGCTGTCATGAACGAAAATGGATGAGCTTCACAGATACAGCGCAGAGCACTGTTGCATGGCGTGCCAGGTGCCGCACCACATGGTCAAAGCTATCGAGAGTGATGCTGATCAGCATGGTGGGCCGGTGCGTTTCCTCAACGGAGGCAGCATCCAAAACACGAGGCACCGGCCGCACCAGCGGCTGCATCAGCCTCTGCACACCCTTCGCCAGGTCAGCAACGCTTGTGCGGTCACCAAAGTCCATCCACATTTTGAGTGGCTCTCCAACTGCGTTGTGGACTTCGGTGAGAACCACCGCATTGTCTGCGGCGGCAGCATGCCGATGCAGCGCGCCCCTGTCACTGCCTGCGGCGGCATTACGCCACCAGGCCAATGCCCGCAGGATGGAGTCCAGCGCTGCATAGGTGCACGTCAAGTGCATGGCCGAGTTAACACTTACTGACAGGGAAGTGCCAGCATCTGCACTAGGAGCCGCATGAGGGGAGCCCCCTTCATGAGAGACTTGTGCCTGCATGGACGCGAAGGGACTCTTTTGCCTGATTCGATATGAGAGAACACAACAGTGACACAGACGAGGGGTCAGGACAGACCTGGAGCCCGACAGGGGCCATGACCTGTTCCCACGTCTTCAGTGGGGCATTGTAGGACCAGATCTCTGGTGAGCAGGAAGCATTGCCAGAAAGCAGCCCGTTTGGCCTCATCTCGCACTCGGACAGCACTTGAGACGTCTCAACCTCAAGCAGGGGAACACGCAGGATGTCCCGCACTCGGACGCACACACTGCTGACATTGATATGCACAGAGAATGGCTGGAGCTTGGGGCTCTCAATTGGTGTTGTGGGCACAGTGCCGGAGAGGTCAAGCACTGGACATGGATGGCTCGTCGCAACTGTTGGACGCCACTGTAGTGTTTGCAGGGCACGGTCAAACACACACAGCGACACTGACGAATGAGGTGGTCCAAAAGAGTCTTCAGACTGGGCTGTGACATTGACATTGATGAACGGTGGGTCTGTCGTCATGCTGAAGAGGTCATTCCGGACACAGTAAGCTGTAAAGGAGGGGGGCGGTCGCCCATCTGTGGTGGCGACCATGCCGAGTGCAGCATATCCAGGGTGAGCAACTGGTTTCCACACCGTCAGCGACGATCGCGAGTCATCGTCTCTCCAGACTTTCTGGAAGTCCTGCATCGTTGCATCTAATACATTGACAACTTGATCGCACATCACACACATCATGATCGTTGTGGAAATACAGGCAAAATCACTGGAATGCACAAATGTTGCTGAAGCATATGGAATGAACCTTGGCAGGAGCCACAAGGGGTTGATCTGTCATGTCATCCACCTGCAGCACTGTGACCGACTTGGGTGCAGCCCAGCTACCACTGACTAGACAATCACCGAGAGCCACATATCCGTGTGCAGGAATGGGCCGCCAGATGGACACAGCATTCTGGCGCGACGGGCTGCGCTGCTTGTTGCTCCAGACGCGGTCGAAGACGACGGTGGACGAGACGACAGAAGCTGCTTGTGCCTGCTGAAGGGACGAACTCCAGCGCTCCTGGAAGTGTTGGTGGCCCCTGCACAGCAGATGTACGACTATGCTACGTTGTGTGATTGCTGACATGTTCTCAGCTTTGTCCCCAGAGAGTCTGAGCTTGCATTCGGGTATGGTGCACTCACTTGTAAGACTGCAGGCCTGACTGTGTTGAGTACGCGCAACTTCTATGCTCCACATCTGCTGGCATTTGCATCTGGAGCACTGACGGAGGTTGCGAAGCTCCGAGTGGACTCCGTAGATCAAAGCAGGATACGCATGGTAGGCCATCTGCACTCCATATTCATGTAGTCGAGATTGAAACACCCCTTTGACGCTTGTTCATTCTTGAGCATAGTTGAAAGGGAGTTACAGCAAAGTAGGAACACTAAACGCCAGCTGTCCTCACTTCGAAGCAGCATGCCAACGCGAACACAGAGACGCACCGTTGTTCTCTGAGCAGAGGAAGGTGGCAGCAGCATTGTCAATTGCCCACAGACAGCCGTCACCAGTTCGCACAAGGCATTCACCAAGGGGCGCCTGTACCAGCACCCGTCTGTGCACACATACCATGCTCTGAACCAGCGGCTCAGCACCCATGGTGACCATGCAGCCAAGCGCAACATAATCTGGGGGTGGAACAGCCTCCCAAACCACAGCTGTGTCTGCCTTCCACCGCCGCACAAATCTCAGCGGCCACTTGACGAAGCCCGAGTTAAGTGCAATGCACACAACTTGGTGGGTGGGCTGGGAATGTCCTGAGGTCAAGAGGTGCCCAAGGATGCCGTGGCCTGGGGGACACGCAGGGGCCCAGAATGTGAATCCTTTCTCCTGGCCCATGAAGTCCAGGCCGCCAGATCCGATGGATGCAAAAGGCGGGGTGGTGCTCTTGCGGTGGTGAGAAGAGCAAATGCGCTGGTATTTGTTGACTGCATGCAATGGCTGCGTAGCACTGGCACTCTGCACTGGCCGCAGGATGGTGTCGGAGACGTCAGACAGGATGGTTAGCACGTCCGGTGATACATTCACCAAAACTTTTGTGATTTCTATGGCTACATCGTGCTTCTCGCCATCGTTCTTGTAGGCAGCTGTCATGTCCATGGGCTCAAGAACGTTGCCCTGCAGTCAAGCACTGACTTTGACACGGGTGCAATGGCTGCGGCGGTGAGTATCTGCATGTTGGCGTAGACTCATCGAGGGATACATATATTGCATGTCAGGGTACGAGCCTGCCTGCAGCATGGTTGAAGCGATGTTTTGGTTGCGGATCTGGATTCGAGGTGAATGCTATGCTATCACCAAGCAGCATTGCACCAGTGCAAGCGTCCAGGCTCCAACGAACATTCTCTGAGCATTCAGATACATGGCTGCATGTGCCTCTGCAAGACTGGCTAGCGGGCAGCTGATCGCGCACTTGAGTGATGCCAGCACCATGTCGGAGAATTCCACCATGCAGATGAGAAACAACATCTGTCACCGAACCCTGCTCGCTTGAGGTGATCTGGCTTTCCATGCGCAGGCCTTTCAGGCACAGGCTCGCGGTCTCTTTTTTACCAGCGCCGCAGCCATATGTTGCCTGTATGTCTGTGTACACTGCCAGCAGCGGCACTTCCTGCATATTTACTCGCATGGGTGATGGATACTGTCTGTCTAAATATCTGTGTCAGGCACAATTGGAAATAGCATGGAATGCACGCACTGGTACAACATACCTGCTCGGTTTTCTTGATGCTGGGTTGTGACATCTCGCATGCGAGCACATGCAGGCCAGCTCCGACCGCAGTGAAGTCAATCTGCAGACAGATGTCAATCGGGGTGGTTGACACAGCATGGAAACAAGGGCATTAAGCCAGACAATGTTTCGCAACTTCAATGTTGTGATGAGCGGGTCAGCTGCAAAAGTACTACATTGCAGCCACTCCACCACCTTCACCACTTTCAATATCTGGCAGCGGTATCAGGTGGACACGATTTATGTAGACACCCTTCTTTGCGCCAGGGTTGATGATGTGGCATGTCGCCTGTGATACTTCACAACAGGCTTTGCAAGTGCCCAGCAACCAAGGAATCATACATGAATCAAGCACATGCAAACACATGCTGCACTTCATCCACAGATTGACATATCTACAGGTACGGGCAATACTCGCCAAGATCTGCACATACTTCACACCCGATCTCAAACGTACACGCTGGCCGAAAAAGGCATCGCACCTGCAAGTGTTCCGCACTCTGTGGCGATTTTGTAGCTGCCGATGTACAAATACCCTGCACTTGACCAACAGCCCGTTCGGGCATGGGATCCTGCATGTCAACGGGCGCAAAATCAAGCATCATGACTTCATCCTCCTCTCGGGCCATCATACTGGCCCCAGGTGACAAAGACAAGCATGCCGGCAGGGACTGGCTGTTGTAGATGTTGACGTTCTTGAATTGCAGTGTGACATCACTGCCAATCGCGATCAGCGGAAGCTCGTTGGTGGGGTCCAGGTTTGGTGGCAGGATGATGCTGTGCCCTGCGCCATCGTACACGTAGATGCTGTGGCTGATGTCATCTGCTAGCAAGCGATTTGTAGGTGATAGCCACAAGTGATCTTCTGCCACCAGCACTGCCTCGGTGAGACTGCAGAAAGACTCACAGCATCATCTGGATTGCTGACAGGCCGAGTGGTGCACACAAAAACTGCCATGGAATGATTTATGTAGGAAGAGATATTCACATGCAGCAGCAATTGGTGGCAATCTGTGCATGAATTGCATCGTGAGCGCAGGCAAACAAGTCCATATCGCCGTGCCGCCCTGTGATTCAGACTAAATCAAAGCCCCAGCATGCACTTACTTGATCAGAACGAGACGCACTGTGTATCTCGCATAGCGTAAGGCACTGGTTCAGCACTCAGTGTCAAGGAGGGTACCACAAACTTCAAGGCTGCGATGAGAAAGTCCACCTCAGCCACCAGAGTCGGTCGCTGCAGGCGGACAACAATATCTTGTCCACCCCGCGGATCCAAGCTGTACTCTAGCGTGAGCAAGCTGGGACCCACAAGATTTATAGTGTCGGCAACGGTCGGTGTCTGACTGCTAGAAGACAGGACCAGAGATGATGATGCTGCCCGGGTCTCACGAAGGTCGTGTGCCTCCAGCCGTGGCAGGCAGATGCGCACATCCATATGGCCCGGTCCATTGGACACATAGCTGATGAACAGCTTTGATGCATGCAGCAGCGCTAGCTGTGTGGGGTCACGCCCTTCGTGCTCATTCGTGACCTCTAGCTCCACCTTGCCAAAGTTGAGTGTGGCACGTATCTGAGACGAGACGGCATCGGCACCCGGTGGCAACTCTGGAAGCTTGGTGTCGTCTGGACTTTCCTCCGGCTGCTCAGAGTACTTGGCCGATCCTGCTGCTTTGTCAATGAGTTCTTGCACCCACAGAGCGGTTGCAGGGAGGCGCATGGGCTCGCGTAGATTCTCAAGCGAAACAGTGGTACAGAAGTCGTATTCAGTGTCCGAGACACAAGCTAGAACGCATGGAACTTCGATGTGGCAATCGACAAACGGAATTGTCAAGGTTGGATCCACCAGTGCACGGACGATAGTCACACTGAGACTCTGATCAAGCTCCCTGATCAGGTTGCGGCCTTTGTTAGGGCCTGAGAGCACACGGGCATTGACCTGCACATTATGAATTTGAAGTGTGTGCGCCTGATAGCATTCTGAATGCATAACCTGCCGACAACAGAAGCTGCAATTGAGTCAAAGGACGTGCCTGCTGCAGGGTCACCTCCATTAGGTCAACAAGCTGACCTGGGCCGATAGACACGATGCGATTTGTGAGCGTGAGAACCCCCAGGTCCACCTCAAGACTGTCCTTTGACTCAGAATTTCTTGGCATCTCAATGACAGGCGCATTCATCTCCACATCCAGTAGAACAGCGAAGGCCAGCTGCTTGATCAAATCTGCATTCTTTCCGTGAAGATCCCTGGAAATGGCATCCAGGGATGCTGTCGCATCATGCGTATGGCCAGTATAGCTCTCAAAGCTCTTCCTGGAGGCAGCAGCCACAGGAGTTGGCACTGCCTCAGCAGTTGCTGGAATGGAGTCTGCCAGCTCCTGTGGACAGAAATGGAAGAGGCCAGATACGTATGCCAGGAACTCGCTCAGGAAGCGATTCAGGTACACAATAGTCACTGCCTGCATGTCTGCGCGAAGCGAGCAGTACTGGACCCCATCCGGAACTCGTGGTTCTCTGTAAGACTCTTGAACGCTGTGCATCCTACACATCAAGACATCTCAATGGACAACTGTGCCAGTGTAACCAAAGCCGTTTGGCATGTCACCCAGGAGCCATTACCTACAGTGGCTGTGTATACCTGGTGTGCAAAAGTCAGCAGATGACATCGATGGCTAAGGATGGGTCACAAACGGCTGATTGGGTCAGTGCTGGCAGACCATAGTGAGATCTAACCTGAACTCAGTTGTTATCAACGATTCACAGGCATCGTTGCGCAGCCCACAGCTCTGGCGATATGGATTGTCCACCGCAAGATTGTGATCCACCACCTGTACATCTCCCAGCTTGGCCCTCAGCAGCAGCGTCTCGGGATGCACGTCAATGTTCATGTTGAAGTCTGTCACATTGCACTGCAACAGCGGCGTCACATCGTAGCCCTCAAAGCCAAGCTGCAGCTCCAGCTTAGAAACAGCCAATCCAAGCTTGAAAACTGTCCGTGCGTCACCACCTGATCTTGCAGGTGTGTCCTGTGCTGTGTTTGGCGAAAGATGAGGAAGGGCACCGTCCTTTGCTTCTGCACGAGGTGGAGTTTTCGAAACACCGCTGTTCTCAGCAGAGATGCCTCGTGGGGTGACAGCCTCTGCGAAATCCTCACCAGCTGTCTCAGCTGCTGAGTATTCAGGGTAGACGATGTCCTGCGCAAAGCACATGAGGGCGGCAATAGTCGGCCGATTGCACAAAAAGTACAGCGCTGACACGGACACGTCCAGAGCCATGTCCACGTTTTCATAGGATGGCGATGTTGCTGCATCCCACATGTTGAAGCATATCACGGCCAAGCTCTGTGCAGCCCCGTCGACTGCCTCCTCCTGCAGATTCATTTTGGTTCAGACACGTAGTGACCGCGTAGGGTGACAGCACAAGCAGACTGATTTCACTACTAGAGCCCTCAGATGACGGTCAGAAACCGGAACATACCACAGCTGCCAACGGCATTACAGATGGCAGGATGCCAGTAGTACCTCCAGCAGCGCTGGACATGACACCACTTAGGTGCCCGGAGAGAACCATGTCGCTGCATGCGCTGTGCATGCTTTCGCTGTCAGACGCGTCAGCACGGCCATTGGCGCTTGATTCAGCTGCCGAATCGACTACGACCTTCCTGGCCTCTCGCTTTGTGGAGAGTTCCCCTCCAACAAGGGGAGTGTCAGCTGCATCTGCATGCAAGAACGAACGCGCCAGGAACCGCAGTGACTTGTTGATAGCTCCCACCAACCGGTCCTCAATGATGAATCGCTGCAGCCTGAGTCGCATCTCCATTGTCCCCAGGCCCTGCATGTTTCATGCCATAATCAGCCATTCACAGAGTCATCCAGCCCAGCCTAATGCCTGTACAACATCATGACCGTAATGAATAGAAGTCAAATCATGTGAGGCTTATCTGTAGACGCATGTGATGTTTTGTAAAGCCCCAACAGCTGAAGTAATTTGTACGCATGCCATTAGTTCATGAACACCACAGGTATGACGAGCTGGAACTGATCGGTTGAGCCTTGTGGATTCGTTGCTTGGCCATGCGATAGCACGCACTATACCAGGCGAACGCGGATCCACATGTTCTTAGGAACTTAGACTACACAGATGCTCACCTGCTGGTACCTCAATAGGCCACCTTCAGCCACAATTGAGATTAGCGGTCGCTCATCGCCTATCATCTGGATGTCTTCGGGCACCTCCGTTAGCAGCGATGCGTTCCGATCTGCTGTGGCCATGATTGGCACCTGTGACACTTCAAGTGGCGGCCAAAACTCATCAGCAGCACGTGCAGAGACATGAAGCGCCAAACGTCCCAAATGCGCCGACACCCTGAGGTAAACACTGGCATTCGGGCTGAAGGCAGAATCAGCACCGGCAGTGTGATCCTCAGACAGTGCTGCTGCTGACGCTGGGGGTGAGTTAGTGAGGGAAGGCATCGTTGAAGAGTCTTTCAGCGAGGGTTCGAATGGGAAGTGAGGATCCTCCTGCACAATGAGTACACAGTGAGCCGCCTCCAATGCAGCATGACAGCTAGTCTGCTTGATACATGGAGATCTGTGCGCAATGACCGAAACAGCCACCAGCTGTCAACATACCTGTTTGCTGTGCCATACAGCAACGGAGTGCATCTGTGCAGCTGAATGCCGCAACCGGCGTGTCCATTCCTGCAACATGTAGTCGGACTGCAAGCGCAAGATAACAGCAGACACCTCCTCCACGGCACGTTCCCTTGGTATGTGTGAAGGAAGCACTGCCAACACACTTGATACACCACCTGCAGTGCACGAGGATGTGTCCGGGGAATTTATGCAAAGTGAGCAATCTGAGAGCATGTGACCATGAAGCAGTCCAGCATTGCCCAGGAGGCAGCAGGTAAAGCAGTAAAAGTGCCCCCAGTGTCTGTCACGTTATCAGGATCTCACAGGACATCTTGGAAAATTGTAATGGTGCCATAAAATGCATCCACAGAGTAGCTGACCTGTTAAGTCCTCCGGTAGGGGCAGCACGCGGCGTCCCTGCCACAGAGCAACTTGTCGCATGATCACCGGTGAACCCTCACTCTGCATGATGTACAGTGTGCCGCGGTACACTACAGCAAAGCGTGGCTGCCATTGGCTACTCGCTCCTGCAATCCCCTGCCATGCCAACACATCCACAGTGCTCGTGTACTCCGCGGCTTTCACCCATGGGGCGGGGTCAGTGGGTGCGTCTGTGGTTGGCATCAGGGCTTGCATCACCAGCAGAAGCTGAGTCAGGCGGTAAGGACTCACATGCAAAGTGATCTCTGGCACCTGTGATCGCGAGCAGCATGCGTCAAGCTCGAATGCATTCACAGCTGGGTAACTTTATTCCAGACTGAAACGCTGTTACGCTGACGTGCGAAAATCTCAGCGGCTCACCTCAAGACCGACCCGCACAAGGGGCAACGTTGGATGTGATACATGCGCCACGTGCACACTTGCCGTTGTAGAGCAATGGCCAAGGAGGGGCACTGCTATGGCTGAAGGTCCAAGGTAGTCAGAGATGGGCCCGCCGGCGGTCCGGCTTCTGCTTTCGTTCAACTGCGCGGGGCTGGCCAGCCCCACATCTGTGATTGACCCTGACAGTGTACGAGTCAACTCAGGCCACACAAATGGCCCTTTGATGACATAAACAGCAGTATCATAGGACAAAAGTCCATAGCAATCATAGATGGCCGCTTCCTCTGGGCTCAGGCTGCTGCCTTCCAGATGGTTGCTGGTAATGACAAGGCTGCCGAAATCCACAAAAAGCGTTTGCAGAGCAGCTGGGTCCGCGTTGTCTTGCTCTTCGACAATGGGAATAGCGATTTTGGGTGCATGCAGGTCAAGATGCACATGGATTTTGGGTCGGTTGCTCCATGCAGCATGCATCTGCTGCTGCGCAATGGCCTGCACAGCACCCAAGATCGGTGGCAACGTTCTCCAAGCATGACAGCAGTGACTGGGGTGTGCTCACTGACTGGCGTTTACTCACAATCACTGATGGGGCTGCGAGGTCAGACTGACAGGTAACACAGTATCCAGCAGGTACTGCGAAAGTATCACATCAGGCATGTGCTGCAAACAAAGGCAATTTGATGAAGTATATATTTGCACTGAAGAGAGCAAACACTTGGACCAAAGAGCGGACCTGCATCTCCCGAATGCGTGTAGCAGCCTGTGCTCCAAGGGCTGTCAAATCAAGTATTTGTTGCTCTTCCATGATAAAAAATTGCTGGATCCGTGCCACTGCGTCCACATCATACGTCACGTACGATGGTGCCATCCGTACGCTCACATCGTGGTCCACATTTTGGCTGTGCGGATTCTGTGTGTACTCCACCAGCAGGAACTCAGGGTCCTGGTCTGAAAGAGCTCCGGTCTGAATGATATTGCAGCCAGGCGACACAAGTGCGCTTGAACCGATGGAGCATGTTGCCTTGGCTTCGACCTGGTACATCTCGTGTGTGAGCTTCAAGGCCGCAGCAGACATTGTTGCCACTGTGCCGCTGCTGTCCACAAGGCAAACGGATGTCTTGTTGACAGTCACTGCGATGCGTGTCAGCAGTTGGAGCGGATCTGAACTTTCGATTACAGATGCCTGCAGGCAGTGCAAAGGTCAGCAGCCTCACAGTCGACAGCCAAGCATTGTATTCACATAAGACATGATGTTCAGGGGAGCCGTACCTGAGCCTGTACCATATCCTCCAGGGCTTGCACTTCGCCGTCTGTAAGATATGCACGTTCATTCTCGTTCTTGTCGCCTTCGCGTGCCTGATCTTCATCGCCGTCTTCGCCTGAAGCAATTGAGGCTGCCACAGCAGTGCCGAAGCCCATCCACTGGACCCACGTGCGATTCTGCTGCTGCTGCTGTTTGGTGTCGCCTTTTGATTGCTGAGCCTGCTCCAGCTTGCGGATGCGTGCATGAGCAAGCTTCCGGAAATGCAGGATGACCTCCTTTGGCAGCTCTCGATCGAGGTCTGATATGCGTGCATTTGGAGATGCTGTACCACTGCGCAAGTGCTGAACGTACAGAGGCACGTACTCGCGCTGAATAGTGAGATATCGTGCTAGATCCCACCATGTTGGCCTTCCTTGCCGCAGACGGTTGGTCACAGCCTTGAGGGCATATCTCCACCATAGACGGGCCCCGGCCCCCGCGGGGCGAGAGCTGGGTCGGAACATTGAATGGGGAAGCCGGAGCTGCAGCAGCATTATGTGTCCGTCATGGCTTTCCAGTGCTACTGTCATGACCAAGTATGGCATGCATGTATGGCAATGACGAGACATGGATGGAAACACGGTGACCCAGAGGCCTGTGGCCCACACCTGATGGCGTGACAGCTCCTGAAGCAGCAATGTGACGTTCAGAGCCTGCAGATGTGACAGGCGAAGTGCGAACTCTGGCCAATCCATGTTGATCTCCTGGTGAGGCGTCGCTCTTGCGCCCACAAGCTCCGTGGCGCGGCGCACATATGTGGCATCGCCGTCAACTGGATTGAGCACATACTGCCGCAATTTGACAGCCTTGTCGTCTGCAATTCCTGGGGTGAAGTGCGTGTCCCAGTCAGCGGTGCTCCACTGATGTATTTTGTGTTCCTCGTGCAGTAGGCTTTCCACATCTGTGCGCAATGGCCAGCGTTGGCTGTGGGGAGGCACAGTTCATGACTACCATTCAATGTCCATACAACAGGGAGGAGCTGTCAGTGGGTGTGGAGCGACAAACCTGTGTCAAAATAGACTGCAAATCGAGATAACTCAGACGCCTTCCGCAAGAGAGACATTGCTGCATGCTTGATGAACATTTCATTTCCAGCATCATCTACAGTGAATGCCCCAATACTGTGCAGAGTGATTCCAAACGCGAACGGATGCCCGTGCTGTGTGATGGTGTCTTCATATCGGATGTGCAGGTTAGTGACCTATAAAGAACAGTGTTCATCAGTTCCCGTGCAGATAACGCGACAACACAGCTCATACTCATAGGAATCGCAGACCTTGATTTTAAGGTTCCCCAACACAACGTTGATGACACCTTGTAGGTACCCTGGGGAGTTGGAGTCATTCACATGATCTGCTGCACGCATGCTGTCCACCCACTGCTTCTCTTGTGCGTGTACCTCGGCACGTTTAACGTCCGCCAAGCGCTCCTCTTCGTGCTCCATGTCCTCCGGAAGCAGAGCATCCTGTTGATAACTTGGAATCGCGAGCAGGTACAGGCGATCGATCTCGACTTGCACTTGCTGCCTTCCAAGTGCTGCCCATGGGATCTACAGCATGGACCATGTATGCACCATGTACTGGTGAGAGCAGAGAGTCGCCAAGTTTTAGATGTTCAGAAACTACCTTCAGACGCAGAGTGCCTAGAACTCCTCCTTTGACTGTGATTGGAAGATTGAGGTCTTGCAATGCCTCGGCACGAAGCTGAAGATCTTTGAGTACAACGTCTCCAGCCCATACGGATACACGGAGCTTGTCAGAATCGAGCCCTGTCACATATTTGCCGAGGTACTTGTTGAGGTAAAAGCTGAGTACAGGCTCTAGCATATTAGCAAAGGCCACATTTTCGCGATCAGCCTGTAGGGGAACGTTTGCCAGAGCTTGCCTCCCGCGCACGATGCACAACATGCGATGCACTCCATGCTTCATGACACCAGAGCGTCGGTTTGCGGTCGCGTGTTTCGCAGCAAGTCCGGGTGCCCAACCGTGTGTTTACAGGCGCGGCCGCGCGGGCTGACGCTGCACGCACTTGTCGACACTACTGTGACCACAGTCATACACATTCGACGGTCATGCACAACTGCCTACAGCATAGAGAATCCCATTTGTTGCGCAGCACGCAGTGGCGGTTTCTGGAGGAGCCGCTGCACCAGGTGGAGACAGCGCTGCTGAAGGGCCTCGGCGACATTCTGGATGTGACCAGCCTCACAGACGCGCACTGCCTGCAAGCCCTGCTTCCCCACCGCCACGGCGGCATGGGCCTACGCAGGTTCACCCAACGCATCGCCGACGCTGCTCGCCTGTAGTCCGCTGCACTCGCCCATGCAGCCCTCGCAGAAGGGACAGATCGAGGCCTGTCGTTCCGCGGCGATGCGGGCGTCGACATGCGCCACACTCTCGACGAGTTGCGCCAGCAGTGGCCACGCATCCCGGGGCTGTCTGAGTGCCCCGCCAAGCCCGCGGAATGAGCGGGCCTGAGCGGCGGGGGGTCTGCCATCCGCATGTCACGGCTGCAGAATGCAGTCAGCCGGGCCGACTCTGACGCCCGGGCGGCTGCGCTGCTTGCAGCGCTGGATCAAGGGACGCGCAGCCCGTCGTCAGCGACACGCGAACAGAGCCTGACCAGCAAGGCGCGCCTGCATAGTTGCGCAGGCTCGATGGCCTCAGCTTTCCTGAAAGCCAGGCCCGGTGCGACTGAGCTGACTGCCACAGAGTTCCGCGTGAATGTGCGCTTGCGCCTAGGTGAGTCACTGTTCACCGGCCAAGAGGCGGACGGCGACTGCGTGTGCGGCCGGGCATCGCCTGCTGATGGTTCGCATGCCCTGGTGTGCAATGCGGTGTGGCGCACGGTGGTCGCCCGCCATGATGCGATCACGCAGGCATGGCGCCGCTTCATCATGCGGGCGACAATCCCTACGTCTCTTGAGCCCAACATCAAGAGCCTCCCGCAGTACCCGGATGTGCCGGGCGCGCGGCCGCCCGCGCAGCCGCCCGGCCCCTCCTGTGAGCCTGCCAGCTGTGCTGCCGCTGGTGCGCTCACTCCACCCGCCCCGGCCCCCAGCGCCTCGGCCGTGCCTTCAACCCCATATGGCACCCAGACGCTGGCGCATTCCCCGCCTGCCCCCTTGCGCCCCTCCGGACCGGCGGACAACGCTGCCCCGCTCGGCGACGCCGCCACGGCGGACGGCACCTCAGAGGGACCAGCCGCCGCGGCTGCACTCGTCGCTGCTGCCATCTCAGCCGTTGTTGCCTTGTCCGAGGTCAAGGCTGCCGTGGCCGACACGGCAGGCGCCATGGACGTAGACGTCCCCGGCGAGGCGGCCGTCGGCCACAGTGGCGCGCGGGAGCTCAGCGCGGCAGCTGCCGCCGCCGCCGCCGTGGCCGTGAAGGCGGCCGCCCCGGCCGGCCAGTGCATGGTGCGGTGTGAGCACCTGCCACAGGTGGGCCCGGTGGCCACTGGTCCGCCGCGACGCTTGTGAGGGTCGGCGGGGCCGCGCGGCCGCGGCTTGCGCCCGGCCGCTACCCCCCCGCTCGCAGCGCGACCCGGAACGGGGTGATCTGCTTGTGATGTTGCCCTGCGATACCATTGTGGCCGATGTGTGCGTGACCTGTCGGGTGGCCCCCTCCGGTTCGTCGCCGCGGCAAACACGCCAGGCGCTGCCGCCCAGCTGATGGACGACCGGAAGCGAGACAAGTACGGCCGCTCCGGCACTGGCGCGTGTCGATTTTTGTCCCTGTCGCATGAGACGTTTGGCCGTGTGGGCACGGGTGCGTTCGCCTTCCCAGATAAGATCGCTGACTTCGCTGCGGCTTCGGGGGCCGTGTCCAGGCGAGCGTTCTTGCAGAATGCCATGTGCGAACTCTCCACCACTCTGTGCTGTGGTGTGACACGCCAGGTCCTCGCTGCGGCTCCGCTGCGTATGCGGCTGGCGGGCCGGGCGGTGGTGCCTGGCCACGCTGTCCCGTTGGACGTGCTACAGGCGGCCGCTGGCCGCCTTGCTGGACCGGGTGCCGCGGTTGCAGCGGCGCAGGCCGGCCCCGCGTCTGGTCGTGCTGGCCCGCCCTGCCTTCCCGCGAGCCGCCGTGGGGGGAGTGATGCGGCGCCGCCAGTGCCCTTCGCGCCCCGCCCTCAGGCCCCTGCCGGGCGGCCGGAGGGGGAGAACTGGTACGCTTTGCACTGTGGGGGGCGTGAGCCCCCGGGCTCTCATGTGCGGGGGGCCCGTGATGGAATGCTCCAGTGGGGCCGGATGGAGTGGGGGTGCTGCTGTTGGGGGGTCGGTGGTGGCTGGTTTTGCTGGGGTGGGCAGTAGTGCGGTGGTGGTGGTTGCTGTGTGCGGTTGTGGCGCGGGTGCCGTGGTGGAGGGGTGCGGGAGTGAGCATGCGTGTGGGTGCGTGGGTGTGGTTGTGTCGGCTGTGTCGGTTCGTTGTGGCTTTTCACCTGGGACAGTGATTGCTTTTTGCTGGTGTCTACTTTTGGGGGGTTTTGGCCGTCTACTTTCCTTCTGTTGCCCTCGCTGCCGGCCTATTGCGTTCATCTCCGTGTAACACATTCGACGGCGTGTGCTCGCTGCGCTGAATGCCGTTCCACTGTCCGGGTTCCCGCTCCCGCGATAACCCGCTGCGGTATGACATCACGGGGGCCTCGCTAGCTCAACACGCATGGTCTGTGAGGCGCCTGGCTTGCCAGGCGGGCGGCACATATATGTGCCGCCCCGCAGCGTAGCTGCATCATTCGCGCATACCCCGCTTGTGATCCCTCCCAAGCTGCCGTTCCCAGTTTTCTTTTTTGTGCGCTGGTGAATGGCCCTTGGGGGCTTTCACAAGCGTTTGGGGGTTTGCCGCTGTTGTGGGTGTGGCTGTGTGCCAGATCCGCCCTGCAGGCTCTGATCCGTGCATGTCCCGACCGCTTGCCCTGGCGGCGCGCGTGACGGCGCGGCGGCTGTGGCTTGGAGATAAGGGATCATGGCCCCCTCACATGCCGATTGTGTGGAACGTCGGATGACTCGTGTACCCTAACCAACATACCGTCAGAACAGCTCGTGTTTGCCCACATCAGAAACTCGGTCGCGGCTACCCGCTGAGAAAATATGTGAAGAGGTAAGGTCACTGGACAAGACATCCCAGAATTATCAGCGTTCAAGACAAGTTGATGGCCAAAAAAGGTTCCACAGGTGCCTTGAGGCCGATCCGCTCTTGTGTGTGCCCTGCGATATCACCGGTCAGCCTACGGCAGCTCCACTATGAGAGTGTTCTGTCAACTTAAAGCGTGCAGTTCCACCCTGAAAACACCAAGCGCCACGGCACTCGTCTGCCGCACGAAGCACAGGGAATGCACCTAGAGAAATGGAAATCCCGATCAAGGCAGTTATTGCGTAGACAGACTACATCTTGTGCATTAGCGGATTCTGTTGCGTAACGTCACGGAAGCGAGCACACTTCGGGTCGTTCTCGGGTAGCGGTCATGGAAAGCGAAACCGTAGTAAAGCAGATATAGTATCGAGATTTACCTCAGCAATGTGGTCCTGCTTTTACGCATCGTAGTGCCCAACACACTGGGGGTCGCGTGCTCTGACGGATCTTGTTCGGGTCGCCATTTGCTATTCCAGCCTTGACCGGCGCTGCCGACCGATGCTCGCTGCCGACACCAAATCCAAGACTATGTGCTATAACGTGACGCCACAAGAGTCAGTGGCAGGCAGAGTTCACAGAAGATGGTCAAGGTCCACATGTCCACAATCCGGGCATCTGGGTCTGCGGCTTGCAAGGGGTACACGCGCTGTTCACAACGTATCCAGAGGTCTCGAGGATTGTGTTGGGCCGAGTTCTACAACTGCACAGTAGGCAAGCAGCAGGCAAGCAAGAGGCATAGTGTAGGAAGCAGTGCAGAGCGATGTCAACAGCCACGAAGCGACTTCCCACTGCGGGAAGACAGGTTGGAATATTAAGTATGGTGCTCTTGGTTGCCACGAAATGAGTGTAATTTGCGTGATCAGCCAGCTACTCCAGAAAATGAATTATGTATGATTGCTGAGATTGAGACCAATCGTACAATAAAGTTGACCCAGACTAGATCGCAAACAAACTGGACAGGGAACACCTGATTGCGGATGATGGGGCCATTATGATTGCAAGCGAGCATGTATGCATGTTTCATCCTTTGCGATGGAAGCGGTGCAAAGCCCGCGGCACTTCTTCAAGCTTTGCTGCAGCTTCAGCAGCTGCCTTGGCCTTCATAACGCTTTGGAGCTTGTGTAATTTGTCGCTGGTGCTTTTCACTTTCTCCTGCAACATCATGATTCGTTGCTGGGACAACTCCCGGAATGCATTGAACAGCGGGCATAAGCAGTCGAGTCTCACTTTCACGACATTGTCTTGCTTTTTGCGATGACGCTTCATAGCAGTGTTCTTGCCTTTCATTCTTGTTTTATCCATGTTTCTCTTGTACACATCTTTTCTGCGTTTGTCATTCGCCAGTTTTGCGGTGTGTGACATATCTTTTTGAACCTCTGCCGGCAATTTCCTCACCTGCATCAACAACAGTTTCTGGTGATAACTGCAAATCCAAGCCATTCTTGGCACTACATCTCAGATGATCAGCACACCTTCCCTATCTGCGATGGATCCAATACGATCGTGTCAGGTTGAAGCTTGTCGAGGAGCTGATGCACCTCCCCTTCGTGACGCTGTTTTGCATCTTGATACGGATTTGCAACAAAAGAGTCAAAATTTGGCTCCCCTGCACCTGGCACAAGCATGGTGGACAAGCCAGAAGCATGACCAACTGCCAGGATGTCCTGATACGCACAAAACCTGGTGCACGTGACCCCGCCGCCTTCAATCTTGTGCACAATATACACCTCCTTGTTGTGTGTCGCAAGCGCATCTTTGCGTATGTGGACCTGGATTACATCACAGCTCGAATTGTCAAACACATGGACTCACTGATTGTTTGTAAAATTATGGTCCTCTGGTGCATACACAATGACAGAGGACGCCCATGTTGGCAACACACCATTGAGTTGAATCCGATCGCCAGCAGGCCCTGCTGGCTGATATCCAGGCTGCGTGTGTTGGGGTAACGAGGATATGTATGCAGCTGTCTGTATGAATTTCTAAGATCCCAGATGTGGACCTTGCTGTCCAACCCTGCCGTGGCCATGTATGTGCCAGACATATCAACAGCAACTGCGTTCACTGCCCCTTGATGACATTGCATGCTCACAGCCGCAGTTCCTAGGTTTGGAGTCCACATCGTGACTCTGCCATTGGCATGTCCCACACACATGACGGCATTCCATGGATTCGCTCTCATGACATGTATCGGACCCAGCTTCGGACGATGTTGCGCCACAATCTGACCCTGGGAGGTGTCTTGATATGTGATTGTGCCTGGAACACGCAGGATGAGCTTATGCCTGGGTTGAACAAGCATTCCCGCCGCTGGATCATGTTTGGTCACCATGCAGACAGGAAGAAGATGATGCTGAAGCCCGCACCAGTATTCCCAGCTGATGCCAGCAAGAAATGATATGGCAGAAATGCCATTACCATTGGATCAGTGTGCTCTCGACAGCAGTGAACTTCAGCTCCTGTGCGATCGTATATGTAAACATGCTTCTTCTGTGCTGAAGCAAAAAATTGTTCGTTGTGCAAAAGGCATGCATCGCGAACACTTTCTTTGACTTGGAGCTCGCAGAGCATGTGATAGCGAGACCAATCAAAGAGCGCCAGATGTCCTTTGGAGCCGCCCAGGACACAGTGTCTTCCACTACGGTCCATTGCAACCTTATATGGGCCAAGGGTAGGCAGATTCAGATCGAACGCAAGGTTCTGTGCGCCAGATCCAACCTCCTGCAAACACAGATTGACATACGCTACACGCCACCTCACATGTTGGTGTTCTCAAACACAGCTCTGGTCAAGTTCTGCATACGTCAGATGCTGAACACACCGCGAAAACTGGAAGGCCGTTTTAGCGTAAGCGACTCACCTGGACAATGTCCTGTTGCTTGAATTGTCGAGTCTTCTCTAGCCCTTCAGCTTCTAGATAGCCAGCTTCAGTTGGCTTCAGCCACTCGTACACCAACTTTGCCTCTTTCACAGCTTTGCTATGTAGCTTCAACTCATGCTGTATCTTGCCTTTGAGCGGCTTGTTATGGATGTGTTTGAGAGCGACCCCCGCCCCACGGCTGAACTTGCTGTGCGTGCTGGACGCGCCTTTCGAAGCCCTCCCTGCAAAGAGGTCGCACTGCTATATTCCAAGAAACACGGCTACGCATCCGATCAGGTCACAAGTACCATCCTGGCAGATGCAGCACGCTTCAAAGCGGCAATATTCGTGTATCCCTCGCAGACCGTCAACTAAGGTGATGCTGCGATCAAACAGCGAGACGTGCTACATACGGCTTGACAAGTCTTTGGGGGTCGTTGATGCGCAGCTTACCGCACTTGCCACGTACATGCGGCTGCTGGCCGTACCGTCAGTCGTAGCCTGCTCCATTTATGTAAATATTCACTTGACAAGCACAATTTGATATATAAATCCTGCTACTTCACGTGTGCAGCAGTTGTCTTCGATGTAATCGGCGCGGTTCACTACGGCCTGATCAGCTGGTGTTACAGTGTTGGGCAAGACAGATCTCTAATTTGGCCACGTTAAAGTGGCACGCAAACCAGCCGTGATGGTCCAAAATGATTCTACATCGCATAACTGCTGCGGGCGTATTATGTCCATGGGAACATGAGCGATCTTGGCCTGAACAAAAGGCCGACTCTCGCTGTCGAAATGTAACAGATATCAACGTAGCAATTTGCAACGCCAGCGCGAAATGCTGCACCTCACGCCTCTAAAATATTGCGGACCGTATCCGTATGAGACGTTACTGTTTCGGGGTGAAAATCTGCGGTTTTTGTCATTGCGATGGAAGCGCGGTTGAGGACGCGATGCAAAACGTTCGCCAACACCTATGGCCACTCAGAGCCACGTCGCGACGTACATGTACACGTCTGCAGCTGGCCATGCACTGAGTGCGTTATGAGCCAGAGGCGAAGGGAGGAAACGGATGAATCTGACTCGCTATGACATAAATGTAGTCACATTCTATGCACAACCATAATTTGCAGAACTAAGCACTACCTGATGCCAGCGCGGGAAATTTCTATGCATCCTTTTCTATCTGGCGGGGATTTATCACCATACGTTTTATTGAACCAATCAAAATGCTGACTCTTGAGGTCCAAACGTCTTGAACTATTGTCGTCAGGCGCTTGCGTTCCACGCTGTTCTGTTGCGCAAGGAAAGCAATGCTGGCGTGGCTTGCCAAGTGCATTACATGACGTAGTACAAGTGAAGTCTCTGGACTTTGACCTCTCTGTCCAGCCGCTGCTTAACTCGCCATTTGTGTTCAAGATGGTGCTGTTCTCGATGTTCGTTTGAATGATGAGAAGGACATACCGTCCATGCTGTCAGAAGACTCTATAAGATCCCTTACTAGCACAGCGGCATGTTTGATTCTGGCATTGGCCGGTGCATATTCTGTGGCGCTACATTTAAGACAGAAGACTTCAACAGCAAGCCGACCGCATCCAGATAAAGTCAAGCGCCGTTTTACGGAGCGCATGTGGAGTTGGATCAGTCAGGTAAGCTGATAATTGAGTTCATGACGTGCTCTCTCGCTCCACTGTAGCTATGGCTGTGCTGCTGCAAAGCGGGGATTCGGGTCTGGCCACGTGCACATGGTATGTGCATCCTCCTGAGGCAGTGCTTATACAGGAGCAGGCCATAGATGATTCAGGTATGCTGAGTGAGCTGGGCTCACCAGACCGAAATGGCGTGTACAGTTGCTGCAGTTCAGACGGCCAAACGCTGTTTATACGATCGAATCAGGCGAAATCTGGATTTGAATGGAGCATAGAAAAACTCGTATGGTTCCCTACATCACAGGTCCTGGGGAACGATATGGCTTTGTGCGAAGAGAATCAGGTGCGGCATGCAACTGTAGATTGCCAGTAGAGCTGTGTTCATGTCGGCTCATCTGTACTGCATGGCTGTCCCAAGTACGTGTCTGGCATTGTGTGGTCGCCCGTATTGGCTAAGGCATCATGCAGATTCTGATTCGGAGGCTGGAGGCGGAGATGCGGTTGTTGACTAGCAGTGTTTCGTCACTGTCGACGACCACGTCAATTATAACACATCCTCCGGAACTGGACCTGCCTCGCTCATTACGGCACCCGGAGATAATAAGTGGAGACGTAGTGGTACCAGAGGAATTCCGTTGTCCGCTGGGATCCGCTGTCATGGCTCAACCGGTTGTCACACCAGCTGGTCTCACGTTCGACCGGTGCGGATTAACACTGTTGCTGCGCTTACTTGACATAGCCTCCCTATGTTGTTTTGTGTTGGCGATGATCTATGTCTGTGATGCAGAAACAACATCGAGCAATGGATCTCAAGGTTTGGGACTGATCCTGCAACAACTGCGCCACTCACTTGTCAACAGCTATATCCAAACCTGGCATTGCGGGACCTGATCCAGGGATTTGTGGTGCAGCATGGGGATAAGCTGGACCCTGAGCTCCTGCGCCGTGTTTCCAAGGATTGCGTCGGGGCCACAGTTTCATGTGGCAATCATAGCACTGAGGCTGGATCGCTGCCTCTGCTTGCTGTCGCAAACGACAATCCAGCACTCGGCACACTGCCACCTGCCGCATTCGTGATTGGTCGGAGCACATCCCAGGTCGCTGTGAGTGTTGATGGCAGCCGGTGTTCACCTCTGGACGCCATCAGTTCTTCTGATGTGGAAGTCACTAATCGTGATCCAAGCGACAGGATTGGAGTGGCCGCTGTGGTCCAGGACGCATCCAGCTGTGGTGTATGAGGATGAGTTGGGTGGATTCGGTCCCCGGCAGAAAAACATGTTGGTTGAAGTAGGAATCCCATAAAGTTCGCTACAACTGTCTAGCCAACTCAACAATTATCAGGTATTTGCCAACGGCAAACTTCAGTACCTCAGCGAGCTAGGCAGCTGATGTGCACCCACAGTCGCTTGGGTTTGTGAAATTTTATATGTCCGACGATTGACGCTGACAGCTCATTGGGTTCATTCGGGGCTACCGTTTCTCATCTGGGGTTCTGAGTCAAGCCCGCTTTCCAAGTAGCTAGCAAGACCATGTCGGTGATACGTCAGCTAGTATTTACAGTGCAATTTGACTCACTTGTTTACTCATACCTGCTGCACCGCATGGGCTGTGCCTGTTGTGTGTTGCCTTTGTTTTACCTTGTCTTTAATAAACCGACGTCCAGGAAGGGTGTAAAAATATTTTGGCCTGGGGTTAGATATAGGCTGTCATGTTGAGCTGTGCACGGACGCACCTCGTCATGAGGGCCCGCGAACAGGGCCATGCATTAACACAGCACCCGATTCAGAGTGCTTGACCGGGAAGCTCCCATCGGAGAATGAGAGCCCGCGTCGCAGGTGGAAGCGCACCATGCAGTATCACAGGCCACCCAGCTACCCCAGGCGCTGGTCCTGTCGCACTTGCGTGTTTGTCAGGACTGGCAGGGCGCTGTCAAACACGTGGTGCTCGCAGCAAGACATGAGCCCCCAGATGCATGCAAGGCGACGACCAGGTGGGCAGCACCACACAGAGCACCTCAGACGCTGAGAGTCGGTGAGGATGCTGATATACATGTATCTTATTTGATCTTAGAACGGTGCGTCTTGCAATTTCTTGTGGAGGTAGCTGAATGGCAGTGCGGCGAGGTCGTTCCGGAGCTGATTGTGATGGTCACACCCAAGCCACAACAGCACCTCCAGTTGACCAGCCACAACTTTGTGCATAATGCTCCGATTCCAAAATTTCGAGATCCCCGGACTCGCAGCCGTCCACACGATAGCAAGATTTTATGGCCGGATTGTAAGCGTTGTCTAGGCGATTTTATTCACATTTTCTTCTGTAGAGGCTTCAGTTCTGAGACACAGCAACTCTCTAACTCCAACAAGAACTGGTGTCAGATGGACCTGCCAGGCCCCACGGCGCTGCAAACCCGGCTGTAACTACATACTCACCTGAGATTTGCTGTCAGATAGCGTGACCACAGTAATGGCACCGGCTTAATGGCGACAGCTGTTTTGCTGGCTCAAGCTGTTCCCACCATGCATGGCCAGCATGTTCGACCACAAACACGCACCCGCACCTGCGCGCGTGCGCTTCCAAGCACGACTACGTTCGAGTCGAATGCCTTGGCCGTGCACTGGCAGATCCGCAGGCGCAGCAACTCAATTTTCAGCGAGCTGTGCTACAACGGACACGTCGTGTCGTAACTCCGAGACCACCCCTCCAGCCACGTGACACCACGCCGCCAGAGCCACTTTGCATGACTCCCACAGTTGCGCAAGCTTCACACGACATGCGTATGGCTTGCAGACCTTTGGTGCACGGTGCTGGCTTAGTCTCGGACCTGCTGCCGCAAGCGTGAGGCCAAGACACGGTATGGCGAATATGCTATCTTTTTTTTTTTTTTTTACGCACCCAGAACGGTGCACGCGGTGCATGAGGGCCCGCGAACACCGCGGTGTTCGCGACCTATGGATTGTGGCTGTTGGGTCCGCGATGAGCCGGTTACGAAACATGGTTGTGCACCACGAAGCGACGAGCAGTGCCCAAAGACGATCACCTTGACATACTTGTGGGGAAAGTTATTAGAATCACCAGTGGTGGGCCAGACGAAAGTATCTCGTTTGAGCTGTACTAGTACCACAGGACTGGTCAGTCTTTGCTGCGTCGCAATGCCATAACCGGATTGGTTTCTGATTGCGGATTGCCAATGTGGCTGCCCTTACCGTCTTGTCATTGACAGGCAGTGCACCAGTGCATCTTGGTCCACGTGGCTTGAGGGTAAGAAGCGCATATGGCATCTCGACATGGCCACACCGACAGATTGTCAAACCCAACCGCAGCTTCCCTGGCGATCCATCAACGGCGGAGTTGTTCTTATGGCTTGCACGGGTGCTCCTTTCGCGGTGTCCAGGCGCTGGCAGGCTCAAAGTTGAACGGAACAGCTGTTGACAGAGAAATTGACAGCATGCCAGCGCGATCCCGCCTATCTGACGCTTGCGAAAGAGGCCTACCAGATGTTGATGCTTGTACCATCGATTTTGTGCGCTTTGCTTATGCTTCTCTGGGCATGGCCTGCGGGACACACACCCGTCGATTGCCTGCGCATCGTCGTTCATCACAACAGTCGCCGATCTCATGTTTGACGCATTCCGCAGCCATTCCTGATCATATTCATGCAACGCATTGGTGCGGACAGCTTTTTCATGCATTGCTTACCGCTGCATGCACCATTTGCGTGTGATATCTTGTGTGTTGCTGCTTGTCGCTGGGATGCTTGCACGTGGTGCCCTGATTTGACGTGATCAATATGCAATCTAATGCTAACAGGGACAAGGTGTTGATGACTCTGACGATATAATTGCAAAGAGTGCACGCGCAGTTGGTGCTAGAAAGGGTGGTCAGGATGTAACAGTGCTGGATGAAGCATGGAGTCGAGGGAAATGGCTATTGGGGCTGCTGTTTCTGCAGAGTGCTTCCTCCATCATATTAGACAGGTACCAAGAAATGCTCAGAGATCACCTAGTCATCACTTTGTTCTTGACCATGCTGGTGGGGGCTGGTACGCAGACTTCATAATCCATTCCTGCGCAAATCCAGCGCCACTACTCACGATATTATAATATTTCTATACGTCATTCAGGAGGAAATGCCGGAAATCAAAGTGCCATCAAGGTGTGTACTTTGCTGTCTAATCGTTGCAGCTGTTCTCACAAAGGCCTCTGTGCAAGCAATGCCCAAATCTATGCTACAGATCATTCGGGGCCTGGCAACTGGTAAGATAGACAACACATGGACCGCTATGCGGCAGAATGTATCGCAACAGGCTCGTGTTGGCATCGTCCTTGGTTCTGCCTTGGCCCTTGGAGGCTTCTTGAGAGTTTACTTCTCGAATGGAAGTCTGGTAAACGCTTCTGCCATATCATTGTCCCTCGTGACTATTGTTATGTCTTCCGTATGTCTTGGAAGTCTTCTACCCTTCGTTCTTTCACGAGCCGGTGCGCTTGTCGACAGCTGTGACACGCTGTGTCCTGTACTGGAGTGGCATTTTTTCCCATCCACATGCAGCTTTCAGGAGACAGCCGCATTGAATGCAGGAATTGATCCCGCCAATGCCGGCACGAGCATTCAGGTGATTTCTCTTGCAGCTGATAGCTTGTGTTCAGACCACATTACATGTGGGTGACCAGGTGGTTCAGTGCAACCAATTTTACTTATGTGCAAATTTGCAGGTTGCAATGGACGTTCTGGGTGTCATGATCACATGTGTAACCTGTGATTTTGTGTTTTTGCGATTCATGGATTCTTTGTGACAGACAGTGTACCATGTCCTGCTTGGGGGGCCGCTGTGACAGCCAATGACAGTGGCATGTGGTTTTCGGGTGCACATGTACCTGTGCATTCACATGGCTCTGCATATATTGAGTAAGTTCTTGTGAAGGACACGTATGCAGTGTAACAGATGCCATCAATTTGCGTGGCACATGCTAAAGAATAGGTTGCGTAAGGGGGTCCATGTGTCACGGCGTTCGTAGTTAAACTAATTCACCCATGGACTGATTGCGTTCCATGCACATGCACCGCCCTTTCCCCCACGCCGGAAATGATATAGCGTTCCTGTGGTTCCCGTGTTCAAGACAACTTGCATGCGTGTGCTTGCAAGGGAGGGGGTCCCCCTGCAGTCGATGGCGACACGCCAATGACCTGTTAGAACATTTTCAGCAGTCAGCAAGACCGATTTGTGGTTTGCCATGATTGACCAACAGACTGTAGGAGCTAGTGCCATATGTCACGCCACTGGGCTTGCCGAATTGATGCTCGCATATATTGCAGACACTGGGCATCACCTCTACACTCTAGGGCTGTGCGGACAATTGCACACGTGGACTGGTAGAATCATCATCAAGACCTGTGGCTAGGATTCAGACTTGGGTGTACTTACCCGCACCGACCTCGGTATGAAGTGGGTGGTCATCTTAGAGATCTGAATGGTTAAGTCATCAATTGAATCTCGACTTTCCACTTGATCTGCTGCTGTACACACACTGTCCCCAGTGGCATGCGCATGTTGGCTCGGTGATGCTGACATGGCAGCGGTATTCTGAGTTTCATAGGAGTCATGTGCAGAGTCCGCGCCCGAGAGAGCTCCTGAATGGCTGGGAGCATCGTGGTCTTCGGAAGTGATTTTGCCAAACAGGTCCAATTTCTGCTTTGGAAAGGCTGGCAACTGCGCCGAACGAACCAACTTGTATATGTGTGGCACGGATTTGGTCACATGCAGTTCGCATGATGTTCGTGTATCTTCGCCACCTAAGAACATGCATGCTGCTGCACTGTCCTCACCCTGCGCAGATGGAGTGTTGGGTGTCAACTGTACTTCCATCAGGTGCATTTTTTCAAAATTTGACCTGTACCCGACAGTGTGTGACAGCATTTGAATACTGTTTTTGCCTAGACGTATGTTCAGCATGGGGCTGCAGGATCAGCTAATGAGTTGGTACGACGCATACTCTGTTGGATACATGTGGGAAAAATGGAGATGTTGCTTTCTTTCTGCAGCCTTCCTAAAGCGCTTATGACAGCCCCTTACCAGACAAAAGAACTCTGCTTTCTTCGCCAGATGGACCGCCGAGGCAAAAAACGTGTCATGGACTTCGGCGATGTGACGGTCAAGGTAGAAGTCCGAGGGCCAGTTCGTACCGCACCGGGCACAAACGCACCTACATGATCAAAACCAAACATGCTTCAAACGCGAGTACCAATTGCTCTGTGTGAACGTCTGCAACATTGGTTGCACATTGCTAAGGTCATCAGCTAGCCTGTCCTGAACTTTCTAATGAATCGCAAAGGGCTGCGCAACAGTGGAATACTTGGCTAACTGGCCAAGCGGTAACGGTGATCAATTGTCCAAGTCATCATACCGTCCTGAAATTTGGTCTGGATGGAAGAGATGGTTTCTTGTGCAAGCAACGGTGCGCTCATGCTGCGCCTTGGTCAATGAGATCCCCGTGCCGAGGTCACGCTGATTGTCCAGATCATCCACGGCAGGAGATTGCCGCAACGGTCGTACAACCGGTCGAAGCAAAATTGAGCACGCAGCTTGCGGCACATCCAGCATCGCAGCTCGACCTGTACATTCACTGTGTACATACCTGCGTCAGGCGCGCGGGCACCGACACAGCACGCGACTCCCCCCGGGATCATCTCCTCAATGCCAACCATACGTTATGCTGTGCAAGTCATGGCAACGCGATGTATAGCAAGCACAGGAGTGAAAACGCTGAGAAACAGTTTAGCTGCCTGGGAAATGGCCGTTGGCAAGAATTCATGGGGGTTGTTGGATGGGGAAGTGTTGACGTACGCGTTCGGCTGGACCGAAGAATGCCGAGCTACACGGCCGAGTGAGAAACGTAAAGAGGTATGCCGCACAAGGTGACCGAGCAAGAACGCCTGCATGCATGGCAACGATCCAAATCAGACACCAATTACTGCTCGGCCCGAGTAGATGACACTCCTCAGGCCGCAGCCGTCAGCCACTCTGTCCGAAAGCGGTTGTAATACACATTTACCCACTGTGGCCACAAGCCTGTACCATGTTCACCGCATTCCACAAATCGGGTGCACGAATTTGCATAAGTGTAAGGTGTGCAAACCCCAACCGCCTTCTGCTGTTCCTCAACAACGCACCCTCAGCAGTTGTCGTTTTACAGTCGGATCTTGGCCCTAGAAGCCCAGAGCAATGGGCAAGGGCATCAAGCGACCAGTCAAGGTCGACAAGCCCGACTTCAAAACGAAAAAGATTAAAGTTGGCCGCAAGCTGACAAAGCAAGCTAATGAAACCAAGATCGACGTGCGGGTGGCAAAGCTGAGCTTGCCAACCCGGCAGGCTGATGACGGCTCTGCAGAAGGTCAAGAGACGCCGGGACTAGGGAAAGCCAGCATGCACGTCAGTATCGATCCTTACATTGTCCCTGTGTCGCTGTTTGTGTTATAACAGGCCCCAGTACATCATCCCCTTGTGCAGGAAGCCTTGAGAAACCTGGGACATCATAACTGCAAGGTGAGAAAAGCAGCTTTGCAGAGCCTGGCCTCCGTGCTACAGCGTTCACTGGACAGCGTCACGAGCCATCTTGGTGAAATATTTGAAAGCAGCATAGCTTGTTTGCTGGACGCAGATCACGAAGTTCGCGCGGCGTTCCTGTCATTCTGGCGGGACTGTGTTCAGCAGCGTGTAGCGAAGGATGTCATCTCGCCATTTCTGCCACTCGTGATGGCCCACATCAGATCTGCTTCTTCTCATCTGAATCTGGCCTTGCGGTTAGATGCACTGACGCTTCTGCGAATCCTCATTGCACACTCTCCACAGGCAGTGGTGCAAGGGCACACAGCGTCTCTAATGCAGCTGTTTGTGGATGCCCTCTCACAGGTATATCTTCCAGGCATCATGCGCGTATCCGGTGCTCTTGGTTGACGTGTCTGACCAGCACAGTGCCTGCAGCCATGTGCGTCCGTGTGGTCACCCCTGAACTGAGTGTTCGCACTTGAGGTTCTCAACATGGGCGCCTTGCAGAAACACAGAGAACGTTCCCTGGCCGCTCGCGCCTTCATCGCGACTGCTGAATCTGTCAGCACTCTAGAAGAAGCTTTGACACATCTGTCAGACAGATCTCATCTGGGTCTTTTGAACCAAGACGTGATGATGTTCATACCAGATGAGGCTAGTGTCAGCCACAAACTACCCGCCTTGAACTGTGCAAGAGGCGTCCTGGAGGTTCCTGGCGTGATCAGCACAACCCTGAATACAGATGAAAATGTGGTACGGTGAATGGGCTTCGATGGTGGCTAGCATCGCTTGTGCTGCGCCTGAATCGTGGACATGTGCAGGCCGCTGCACAAACAAGTGCCTCCTGGCTTGCAGAAGCCAATCCAAATGTGTATCAAGATCTGTTCACACGCTTGCGGAGCTGCTGGAACGACTGTGGTCCTTCGCAAGCCATTGCTGCTGTCGACGCTTCGAAGCTTGCTTGCATGGCCAGCATCCTAAATTGTATGTGCATGTTGTATGCCTTTGTTGCTTCAGGTGTTGTTCTGCTCTTTGTGTAGAAACCTTTACAATGCTGTACTCCGATCATGCTGCATAGACTATCGAACAACACGACACTTACTGGGCAATGCATATGCTCCGCTGATTCGCTGTTTGTAGATGCAGCATCCCATGTTCCTATCTGCTTGTTAAACATCAACTAGATCCATTTGGTCAGCAATGCCCTTGACATGGAGCGCAAAAGGCGAACGTGCTGCTGTCTGGATGCAGCGTCATGCTCGGAGCATCCTTTCAAAGAAGATGCTGCAGACTTTGTGGTCAACAAAGTGCTTGAAGTCTTTCCGGCGCACTCTACACCTGGCTTCGGTTTGAAGCAGTCTGAGCCCATCCGCAGGCTCAATGCCAGAGCAGCAAGATTTCTCTCTGAACTGCTAGATTTCATGCTGACATCCACGCGCTTTATTTCTGGCATAGAGGATCGGGATGGAAAGCTCACGTCGCATGTTTTCACAGCCGATGTAAACAGTGCGCAGCAGCTGAATTCACACGGTGGCGTACCCATCTTGCAGCAGGTGTCCGTCACTTCGTCTCAGGCTTTCGCAGCATGGGCTTCTGCTCACCAAGATTGCAGCCAAAGTTCCTCTGCTGTGTGTGGCATCACCTCGGCAGCGACTGGGCCATCAGACGCTGGAGCAGCAGGACCCGACCGAATACATGCATCCATGCTGAAGTACTGTAGACTTGTGCTCAAGGGGTCCAAAGCGAGCCCAAGAGCAACAGAGGTTCTGGATGAGCCCGCTGCATCTGCAGTGCAGCTGCATGAAATTCTCACAACAGCAAAACGGTTGCTTGAGCTGGTATGCTTCCTAGCCCATGCGCTAGGAGACCCTGTTGCAGTATTGCAACAATCATCCAGAGGGCGCTCACGTGAGTGATGGACGTGCAGCTACACAAAGAGCACCGGTTGGTGTTGCTCCAGGATGTGACAGACCTCATGGCAGCATCAATGCCCATGACAAAGCTGAGGACGTGTGCAGCGCACGTACTGGATGTATGCGTGGATTCAGTGGAATCCCACGAATCTACCCCGGTTTCGCAGCCTATGTTGAAAGCCTGGGTCACTGGACTCTGTGCCACTTATTTAGCAGGAAATACAACAGATTGCAATACTCTGGAGCTCTTGTTGCAATGCGTTCTGCACCTGTGCCGCATGGCCTGTCCACATACAGACCATACAGATGCACTGCTGGAGCATGCGCTTTCTGTGGCCTCGATGGAGCCTGGATCAGATGCGCACCAGGCTGTCCAGGTAAGAGACACCCTGCAGCACTACGCTTGTCAGCCAGTGATATCATCGCAAGTTTGCACCGTACAATTAGGCCTTGTCCAATTGCTTTGTGGACCCATGTCTCTCCTACAGACAGTAAAGCGCTTGGGACGACTTTTTTGGTGCACGTGATGGCTCATGATTGTTGCAGGTCCTAGCAGCTCAAATCTGCTCATACAAGCGACCCACTGAAGCCCTCTGCTGCCAGCTATGCCACGTTTTGGAAACCGGGAAGCTATGCCGCCAAAATCAGGTCATCATAAAAAACGCACTCAAAGCTGCACTTGAGTACTGATCGTTTCGGAGTTCCAATCCTGACTCGCACTGGTAGGTGTGTCTCAGGTGTGACCCAAAATATTTCGGTGCCAAGCGCAAGTGGAAAGCTACTAGCTGCCAGCAAAAACATTTACTCCTGCCGATCTCTGCACAGTCTATTAGATGGCAGCACATCATGCACGCCCAATTGAATGGACGTCCGCATGTCAGATATCTGGAGTCGCCATGCCAGCATTTGCTGGCAGGCTTGTTTTGTTCGTGTTGGGTGGCTCTGGTTCAGCATTGCATGAGTTGTGTTCCTTTCTATACGGACTGCACATAATGTATGGTCCACTATGCGATGACTGATGCATGCTTGAGCCATAAGCTGTTGGTTTGCTTGTCTGTGCACGCAACATAATAAACCCGGCCCTGATACCATTAAAAGTGTCGTGCGGATGCTATAGTAGCAGGCTGTTGCAGCAGCCCCGCAGTGCTAGCACATGCGCCTGCTACTCACCCTCCTTGCATGCATAATCAGAAGTGGCCAGTTTGTGAAAAATCATGTGTGACCTCAAGCGGGCTGCACACATATGCAGGAGGTGCTGTGGTCAGAACAGATGCAGGCCGGGATATGGGGGCGACTGTATCTGGCAGATGTAGCTCGAAATGAAGTCTGCTTCTTTTGATGCTTTCAAACAGCCTGTGCAGCTGTGTTGCCTGTGCCTTTCTCCATGGGCGACGTTATGGCCATCTGCGCGATGCCGATAAAGCAGGTGATAGGGACCTCACATCTGTGATACAGGAATTGCTGTTTACGCATTGCAACATGCATGCGATGCCCTGGCATGTGCCTAGATGTAGCTAGATCTAGACAGACTTGAGCAGGCATGCTGGGGCATTCACTGTTCCTTGTTCGCCACCGGCCTTCTGCTGCCTTTTTGCGCCAGTACCCACCAGTCATGTCCTACACAGAAATCCGGTTCCGCAAAGCTACGCGCACGTGTTGTCATCCATGAATGGCAAGGCCAGTGGCACAATTTTGATTCGTCGTTCCCAAGGTCATGCATGTGTCGATGAAACTGTTGCACGATCACCTACACACGTCGGACTGACGGGATGCACGTTTGTTCCCACAAAGCTCTGACAGTGCTGTCGCGGTGACATGTCTTGCCATTAGTTCCCATTTTGATGTTTCAAATACAGCAAATTCATTAAATACCGGATCGGGAGCTTGTGGAGCTCCGGCAAATGGAACATCTCCGTCCTCATCGAAAAGAAGGCTAGCGATGTGCTTGCTCCGCTGATTTCTTTCGTTCCAAGCTTACAATATGACAGCCGCTGATCACGTGCAGCAAGGGACTTCAGCCGGCCGCATAGCGGACATCCCTGATGATGTCATACATGTACGGTTGTTCCCTATTCAGCTTGAAATGTGATCAAGTCATAAATGCTTCGGTCACAAGTTGTGCAATCGGTTTAGGCAGCCTTCGGCGCGATCCCGGGTCGTTCCGGTAACCAACACATCATCTGTCCTATACACCTACAACCACATCGATCGCTCAATTCATGCCTGGCATGCAGTCAACGTATTCTTTACTTCCGTTTGGCCTGCTGCAATTGTCGGGTGTTTAACGGAAAGTGCACGATTCCTCGGCATCCAAGTCCCTGCACTCAAGCAGCCCGGGTCACCTAGTAATGCATGAGGTGTTCCCGTCACCCGTTGCAGACTCATCATTATGCTGTACCGGGTGCAGGCTATGTTGAGGAGCCTTGACGATGGAACTGCGCACGGGTTGTTGCCATGCCTGCGAATGGTGTCCAAGCGATTCCGGGTCCTGGCGGACTCCCGAGTCGTCAGGGCGAAGCTATCGTTCAGTCCATCATCTGCCGCCTGGCAGTCGTATCTTCTTCAGCGACTGGAAAATCTTGATGAACTACACGCGGATTTGCGAGGTGATGGGAGCACGGACGCCTCGTCGCTTTTGCTCATGCTTAATATCCTTCGTGCTCGCCCCGGAATCCAAAAGCTGAATGTAACGTTCAATGACTGCGACCAGCTGTGCGATCAGTGGGCGGTCGGAGATTCGGAAGCGATGCAGCATGCCATGCAGCATCTGTCACATCTTCGCACCCTGTCCCTGGGCGGGTATGGCAGTGTTTCTATGAGCACGCGGATACTCTGCAGCGCACTGCAACACGTGTCACCTCTGAAGGAACTCCTTGTCGGCGTTGCAATCGGCAATCGTGGGATCCACAACCTGGCTCCTTGCATCCAAGGCAATCAGTCCGTTGTGCGGCTCAACCTCAGCGGCACCGCCATTGGCGATATCGGTGCCGTCAACCTGGCAGCGTGTTTGACCGAAAATTTGACTCTGGAGGATTTGGATTTGTCCCATGTGCGATTCGACAAACGCATGCACTCCGGCATGGACCTCTCCATGCTGCTGGGCACCTGCTCACAATCGCGTGTTGAGCTGCATGGAAATTTTAGAATGGTGTGCAGAACTCCATGGGTGCTGAAGGGGCCACTGCAATTGCCATGGCTTTGGCTCGCAACAGACGCCTGGCGCGTCTGTGCCTTGCACACAATGCACTGGCAGATCACGGCGCCAGCGCATTTGGTGGTGCTCTAGGTAATAACATTTCTCTGCGCAGCCTGGACCTGCAGTACAATAGTATTGGGTTGGCTGGCATTGATGATCTCTCGCGTGGCCTGCAAGCAAATGGTGGTCTGACCAAGCTGAACTTGTCTGGAAATGATGCGCAGGTACGTGCCAGCTATTCCATCACTGCTTAATTGGACAATTCAACATGTTAAACCATCTTTTCTCCTACTGTGCCTCGTGAAACTGCGGGTCTTGGCTATGCTGCCTTTGACATGCACCACAGTAAAGTACCATGTACCAGCTGAGACCCTGCAGGCAGGCGGAGCACGGGTGTTGGCACAGGCACTGGCAGTTAATACGGTGTTGCTGGAACTCAGCATCTGTGAGACGCGGTTACACGACAGCGTACATGCCCTCGCCTTTGGCCTCACGCCCAACACTGTTCTGCAATCGCTGAGCCTGAGCAACAATTGCATTGGGCGAGTGGGAGCATCTGCATTAGCCACTGTGCTTGCGCGGAGTGTCCCCAGTCAACTTCGTCACGCCACACTCCGTCCTTTGGTACACCTGGACCTGTCTCACAACTCTCTGGGCGATGCCGGACTTGCGGAGATGGCATCATCGCTGCGTGGTGCTTATCGCCTGAAGACCCTTCACCTGGTCAACTGTGACATAGGATTTGTTGGTGTGCTGCGTGACTTGCATCTCTGCTTGCAGACCCGGTGTTGGCACAACTTAGTTGATCACAATGGCGTGGCTGCTGTGCAGGAGCAGATACTCTAGCAGCAAGCATGGAGCATCTATCGCTGGAGTCTGTGAATTTGAATAGGAATTATGTGGCTGATATGGGTGCGGCCAGCCTTGGCCTAGCCCTTCAGCGGCATGGCAAGTGCAACGCCATGCACCTTCAGTTCAACGGTGTTCGGGATAGTGGTGCCATGGCCTTGGCAGTGGCCCTCAAGCTGGTGCCAAGCATGAGGCTCGTAGACCTCAGAGGGAACGCGTTCCCGTACACGCAGAAAAAGATCCGGACGATTTTGGAGGGTTGTGAACGGGAGGTGCAGTTCCTGCATTAACTCATGGGCGCTGCGATGTTCATCGGAATTCTGGTTCATGCCGCTCGGCCGACTTGTTCCCCTGGAAAGTTTAGAGTTCCATGTGTGCTGGTAAGGGGTGACATCGTGGCTGATCATGTAGTTGGGCGAGGAGTCCAGCTTGTTAGTATGCCATTGGTCAAATTATGCAGTCACACCTGCTGCAAGTCCAGAGAGCTGCAGCACTGATCAGATTAATTTGTGCGTGTGCCAGACACTGCTAGTACGAGTGTCTTGGACAAGTCCACTCATGGTCACATCAGACCCCCAGATGTGGTCATGATAAGCTGTCAACATGTTGGGCCGCGGAGGCATGATAGAGGTGAATTTTGCCTCTGTGAAGGTGTTGGCAACCGCCCATCGGCTGTGTGATTGCGTCTGGTAGGCAGCGCTATCACTTCATGTTCTCAACACATTTTGTAGCTCATGGCTGGCCGCCCTCGCTCGGGTGATCTCTGGAGTCCTGTAATGTAACCTGGCTTTCGAGAAACCGATTGGTGCACTTACCACGTTCGTGGCTGAGCAAAACGATACCACAGTGGTGATTTACATGCAGAACATGTGGCAACACGATATGCCATAGGGTGCAATACCCAGATGCTTGATTAAATTTGAAGACATGGTGGTTGAGCGGTGTGCTGCCAGGGGCCCTGGTTCTATGTGTCACATTTCGATTGAACATGGCCGAGCCATGGCGGACGGCGGTATAGCATTTCATGATTTCTATATGGTCAACAGTCAGCACTCTGCATGTCCACTGACTTATACTCGGTTGAGAAATGATAGAGCAGGGTCTTGCGAGCTCCCTCACGTCATGTGTAATCTGTAAACATCGCCGCAGCGAGTGAAGACTTGCGAGCTGTGCAGACATGCCAGTGCTGTGGAGCACATAGCTTCACATGGGCAAGAGTGTACAAGTGATCTGGCGACTGGATGTCAAGATTGATATGATCTTGAGTAGGGCTTGTGCGGCAGTGATCCGCAGCAGCACTGGCTCGAAGGCTGTTCTGGACTAAACTACACGTTGACCTCTAGCACCATGCCACGCCCAGGCGGAAGCTTACATTCACATATTCAGCGCATCCGAGTGCAAAGATTATGTGACCGGCTGCCAACACAGCCAAGGTCAAGAGACTGTCGCGTTGAATTCAGCTCTGCTGCACTATGCGGGACATACTGTGTCAAACCGCAGTATAATCCAACATGTGCGGTGATTGGCCTACGTTCAGCTGCTGAGTGACAGTGCGACATCATTTGTCCGCGGGGCTGGCGTTTCTGCAACAAACTGAACCCCATTGTACCAGCGCCTGCATACTGCACATTTGTAACAATTGCTCTCACCATGTCCGCCGTCAGCCAGACAAGATGCCACTCTTGAATCTGGATTTGCAAGCATATAGTGCGTGGGATGCCTTTGAGCACATTCACCGATCGACACATGCATGAGTGTCTAGACCGTTGTGCGCACACGTGCATTGTGAAACTAAGGTTCACCTTGCATGCACACTTGTTTGACTGTGTGCATGCTACTCCGACTGATCTGGATACCTGCTCATGTGCAGGTGCTTTGTCTCACACTCTCATGGGCATTGTATTTTGCGTTGGCATCTCCCAGTAGGTGCAACATATACAGGTTCGTTTCAAACAATGGGCCTGCATGCGGGGTATCACCATGAAGCGAATCCTTCGAAAGGCATTGGCCCCACCCCTGGAATGTCAGGTGTGACACGAAGCTTGTTGCCCAGGCACACCAGCGAGGGTACCACGCAATCAGCCAACCTCGACACGGCAGAGTGGCGGATCGCAGTCAGGCCACAATGCAAAAGCAAGGGGCGCATGCAAATTGCTAAAACAGGCCTGTCCCTGCATCTCCTTCACTCACACATGAAGCCACATAAAGCTTTATTCCACAGCGCCCCACTGGCTACTTAGTCCACACGTCCATCGCATGTGCCAGCAACTGCGTGCATGCAGCCTCATGGCCCAGTGCACCAATGACAGCACAATACCCCCTTCGCCAGATGACCTGCAATCCTATCTGAACAGAACGTGCCAATCCAGTTTCATTGACTACCCAGTCGACCGACAAGGAGATGAAGTGGATTTGCGCACCCCAGCGGGGGCCGGCAGATTTCACATTGCATGCCGTGCTGGGCTTCGTGAGAGCCAGCCGCGCACAGGAGTGTGCATAGCCAACACCAGGAGTCGGGGCAACGGAGGGAGGGGAGGCCGAGCGGGACGGAGACGGACCGGTCGCCCAACTACACACAACAGTCAACCAGCAGTCACTCAACAGCCTCCCTTACGCATGGCCTGCCTGGTGTTTGGACAGACGTCTGTCAACTCGGTTTCGGTCTGCAGACCGAGACCGAGTTTAGTCGTTCGAGAAGAGCGCAGGTACAAGACAGTGCTCAGCCTGACTTGAGGACAATTATGTTGACTATAAGGCCTGAACTAGTGGGGACGCTGACTCTCGGCTTTCGACGAATACAAGACCTATGCATCAGCGGACCAAGCTGTGACACGGCGACAGGGCTACAGCAACTAACTCAATTTACGTTTAAATTTACCTTCGAAGGCCTTGAGGCGCCTTTGCAACTCGCATGCCAATCATGCATGTAGAGCTGATACTGCAATCCTGCAAGCTGACCTTGAATACAATAGGTTCGCACGCCAAAGCGTCCCATCAAAGGCGGCCATAATGACGGTTCCATAGCTGCTCCGAAGAGGGGTGCAGTGTACGGCCGTGTCTTGTACAATTATAGGCACTTGGGAGGGTCAGTCACAGCGTTGCCACGGCTCATGTTGGTTGTAGCAGGTAACAGGTTTGCCGAGCGCGCCGTGCAACATCGCATAGATCATGGGAACAAGAATTGCGCAATAAACTTGTGTGATCATGGGAGCCACCGGCTGTCGACAGGATCTCGCGTTCGTTAAGACTTGATCCGACTGCCCGTTCACACAGCGTTGGATAGATTGAATAGCATCCCGGAATTGGCCTTTAGGGACGGATTGTGAACTGTATTGATATTAACGAAGATGGGGGTGGCAGTTGCAGTTGTGTTGGCCGGATCCATGGGGGTTGTCGCTGTGAGTGCCGCACAGCGTGTGCGCGCGGCGGCTCTCTCTCACCGTTCTTTCATAGTTAAGGTCAATGCGGGGATCCCAAACGTTGCGCAGCCAGATATCGCAACACCGTGCGACAGCTGTAGCGGTGATGGAAAATCCGTGTGTTCACGGTGCCACGGGCGGGGTGCGTAGCGTCCTCGTTGAACACTCTTCAACTGTCTCTTCCACCCTGCAAGTTCAAGCCTCAATGTTGGGGGGGTTTCATGCGTTGTGACGAACTTTGCACCGCACGTCCTCGTCACTGTTTGTATGCTCACAATGCCGTAATTCTCTGATGTCTAAATGTGTATGGCACTGCGCCATTTGGAGGTTGGAAGATCATGAGGGTTGCAGGGCGTTCTCTGACAACCTATTTCCTTGAAACAGGTGCTGTGGTTATTTTTCCCCGTTTCAGAAGTGTACCCGTTAATCTTGACTTCAGTATGTCACTTGCCCGCATGTAACCGAGGGCTCAGCTTCACTACAACTGATTGTGTTTCTGCTTTTGTACTGATGCAGCACTGTAGCTGAGGTGATCACAGCCTTACTCCGCAACGTGTACAGCCAGACACTAGGCATGCTGTAAACAGGCAGCCGCCAGATGGACACCATGTTGCATACTGTGCATTTGCATTCACCACAGTCACGCTTTGTGGAGATTAGATTTTCATGCTTGCAGGGCGTGTCAATCACATGGATCGCGAGGTGTTGCCGAAGTCTGAATGGCCTGTGTACTGTAGCTGGTGCAGGGGCAGCGGCATTGTGAATTGTTACGACTGCCTTGGATCTGGCCATGCACGGAGTAAGATGGGATTTCGGCTGCCGCATGAGTAGGGACAATGAGCACTTAATCTCAATGCTGCATTTGCGTCTTGTTCGACAAACCCACACCATATGCATGCAAGTCCTTCACAGCTGGCGTGCGATTGAAGTATACAGCTCATGTTGAGAAGCCTTTGCGGCATGCCCGCCCCAGTCGCTAGTTGTTGCATGGATGTGGAGTTCAAACAGAGCTAAGAAAGTGTAGTGTAGGGCAGAATTTGCTGCAGACAACCAAAAACTAGTCCATGATGCCCTGTCACAGCTGACAGTTGATCAGTGTATCTAGGTTGAACAACAATTTCCCCACCGCAACAACTTCCCCACGCGACCAATGGCATCAAGAGGATACAACAATGCATTTGTAAAAGTATCGACAAATCTGCCATGATAATGTATGGCGACAAAGACACAAGCTGATCAGTGCACCCACACTGTACTGGCATGGCAAGGCCATTCGGTTCACAGACAATTCTGTGGTTTTTTGCAGATTTACATGCCATCCTGCATCGGATTCAAGCGGCAATCCATCTATTCAGATCTTCCCAACATGACTACTCAAATGTAGCATCTAGGTACGCGCAGGCACACTCCCGTCACATGCAGTCCGACCTTGCATGCATGCATTTCAGGTGGACAGCCAATTCGCTGGAACAGGAAGAGCATGAAAGGGCTCAAAAACACAATCATCAATTATGGCAGGGCACTTGAGCTGTGCTACAGCAGCTTTCTTGTCACTGCTGTACTTCGTGTAGATGGCTCTGTTCTGAGATCGAGGTGCATGTAGTAGCAGTTTGTGTAGATGCTGAACGCATGGTTTCAGCTGTTCCGCTGTGTGAGATGTGTAATGCTGCATCGTTTTATTCCAGATGACATGCTCGCACAGGGGTTCATCTGTCAAGGTGGGAGCAGAGTTCAACAGGACTCGACACAGAAAGACAGCTGCTGCTGCAACGGTGGAGCTGTGAAAGCGCAGGCTGTCGTAATCCAGCAAGTGCAGCTCAAGCAAATACCGTGCGCGTTGCTCGAGGTACGTGTACTCCACAGATGTAGCCACTATTGCTGCCCGCAGGAAGCGTTGCAGGAAGACCTGCATATTTGTTGCATAAAAATTGTGCATGGACAAAGCTCTGAGCAGCAAGCAAAAGCAGATGATACCTTGGCAGTGGGCACAGCAACATGAAACTTCAACACTTTGAGCACCTGACGCTCTGCTGCCATGATGGTGTCAACCGTGCAATTTCCGTCTGTGATGTCTGCGAGTCTGTCAAGTGGTGGTGGATAAATTTCCTCAAATTTGGTTGCGATGCACAAGCATGACACCGCCAGCAGTTGCAGGTCGGACTTTGGGATGCGGCAGCAGGACAGGTACTTGTCTATGTATGCAACGGTTAGATATAGGCTCTCTGTGACCAAGCGAAAGTCCACCGATACGTCCACCAGCCAATCAATGAGGCGCGCTCTCATGTCAGCTGTCACATTTCGTTGCACTGTTCTCAAGTAGTCGGGACGCGGGCAGTACTTCACCTGCACAAAAGCCGGAAAAACATCAGCTTTGAAAAGCATCTTGACCAACAGCCAATCAGATTTTTCACCACACCTCTTGTAGTCTCATATTCTCTGTGATCGCTTGTGCATACGCAGGGACATGCTGCACAGACCCCAAGTGTGGGTTGTCAATACATTGTACCTCAAGCGCTGATGGTCCAGGCCCTGCAGTAGTCCGCATGTTTGCACCAGTCACTGCAGCCTAGATGCGGTGTTGGGCAACAAATTTTCTCCAACGTGAGTGCATACCTTGCTTCACATGTTTCGCTACTCCGACCCGTTTGTCCTGAAGCAACAAAGGTCTGCAACTGAGGTTGACGGCATTGTCAAGCAAAGGATCCACGCAGTACATTTAATAAGGCAATGCGTACGTGTTGCCTATTCTTGCGTGGCACGTTCCCCGCGGAGCTGCTTTTTCTCCTGAACGCTCCGCGGACTCCGCCCTGCGCAACGGTTCAATGCTTAACCTGGTAGGTCCGCTCTGATGTACACCAATTTATTGTGACCATAAAATTAGGCCGCTGAACTCGTTTACCTTGAGCTTACAATCGTTGGTTGCATCTGTGAGGGCGAACAGTGTCCGCGCTTTCTCTGTTTCCTGCTGGAAGCCAAGAAGTTATACAAGGTGAGATACGAACTACAGTACAGCGGCATCGTGTAGGAAAAGGCAGAATTAGCCACTTGTTTCCTTAACACCACACCTGCGACAGAGGATGGCTTATCACGCTGGCGCCAAACGAACGGACTCCTTTCGAATGTTGAGTGCTCGCCGAGGCATTATCAAACGAGCTTAGCGCTGGATCACAGTTTTCACTCATGGCATTGAATGTGTTGCTGAATGTAGGAAAGGCCGCAGTCCTGGGTTTCACGGCACGGCCCGTAGCGAACCTAGCTACACTGTTGTCCATTCTACACCATCAAAGCATGCAAGGTAAGTCCGTGCTGCACGTCAATGCAAGCACTGCGTGTTTGAACATCGACAGTGCTGCTTTATTGTTGTCCAGAATCATTGTTTTGCAGCAACGAGTCCTTCGTTGCGACGATCCTGGGTGATGTGCGCATGCATGGAGCGGTTCACTGCTGACGTGGCCACGCGTGGGCCTTTCTCCATGTTTAATCAGTTGGCGCCTAATCCAAGGAAAGCGGCTAGGTCCAAACATTGTGTGCGGATTGCTGTGGAGAGTTCTGCTGTGCAATTCTGCATCGATATCGCTTGTATTGGCCATTACTCGCACATCGGCGGCAAGTTGAGCACTGATTGTGTTGGTCGGTATCGCCACGCAGGTCGCTCGAGAGTGGTGAGATACGAGTGAGATACGCTCAAGATTGGTGAGTGTGATGAAGCTGATTCAGTGAGTTCTTCACGGTGACTGCAGGCCAGCAGTTGAAATGGAGATCTTTGTGATCAGATTTCAGGTTCTATCTCCTTCTCCGACCTTGTAATTTGCAAATACTGAAGTTAATTATACCACCGTGTCGCAGACTTGAGTCAATTACCGCTGTCTCCTGAAAATGCCAACGCGCATGGTAGCAGTTCCAAATTCCACCCATTCTAGGCAGTCACATTGTGATTCTGTCGCTATCCCCTCGAGCACAGAGGCATGAACATGTGTTGCCAAGTTTCGTTTCGAGAACCGGTGTTCAGATAGGCACCACTTGTTATGCATAACAGCATATGCTGCCTCGACGAACCCCATACATGCTGAGTGTACGATATCCCTGCCTTTCGCTGGCATGATGACTGCTGCTCATTGAAAGGCTCCGAATGGTCGTAGCCGTGCTGTCAGTTCCTGCCACAGGCGATTGACTCCATGTGCTGATGGACTCTCTTACAGCCTGAACACTTGCATGCAGCAGGTCTAGATTGCACCTCGTAGGCACCATCGGACCATACTCACAGAATGCATGGTCACTTGGGCCAAGCTGTGTAATTACCAAGTTGTACAGGGATGTTGTACAGGGCTGTGGTCAGCAGGTAGCAGCCCAATACACAGCCTTGAATTTGAGCTGCAGACCCAACTTACCACCAATGCAGCTGGTGTAGGTGTGCTATTGTTCCAGATGAGTCCGCGAATCGTGGCTCTGTGACTGCATCATCAACCAGTCAGGGTGGTTATCTGTACATCAGGGCGACATGTAGCACCAGGTGTGAGACGGGCGCTGAATCTAGTTGTGCGTCGGGACCACAGGCTATTGCAAACCAGGACACAATTCGACTACTGAGCGCTCCATCCATGGGTATGTTCCTCGAGCGTCAATCCGGCCTACAAAATATGCTGGGCCAGGACAAATTGTGTAACCCACATAAATGAAACAAACAGACAGCAAGGAAGTTTGTTTCTGCTTGGTGGGTCCCCGCAAACAGCTTCTGCCAAGCTTGTGCTGGTGAGCTTGTGATGGAATAAATGATGCATGCCTCACACTGGACGTAGCCCACTGGTCCAAACACAGACCTAGTGTCATGTCAGCATGATGGTTGATTATACAATAGTCATGCGTGAGTCTTACAGAGCACTGTTTACACATATGTTCAAGAATACCGTCCAACTCTTCTCTGCGTGCATTGGTACACCTCCCTGTGTAAGCAACGCGACCATCTAGCACAGAGCAAAGCGTTACACAAGCTGCACAATATGGCACAGCACTAGGCTGGCATACATGAAAAGGTTCAAATGCAGAAACCATGGCCAAGCCAATATAGGAACCGAGTCACCTAATAAAATTCCCATGACACTGCTAACGTTTCCAGCTCACAGACTACTCAGTCGTGCTGCTCTCAGTACGGTGCTCAACACACTCGGAACTGCTCTACCGGCACATGGAAGCCCGGCAAGAAGCGCTTGTCTGTCACAAAGGCGATGGATGTAAGCGAGAGCGCGCACATGTTAGCACTCCCCTTCCGCAACGAACAAACAGATGCTTGTACGATCTCATGACAAGACTTGACTAGGCGATGCAGACTGACGAAGCCGGAATCCTGCCAAGGTCCTTCGCATATGCACCTGCCTTTGGAATCAACTGCCCATACAACTCAATGCCAAACGGAACAAACACATACGTTGGGCTTCAAGGAGCTGCTCCCAGGTCCGCGGCTTGCCTCGCTCAACCACCACAGCTGCATTCAACGCGGGACACCCTGACCGCCACTTTTAAACCTCATCTGTGTGTGAACACCACCTCAGCCATGGCGTACTCTCCAAATGGAGAGTGGATCGCCAGCATGTCTTCCCTGTGCAGGCATGTGCATCTCAGCATGGCCAGTCCAGCGTATGCGCTGGAACACATACTGTCCGCTTGACCTTAGCTGAAACCGCAGCTTGCAGATGCTCACGCATGTGTTGTGATTTACGCTGCCGCTCTTTGCGAAGCGATTCAACACACGCCAGCTTTGCTCGGACATCATCTTGCTCTTGTCGTATCTCAGCAGCTCCTGATTCAAACTTTTGCGACTGCAACACATGTGTCCGTGTTCGAGACAGTGTCAAGAAGGATGGACACCATCACCGAGTAGACACACCTGCATCAGCTGCATCCTCAAATTTCGAACAGAGCGGTCTGTAAACTCTTTGGACCCGGACGCACGCATCAGTAGGCGGACTGCTGGGCGGTTAATCACTTCTATTGCGTTGCAGAGCATGGTCTGCGCAGCATTCACTGCTTCATGACTCAAGCTGTTGCTATCCCACGAGAGAAACCCGGGAATAATGGGGATTGATTCTCGTCCATGTATATGTTGCAACAAGTAGCCGTGCAGCTCGTGCACATTATTAAGCAGGTCTGTGCGATAGTGAGCCTCAAACGCTAGCCGGTGCATGGCACGATGTCCCTCAGACTTAGACAGTGTCAGCTCAGCGGCATGGCTTATGCTGCTATGAGCTGTGTTGTCAGGCCCTTCTACGTATGTCGCTGTGGTGCCCGACCCTGTCACTGAAATGTTCCAGTCATCTTGCACTCGGGCCATCGCTGGAATCCTTGTCTGTTCAGCGTTTGATGAGATGTCAGCTGCTGCAGGAGAGGCTGCCATATTGACATGACTTGCAGAGAGGGGACGCAGACTTGCGCTCAGGCACATGCGGCCAGGTGTCTCTGTAGACACCTTGCTGTTCTGTGTACATGCATCTTCAGCTGTGCCACACAGGTATTCAATCGCATGTGGCCAATCTTGCAACTCAACTTCACAGTCATCAGAGAGAAAATTGCGAAGGACTGACAGGGTGTCATCCGTGTGCCCAGAATACAGGCTGCAGTATGAGTCAATCGCTGCTTCAACAGACGGGTGTTGGAGGCTGCTAAGGACTACTTGCAGGGTTTGTGGAAGCTTGGCAATGGCACAGCCAAGTTCGTACTCAACGTTTTCTCCTCTCAGCCCGGCCTGATTGCATGCACGTATGTACTGCTCGAACGCTGCCTGAGCACTTTTTAAAGCTTCGTCGTGTTGTCCATCCAGTGCTTGTAGCTGGCGATCATATGTGAATGCGGTTTTCCTCAGCCGGGGAATTTCGAATTCTGTGTACCATACCAGTTGCTGTGCCGCTTCAGCTGTCCAAAGGCCTGCAATGCAAATTTCCCTAACATGAGTGCCAGCTGCCAGCAACAGTGAGCGCAAAGAATAGATCCTGGATGCCCATGAGCGTTCCATGTGCATGAGGCATCGCACCTTTCCTCTGGTACGCCAAAACAATCCTATCCCAGATGCCGGCATCGCCTCTGTAACCACCGAACAGGCGGCGCTCACTGTTTGATTTTAACAGATCAGCAACAGCCTGCGCAAGGAAATAGTCCACAGGCATTTCCCCTGATGGATTCACAGTTCTTTGGATGTCTGTTTGCAAACGATCGTACGCGGATCTGAGACTGGCTTGAACAGATTGCAGACGTTCTTTGTAATCTTTTGGCAAGTCCATCAGTTCAGCCTGCACGCCACCCATGTTGTGAATCAATCCGTACAGACACAAACACGACACGCATGTTTGCGTATGCAAGCGTGTTACGAACTCATGTATCCGTGCGCCAGATACTGCAGCATTCTCTGGCGTTAACAAATCGCAGATCAGAATCTCACCACACGGGTGACAAGGTTTTTTATAGAAAGGCGTATTTCTGTATGCATTATCACCGATGCCCTCTGCTTCTTACTTGTCAGACAACAGCTGTCATTACGAACAGGAGATTGATCTATGTCTACTTTGTCACCAACCCAGCTGCGATCATCTGCCGTGTAATCATGATTTCCAAGATGAGAAAGTCATGTCACGTGCTGGCCTCTGTTCGACCTCGAAGAGCGACGGCGGTGCAGCAATGCGCCAATATAGCTTGGGTGCGTGATCATGGATTGGGCCCAATTGGGGTAGCATCATGCATACACCGTATGTGCTCGCTGTAATCGTAGGCAACCTGAGCATTTGCTGCCGGTGCCGGAAGCTTTCGCGCAACCAGGGCTACAGATGCCCGTCCAATGTGGACCGAAGTGAGACAGTGTATGTAGTAAAGCAATCATGCAGGGTATTTCACCCGCGGGTACGTGGAGCGTGGGGCTGGTGCAGGCAGTGGGCTCACAGGCTGTGTTACACGGAGATGAACGCAATAGCCCGGCAGCGAGGGCAACAGCAGGAAAGTAGACGGGCAAAACCCCCCGAAAGCAGACACCAGCCAAAAGCAATCACTGTCTCAGGTGAAAAGCCACAACGAACCGACACAGCCGACACAACCACACCGTTGCGTTCATCTCCGTGTAACACAACCACACCCACGCACCCACACGCATGCGCACTCCCGCACCCCACCACGGCACCCGCGCCACAACCGCACACAGCAACCACCTGCCAAACTGCGCACTACCGCCCACCCCAGCAAAACCAGCCACCACCGACCCCCCAACAGCAGCACCCCCACTCCATCCGGCCCCACTCGAGCATTCCATCCGGCATTCCATCCGGCCCCGCGAGCATTCCATCCGGCCCCACTCGAGCATTCCAGCTCACAAGCTGTGTCGGATACTGGTCCGTGCTGGAGAGCGGTCAGTGAAGCCAGCCGTTTTCTGCATGACTGCGGTCCGAGCTTGACGTCACGCGGTGTCGAGCATGTCACATGAACGACGTGGTGTGTGTTACACGGAGATGAACGCAATAGCCCGGCAGCGAGGGCAACAGAAGGAAAGTAGACGGCCAAAACCCCCGAAAGTAGACACCAGCAAAAAGCAATCACTCTCCCAGGCGAAAAAGCCACAACGAACCGACACAGCCGACACAACCACACCCACGCACCCACACGCACGCGCACTCCCGCACCCCTCCACTACGGCACCCGCGCCACAACCGCGCACAGCAACAACCACCACCGCACTACTGCCCACCCCAGCAAAACCAGCCACCACCGACCCCCCTACAGCAGCACCCCCACTCCATCCTGCCCCACTGGAGCATTCCATCACGGGCCCCCCGCACATGAGAGCCCGGGGGCGCACGCCCCCCACAGTGCAAGGCGTACCAGCCCTCCCCCTCCGGCCGCCCGACAGGGGCCTCAGGGCGGGGCGCGAAGGGCACTAGCGGCGCCGCATCACTCCCCCCACGGTGGCTCGCGGGAAGGCAGGGCGGGCCAACACGACCAGACGCGGGGCCGGCCTGCGCTGCTGCAGCCGCGGCACCCGGTCCGGCAAGGCGGCCAGCGGCCGCCTATAGCACGTCCGACGGGACATCGTGGCCAGGCACCACCGCCCTGCCCGCCAGCCGCATACGCAGCGGAGCCGCAGCGAGGACCTGGCGCGTCACACCACGGCACAGAGTGGTGGAGAGTTCGCACATGGCATTCCGCAAGAACGCTCGCCTGGACACGGCCCCCGAAGCCGCAGCAAAGTCAGCGATCTGATTCAGGAAGGCGAACGCACCCGTGCCCACACGGCCAAACGTCTCATGCGACAGGGACATGAAGCGACATGCGCCTGTGCCGGAGCGGCCGTACTTGTCTCGCTGCCGGTCGTCCATCAGCTGGGCGGCAGCGCCTGGCGTGTTTGCCGCGGCGACGACCCGGGAGGGGGCCACCGGACAGGTCACGCACACATCGGCCACAACGGTGTCGCAGGGCAACATCACAAGCAGATCACCCCGTTCCGGGTCGCGCTGCGAGCGGGGGGGTAGCGGCCGGGCGCAAGCCGCGGCCGCGCGGCCCCGTCGACCCTCGGGCAGGCGTCGCGGCGGACTAGTGGCCACCGGGCCCACCTGTGGCAGGTGCTCACACCGCACCGCGCACTCGCCGGTCGGGGCGGCCGCCTTCACGGCCACTGCGGCGGCGGCGGCAGCTGCCGCGCCGAGCTCTCGCGCGCCCCTGTAACCGACAGCCGCCTCGCCGGGGACGTCTACGTCCATGGCGCCTGCCGGGTCGGCCGCGGCAGCCTTGACCTCGGACGAGGCAACAACGGCTGAGATGGCAGCAGCGACGAGTGCAGCCGCGGCGGCTGGTCCCTCTGAGGTGCCGTCCGCCGTGGCGGCGTCGCCGAGCGGGGCAGCGTTGTCCGCCGGTCCGGAGGGGCGCAAGGGGGCAGGCGGGGAATGCGCCAGCGTCTGGGTGCCACATGGGGTGGAAGGCACGGCCGAGGCGCTGGGGGCCGGGGTGGGTGGAGTGAGCGCACTAGCGGCAGCACAGCTGGCAGGCTCACAGGAGGGGCCGGGCGGCTGTGCGGGCGGCCGTGCGCCCGGCACATCCGGGTACTGCGGGAGGCTCTTGATGTTGGGCTCAAGAGACGTGGAGATGCCCGCCCGCATGATGAAGCGGCGCCATGCCTGCGTGATCGCATCATGGCGGGCGACCACCGTGCGCCACACCGCATTGCACACCAGGGCATGCGAACCATCAGCAGGCGATGCCCGGCCGCACACGCAGTCGCCGTCCGCCTCTGGGCCGGTGAACAGTGACTCACCTAGGCGCAAGCGCACATTCACGCGGAACTCTGTGGCAGTCAGCTCAGTCGCACCGGGCCTGGCTTTCAGGAAAGCTGAGGCCATCGAGCCTGCGCAACTATGCAAGCGCGCCTTGCTGGTCAGGCTGTGTTCGCGTGTTGCTGACGACGGGCTGCGCGTCCCTTGATCCAGCGCTGCAAGCAGCGCAGCCGCCCGGGCGTCAGAGTCGGCCCGGCCGACTGCATTCTGCAGCCGTGACATGCGGATGGCAGACCCCCCGCCGCTCAGGCCCGCCCATTCCGCGGGCTCGGCGGGGCACTCAGACAGCCCCGGGATGCTTGGCCACTGCCGGCGCAACTCTTCGAGAGTGTGGCGCATGGCGACGCCCGCATCGCCACGGAACGGCAGGCCTCGATCCGTCCCTTCTGCGAGGGCTGCATGGGCGAGTGCAGCGGACGACAGGCGAGCAGCGTCGGCGATGGGTTGGGTGAACCTGCGTAGGCCCATGCCGCCGTGGCGGTGGGGAAGCAGGGCTTGCAGGCACTGTGCATCCGTAAGGCTGGTCACATCCAGAATGTCGCCGAGGCCCTTCAGCAGCGCTGTCTCCACTTGGTGCAGCGGCTGCTCCAGAAACCGCCACTGCGTGCTGCGCAACAAATGGGATTCTCTATGCTGCAGGCAGTTGTGCATGACAAGCCATTTCACCTGAGGGGACAGTGGCAGTGCGGTCAGCTTCGCAATCTGCGCGCGAGTGGCTGCGCAGCGGCGGGAGACATGTGCTGTGACGAACTCATCGCTACCCAGCGGGGTGCCGCACACCACGATGCCGTCCGGGGCGACGCGCGCACCGAGCAAGGCGGCGACATGCGCAGCTGTGTCCGTGTCCTCGCAGTAGACGCTAGTCTTCTGCGGCTGGCACGGGTGCCTACCCATGATCAGTGCTGCGCCGGCGGCGACATCTTGCGGCCGTCCTTGCAGGTATGTGTCATCGTGGCATGCCGTGACCAGCGCTCCGCCGCTGACCTCGCTCGCTGCTCGCAGAGTCGGCTGATACGTCAGGTTGAAGAGGAAGGCCCCATCGTGTCGCCCTGTCGCACGCCGGTCTCGCTCCACAGCACTTCATGTGCGCCGTCCGGGCGCCGCAGAAGCAGCGCCGATGCCTGTTGGTATGACATCCGCACGAATGGCAAGAGACCCGGGGCGTGCTGTGCAACGGCTGCCAGCATGGCGGTCCGATCGCACAGATTGAAGGCATTGCGGAGGTCCACTTGGACGGTCACAACATCGGGGTCATGAAAGTCAGGACGTGGTGTGTGCGTGGTGTGTGCGTGGTGTGTGCGTGTCGGCTTTCGCGCTGGCGTTAGTTCGTTCTGGCATTTGCTCGTTCGGCGCGTGGCCTTGGTGCTTGCGGTGGCCGGTCTGTTTGCTTGTTGCCTGGTCTGTTGCCTCGGCGCTGCTGAGTCCTAAATCTATCACTGTGTTACACGGAGAACGACGCCATCACCGCGCCACAATGGCGACACGCCATCAACGTTGGTTCTCCACGTATTGGCGGTGCGAGTGCAAATTCTGGAACAGAGTCTCAGAGTGTCACAGTGCTGAAGCGCACTCGGGCCATGAGCCGGCCAAGATACCCCCCAGCCTGCCAGTTATGATTCTCGTTGAGTCGCGTGCTGGCAGGGCGCCGGCAGGGCCAGCATGCATTGCATCACAGACCTGCCAGACCTGGGCCCAGCTGGGCTCGGGTCACTTGGCCGTGCTCCTGGACCGAACCAGCCAGCGAGCCCGCTCCCGTACATGCGCACCAGGCTTTTCACCTGACAGTCCAGCTATTTTGCCTTCGGAGACAAAAGTATGCAGGGCGTAGCTGAGGACAGCGTGCACAAGCGGCGAACTGGTGATGGCAGAGAATTTGTCTGCACACAGCCTGGAGCCGCTTTGCACGGGCTATAGAACACCTGACACTTGGTGTCTGTCTCCACAGGTAGGAACTGTTTGCATAGTTCGGACAATAGCATCGTTGCGACCGGTACAGTGCCTGTTAGCTGTGGGGACCACGGTGCGTTTTGCATGCGCGGACAGATGATATATGCATCTGTCACAGCCCGCTGGGTAGCTTTGCACAGGTTGTAGTGATTCCGCACAGAGGCTACATGCGCATAGTCCATACACATAATCACGTTTGTGCATCCCGCCGCTGGTTCGCAAGATTGTGGTACCTCATGTTGTAACTCAGTGGACCGCGGCCTAAGGCCTATGGGATCCTTGTCGTGATCCAGCCATGCACAGGACTACGGAGACCATGCATGGAGTGGATGCACGGTGCTGTTCCGGAGTGGCTATGGGAGCCATGCACCAATGGCTGACCATATGCACGAGCAATGCATGCAAATTGCGTGCCAGCAGACATTGATTCGATCGTATCCGTATGAGACGTTGATTGAACGCTTATATAGGCTCTACAGATCGTAGTGTAATCACTCTTCTTCTGCTAAGACTCACGTGCTATCTATCCACAGAGAGAGAGCGAGCTGTCACAGCAGAGCCTGTATACCAGCACAGGTATGTGACAGCACGACCCCCTGCGCATAGCTACGGCATGCACAGATCCCGCAATCCCCTTAGGGCTTCGATCCACTGGTTTACGACATGGTATCGGTGAATGATTGTGGGTATTCTGGTGATGTCTGTGCGCTTGCGATAGAGTCCAGGGGATCCACGGCTACGGCTGAGCGTCCCGACGAGCGATTCACACCGCTCTAGCGTTTAGCTGTAGAGTCTGTAGAGATACTAGAGTACGCAGATGCATAACGCTACGGCTGGACTGCATTCTGTTGGTGTAATGGTCTCGCAGAGAGGCCTACGGGTCTGCGTGTCCTGCGACTTTCGATGGTCGTGTTGCAGGATGCCACCACGCCGTGAAGTTCCAACGGCATCTCGCCAAGGATCTATCGGCTCTGACGGCGAGGAAGAAAAAGTTCGTCCTCGCCACCACACGCGCTCCACAGCGCGCCGCGAACAGGCCGCGGAGGATCAGTTCATGACATACGGGGAAGAACATCGTGTTGGGACCCATGGGTATCCCAATACAGGTCCTCTGCAGGCCGCATTGCCGGGAAATGCTGATCCTACGGGGGAAGCAGAAGCTCAGGCCGCGGCGCAGGGAGCGCAGCAAGCACACCTCGCAGCGCTAGCTGTGTGGACAACCCAGCAGATACCGCCTCCAACACCGCAGCCTTCGCAGGCTGCGATATCATTGGGGGTAGCAGCTACGGCTGGATCCATTGATGTGAGCACGCTAGCGAAAGCGCTGTCGCTCGCCACGCCCAGGCCAGCACCGGGAAAGTCTCAGGTAGAGAAGAACAAGTTTCCGGTGTGGAACTACAAGCATGATCACTTCCGAATATTTGTTGAGCGACGTGCTAAGTGATTGCAGTCTAGTGGTAAGTACTGCAATCTCAACAAAAGCTGGCTAATCCAGAGGATTATTCCAGAGGAATATTTAAGAAGTAGGTACAAAGCTGGGCAAAGATGGTGGGCGAGAGTAGTTGCTGATCAATGATCCACTTGCTCAGAGCAGTCAGGCTCATGAGCAGGTTATGCACTGACTGTTTACTGCACTGCCAAAGGAGGATAGGGATTTTGTAGCAGACTGTAGCTTCGTCCATTAGGTCTGGTCGTTGCTGCATGCCAAGTACATGCCATCAGTGGAAGTAGAGATACAGAAGGTGTATCACCAGCTCGGTAGTGCCCAGCAGGCTGGCAAGCCGCTGGAGAAGCATGTGAATGAGGCGGTGGTGTCGTAATTCAGCGGACCGAAGCCCTAAGGGCATTGTGGGATCTAAGCATTGCCGTAGCTATGCGCAGGGGGTCGCGCTGTCACATACCTGTGCTGGTGTACAGGCTCCGCTGTGACAGCACGCTCTCGTTTGTGGCATATAGCACGTGAGTCTTACCAGAAGAAGAGTGATTACACTACGATCTGTAGAGCCTATATAAGCGTTCAATTAACGTCTCATACGCACACGATCAGAATCAATGTCTGCTGGCACGGAATCTGCATGAATTGCTCGTGCATATGGTAAGCCATCGGTGCATGGCTCCCATAGCCACTCCGGAACAGCACCGTGCATCCACTCCATGCATGGTCTGCGTAGTCCTGTGCATGGCTGGATCATGACAGGTGGACATAGTGAACCAGATGAGGGGCCTAGGTGAGACTGTGTCTTATCAGTTATACAGGGCACGGTTGCTGGCAGTAGACAAGGAGTACAGCCTGTTGCAGCCCATGCTGCAGGACCTGCCAGTACAGCAGATAGTGTCTACGCTGTTGACGCTTGCCCAGACCAATAGCAAGCAGAGTTCATCGCGGTTCCCACGGAACGATCGCGGTGGACAGCAGCGCCATGGGGGACGAGGGTACCGAGGTGGTCGCTGCGGTGGTCGCCAAGGTTCACCCCCCACAGGTAGCAGCAGTGGGAGCAGGGGCAGCAGGTGAAGCGGAAAAGCGGCAATTCACCGAGAAGCAATTCCTGCAGAGGCAAGCAGCTGCAGGGCGAGGCCGTGGCAGAGGCCGCAGTGGCCCTCAGGTGGCTGTTGTTGACCTAGAAAAGCTGCGAGCTGACTGCGCTGATGGGCCATCTCCCAACATGCCGTACACGTTCCTGATTGACAGTGGCTCAGACATCAACATATGCTTTGAATATGACAGTTTCTGTGAGATCAAGCCACCAGATTTGCCACACTGTCAGCCCCTTGACCAGGGCAGGCTGGACATGTATGGTGTGGGCACAATCAGGGCCAATCTGGGAGAGTACGTCAATAAGAAGGGCACTATCATGCCAGTAGATATAGAATTGACAAATGTCTACTGGGTACCGGCCAGTCCCATCAACATCCTTTCCTCAAAGGAGTTGAAGAAGTCTGAGATGTACTTGCACACTGGCAAACATGCGAACAGGGTAGTGATGCCCGGTTTTCATGACCAGATCTATGGGTTCCATGGGAACTGTGAGCAGGGTGAGGATGAGGATGGGAAGCCCACTCTGACATGGCTCTGTGGGAAAGGCAGGCCCATATGGCAGATGCGACCGGTTGACAGGGGAGCAGCCTGGACTAGTGGGAATAACCTGTTCCATAGAAATTGGAAGTGGGTAGGTGACCAGCAGCAAGTGGCTGCAGTGACCGGTGTACCAGATGGACAGGGATCTTCCTTCCAGGTTGACCCGTCATTCCTTGTGCATATCGCTTTTCACCAAGCTGGCAATCGGGTACTCAAGTTGATGACAGACAACCCACAATTGTATGGCCTGAAGATGCTGAAACCTACGGGGGTGGCGATTCAGTGTCATGGTTGCCATTTGGCTGAGCAAAGAAGCGGCGATAGGGCACAGCACGGGGGCAAAGTGACTGAGAATGCTACCTATGCTGGAGAAGTGTTGCATGCTGACCTAGCAGGGCAGATCGAGCCAGTGGGCATTGGGGGTATGGATTACATCCTAGTTGTGGTGGATGAGTATTCTTGATATTCCCACGTGATCCCGCTGAAGTCCAAGAGTGGGGCTGCGGAGATGATATGCCTGCTGATTGAGCGAATCCGCACTCAGATCGTACATGATAGAGAGATTGGGGTGCGGAGGCTGCACACTGACCAGGGTGATGAGTTCAGCTCTAACCAGCTGGCTCAGTACCTTGCGTGGCGTGGCATTGAGCACGCGTACACTGCCACGTGCCAGCATGAGTCCAATGGGATGGTGGAGAGAAAAATCGGTGTGCTGAACAGGAGTGTGAGGGCAAGCCTGCTGCAAGCGGCTGTGGCCAGAGGCGTATATGTGTGTGAACTATGCACATAACCTGACGCCTAGCACAGCTCTAGAGGGTGTTAGGCGGGAGGAAGCCAAGCAGAGACTAGAGGAGAGACACGTGGAATGCAGTTATGAGTCGTGGTCAACAAATGAGACTGCGAGAGCTACGCAACTGAAGTCCAAGAGAGCTCAGGCTCAGAGGATAAGTCTGCAGGCTCTGGCCAATGCGGGGATGGCCAGGGGGGATGGGAAGTTTGTGACTCAGTGTGTGAAGAGTGTGGATGTCAGACAGATCATACCGTGTCTGTTGTGGTTCAGGAATATGATTGAGGACACGTTCCATCTGGTGGTGGCCCAGGTGAGGCCTTTCGGGTGGATCCGGTCGTGTTGGAGAACTATGAGCTGGGAGAATTTGAGATCATGCCCGATGAGCATACTCGTGTAGTACCTGACGTTGGTTTCTTGCCCAACATGCGGAAATGGTTGAAGTCAACTAGCGTTAGGGCAGTGCGACCACCAGCCAGTCGTGATCACATAATGCCAGAGAGGGGCAAAAATGTGGATTTGGCTGAGGGGGAGCATCCAGCGCTGGGGCACACACACTGGGAACCAGGCAGGCAGTTGCATCGGCGCTTTGTGACGGATGATGAGTTGCCTGAGGGTTTGCCGCCGTTGTCACAGCGTGTTTTACGCTCTGAGCTGATAGCCAGGTATGAGCCGTGGCACACGCCTGAGATCAGTGAGGCAGTGGTGACAGCGCGTTGCGCTTACACAGCCGAGGATTGTGTGAACAGGGTACCACACTGGGAGTACGATATGTCTCAGCAGCCGTCTGGTCCGCACAATGCTGAGACAAGACCGAGAGATGTGATCCCTACGAGGGATCGAGCAGTGCTGTACATGAGCGGATGCCGCATTGATCCACAGGGTAGTGATAATGATGTGTCTGAGGGGGAGGAACAGCCAGAGGCTGCTCATGATTTGCCTTCGTTGGCTGAGTCGTCCTCAGAGGAGTCTGAGCCCTCAGAATCTCAGTCCAGATCGCGCGTGCGTTCACTGCAGCGAGTCCAACGGTCGATGGGCAGGGAGCCGAGTGAGCCACCCCCACCTGCGCAATCTGATAGCCACGGGAGGTACAACTGAAGGCAAGGGTCAGCGGTGTCAGGACGTACAGCACGCTGGGAGCACGGTAAGCCACGGCATGTGCCACAGCATGATGATCGTCAGGGGCAAGGCAAGCTACGGCATGTGCCTAGTGGAGTAGAGGCAGGCGGAGCTGGCTCAGGGGGAGAGTTAGCACCAAGTGCCGGAGGAGGCAGCGGAGAACATCTGGATCCGCCACCAGAGGTGAGGGTTCGATGGGTTCCAAAACCTTTCAACTTGATTCGCAAAACCTTAAGACCTGCTGTCCATGCTGTGGGAGTGTATGAGAGAGAGAATGCAGCTGTTGAGCGCATTTCCCCGGATGATGCACGTGAGCATGATGATGCTGGGAGCTCCACAGTAGTCCATATGGAGAGTGACGTCGGTGACTTGTCGGATGGAGTGTCGGCGACGGCTGACAGTGTGACTCCTGATGCAGAAAAGACAACGGGGCGGGAGGTGATTCCAAGCAGTGAGGGCAAGACTGCTAGCCGCAGTTAGTCCCGGCGTGCAGCTACTGCGAGGAAGAAGGGCAAGGCTATGCTGAACGATCCAACGGTGAAGCAGACCATGAGTGGCTGCCATCGTGAGCAGTGGATCATAGCAATGCTTGATGAGTTGACCTCCTTAAGGGAACATGATGTGTTCAAATTAGTCTGGTGCCCAGAAGGAGTGAAGCCTGTGACAGGCAAGTGGGTGCTTAAGATTAAGCGAGGAGCACAAGGAGAGATTGAGCGATTCAAGGCTGGATATGTAGCCAGAAGGTTTACGCAAGTGGAGGGCGTAGATTTCTTTGAGACTTGGGCGCCTGTGGGGAGCTATGCTACTTTCAGGGCTCTGTTGTCTGTCTGTGCTGTGGAGGATCTGGAGACGTGACACATAGACATTAAATGTGCTTTCCTGAATGGTGTTCTGGAGGAGGAAGTGTATGTGGCACAACCTCCTGTACTGGATGATGGGTCTGGTATGGTGTGGCGCCGGAACAAGGCGTTATTGTCGTGATCCAGCCATGCACAGGACTACGGAGACCATGCATGGAGTGGATGCACGGTGCTGTTCAGGAGTGGCTATGGACGCCATGCACCGATGGCTTACCATATGCACGAGCAATGCATGCAGATTGCGTGCAGCAGACAATGATTCTGATCGTATCCGAATGAGACGTTGATTGAACGCTTATATAGGCTCCACAGATCACAGTGTAATCACTCTTCTTCTGCTCAAGTCTCACGTGCTATAATCCAAAGACTGAGAGCGCACTCTCACAGCGGAGCCTGTACACCAGCCAGGTATGTGACAGCGCGACCCCCTGCGCATAGCTACGGCATGCTTAGATCTCACGATGCCCTTAGGGCTTCGGTCTACTGAATTACGACATGGTATTGGTGATGATTGTGGGTGTTCTAGCAATGTCTGTACGCTTGCAAGAGAGTCCAAGGATCTACGACTACGGCTGAGCGTCCTGATGAGCGATTCACACCGCTCTAGCATTTAGCTGTAGAGTCCGTAGAGAGACTAGAGTACGCACATGTATAACGCTACGGCTAGACTGCATTCTGCTAGGGTACTGGTCTCGCAGAAAGGCCTACGGGTCTGCGTGTCCTGCGACGTTCGATGGTCGTGTTGCAGGATGCCACCACGCCGTGAAGTTCCAATGGCATCTTGCCAAGGATCTATCGGCTCTGACGGTGAGAATGGAGAAGAAGTTCGTGCTCGCCAACACACACACTCCACAGCGCGCCGCGAGCAGGCCGCGGAAGACCAGTTCGTGACCTACGGGGAAGAACAGCGCGTTAGGACCTACGGGTATCCCAATGCAGGTCCTCTGCAGGCCGCATTGCTGGGAAATGCTGATCCTACGGGGGAAGCAGGAGCTCAGGCCACGGCGCAGGGAGCGCTGCAAGCACACCTCGCAGCGCCAGCTGTGTGGACAACCCAACAGATACCGCCTCCAATTCCGCAGCCTTCGCAGGCTGCGATATCGTCGGGAGTACCAGCTACGGCTGGATCTATTGATGTAGGCACGCTAGCGCAAGCGCTGTCGCTCGCCATGCCCAGGCCAGAACCGGGGAAATCTCTAGTAGAGAAGAACAAGTTTGCGGTGTGGATCTATAAGAATGACCACTTCCGAATATTTAAGAAGGAGGTAGAAAGCTTGGTGAAGATGGTGGGTGAGAGTAGCCTGCTGATCAAAGATCCACTTGCTCAGAGCAGTCAGGCTCATGAGCAAGTCATGCACTGGTTGTTTATCACGTTGCCAAATGTGGATAGGGAATGCGTGGCAGACTGCAGTTTCGTCCATGAGGTCTGGTTGTTGCTGCATGCTAAGCATATGCCATCAGTGGAAGTAGAGATACAGAAGCTGTATCACCAGCTCAATAGTGCCCAGCAGGCTGGCAAGCCGCTGGAGAAGCATGTGAATGAGGTGGTGAATATAGTGAATCAGATGAGGAGACTAGGTGAGACTGTGTCTGATCAGTTATACAGAGCACGGTTGCTGGCAGTAGACAAGGAGTACAGCCTGTTGCAGCCCATGCTGCAGGCCATGCCGGTGCAGCAAATAGTATCTACGCTGTTGACACATGCCCAGACAAACAGCAAGCAGGGTCCGTCGCGATTCCCACGGGATGATCGCGGTGGACAGCAGCGCCATGGGGGACGAGGGTACCGAGGTGGACGCTACGGTGGTCGCCAAGGTTCAACCCCACAGGTTGCAGCAGTGGGAGCAGGGGCAGCAGGGGGAGCAGAAAAGAGAAAATGCTTCAACTGTGATAAGCCCGGACATGTGCAAAAGGATTGTCCGTTGCTCTCCGCAGAGGTCAAGCAATTCCTGCAGAAACAAGGAGCTGCAGCGCGGGGCCCTGGCAGAGGCCGCGGTGGCCCTCAGGTGGCTGTAGTTGACCTAGATAAGCTGCGAGCTGACTGCGCTGATGGGCCAGCTCCCAACATGCCATACACGTTCCTGATAGACAGTGGCTCAGACATAAATATATGCTTCGATTACGATATGTTTTACGAAATTAAGCCGCCGGATGTGCCACAGTGTCAGCCCCTTCACCAGGGCAGGCTGGACATATATGGTGTGGGCACAATCAGAGCCAACCTAGGAGAATATGTGAATGAGCAGGGCACTATAATGCCAGTGGATATAGAACTGACGAATGTCTACTGGGTGCCAGCTAGTCCTATCAACATTCTTTCCACGAAGGAGTTGAAGAAATCTGAGATTTACCTGCATACTGGCGAGCATGCGAACTGGGTGGTGATGCCCGGTTTCCATGACCAGATCTATGGGTTCCATAGGAACTGTGAGCAGGGTGAGGATGAGGATGGAAGGCCCCCTCTGACATGGCTCTGTGGGAAAGGCAGGCCCATATGGCAAATGCGACCGGTTGTATGCCTCTCTCATGTATGCCTCTCTCCGGGCATACACATACATCGGACACTCGAAAGGCTTCACCTGGGCCACCACCAGATGGAACGTGTCCTCACTCACATTTCTGAACCATAACAAATACGGCACGATCTGCCTGACATACACTTTCTTCACACACTGGGCGACAAACTTCCCATCGCCCCTGGCCATCCCTGCATCAGCCAGAGCCTGCAGACTCATCCTCTGAGCCTGAGCTCTCTTGGTCTGCAGTTGTGTGGCTCTCATGGCCTCATTCGTTGACCACGGTTCATGACTGGACTGTGCGTGCCTCTCCTCCAGTTTCTGTTTGGCCTCCTTTCGCCTAACACCCTCTAGAGCTGTGCTAGGCGTCAGGTTATGTGCATGGTTCACACACATATACGCCTCTGGCCACAGAAATGCAGGCACAGCCGCTTGCAGCAGGCTTGCCCTCACACTCCTGTTCAGCACACCGATCTTTCTCTCCACCATTCCATTGGACTCATGCTGGCACGTGGCAGTGTACGTGTGCTCAATGCCACGCCACGCGAGGTACCGAGCCAGCTGGTTAGAGCTGAACTCACCACCCTGGTCAGTGTGCGGCCTCCGCACCCCAATCTCCACGCTGTGTACCAAAGCATGGCCTCAACCAATGCATGACTTGCTCATGAGCTGACTGCTCTGAGCAAGTGGATCATTGATCAGCAGGCTACTCTCACCCACCATCTTCACCCAGCTTGCTACCTCCTTCTTAAATATTCGGAAGTGGTCATTCTTATAGTTCCACACCGGAAACTTGTTCTTCTCTACTAGAGATTTCCCCGGTGCTGGCCTGGGCATGGCGAGCGACAGCGTGCCTACATCAATAGATCCAGCCGTAGCTGGTACTCGCGACGATATCACAGCCTGCGAAGGCTGCGGTATTGCAGGCGGTATCTGTTGGGTTGTCCACACAGCTGGCGCTGCGAGGTGTGCTTGCTGTGCTCCCTGCGCCGCGGCCAAAGCTCCTGCTTCCCCCGTAGGATCAGCATTTCCCGGCAATGCGGCCTGCAGAGGACCTGCATGGGGATACCCGTAGGTCCCAACGCGCTTTTCTTTTCCGTAGGTCAAGAACTGGTCCTCCGCGGCCTGCTCGCGGTGCGCTGTGGAGCGTGTGTGGTGGCAAGGACGAACTTTTTCTCCATCCTCACCGTCAGAGCCGATAGATCCTTGGCGAGATGCCATTGGAACTTCATGGCGTGGTGGCATCCTGCAACACGACCATCGAACGTCGCTGTGACGTAATTCAGTGGACCGCGGCCTAAGGCCTGTGGGATCCTGAGCATGTCGTCATGCGCAGGGGTTGGTGCTGTCACATACCTTGCTGTCTTAGGTATCTGTCCGTGACAGCGCCTGTACCTTCAGTTGGAGGATGAATGCACGTGAGTCTTAGGACAGTAGAAGAGAGAGTGATTACACTACGATCTGTAGAGCCTATATAAGCGTTCAATCAACGTCTCATACGGATACGATCAGAATCAATGTCTGCGGCGCGCAATCTTGCATGCATTGCTCGTGCATATGGTCAGCCATCGGTGCATGGCTGCCCCATAGCCACTCCGGATCAGCACCGTGATTCCCCGCATACATGGTCACCGTAGTCCTGTGTATGCCACCATGCATGGTCACCGTACTCCTGTGCATGGCTGGATCACGACACTCCCCCTAGACTAAGCTTGTACTACCGCAAGCTGCAGTCTATCTCTAAATTTTGCCAGTGCTGGTCCTGCCAACACCTTAGTGAACATATCAGCTAGCATGTCTACCGTGCTAACCCAGCTGATAGTCAACTCGTCGAGTTCTACGAACTCTCGGACCCTCAGGTCCCTGACCCTGATGTGCTTAGAGCGGTCACTAGAGATGGGGTTCACTGCTAGCAAGTTGGCACTCTTGTTGTCACCCCACAGCGTTGGCTTCACAGCCGACAAACCAAGATCAGTGCACAACTGCTTAGCCCACATCACCTCATTGGCTGCTGAACTCATAGCAATGAGCTCTGCCTCAGTTGTATCACCAGCCACAATAGTCTGCCTCTTCGAACGCCAGAACACACAGTTCCCATGCATCCGGACTACTACTCCTGACACGCTCTTCAAGCAAGCACCATTGGCGAAGTCAGCATCCGTAAATGCTTCCAACACCTCACATCCCCCATTGGAGCCACTAAAGGTCAAGCCAAAGTTTATGGCCCCTCGCAGGTATCTCAGTACGTGAAGGACACCATTCCAATGACATTTAGCACTCCCAGCCATATGCCTGGCCAAGACATTAGCCGGAAACGCAATGTCTGGACGCGACACAACTGCCACATACTGGATGCTTCCTACGGCTTGCATAAACCTCTTATGCTCTGTGCCTGTAGCCTTCGCCTGGCTAGGATCTTCCTTCAGACTAAACATTTTCTGCTTTGGTACCAACGGAGTTGGCGCCCGTCTGCACTCACTCATGCCAAATCTCTCTAGCATGTCCCTGATGCTCTTTCTGTGTGTGATGGTGATAGTGCGAGCAGTTCGATCACGTATGACCTCCATGCCCAGCACATATCCCAGCTCCCCCAGGTCACGACCCTCAAAAGCCTCAAGGATCTTTCTGATGGCATCATCCATTTGCTCTCTGTGACCGAAAATCAGAAGATCATCGACCCACAGAAAAATAAGACAACGTTCTACTTTGCAAATGAACAGTGCAGGGTCACTGGCTGATCTCACAAAACCCATTTTCAACAAGAGTTCTGCAAGCGCTTTGTGCCACTCCCTGGCAGCTTGCTTCAGACCATACAACGCCTTTTTCAGACGCCACACCACACCAGACCCATCGTCTAGCACCGGAGGTTGTGCCACATACACTTCCTCCTCCAGAACACCATTCAGGAAAGCACATTTAATGTCTATATGCCTCGTCTCTAGATCCTCTACTGCACAGACTGACAACAGAGCCCTGAAGGTAGTGTAACTGCCCACAGGTGCCCATGTCTCAAAGAAATCTACGCCCTCCACTTGCGTAAATCCCCTGGCTACGTATCTGGCCTTGAAACGCTCAATTTCACCCTGTGCTCCTCGCTTGATCTTAAGCACCCACTTGCCTGTCACAGGCTTCACTCCTGTTGGGCACTCAACCAGCTCAAACACATCATGTTCTCTTAAGGAGGTCAGCTCATCGAGCATTGCCGTGATCCACTTCTCACGATGAGCACCACGCATGGCCTGCTGCACCGTTGGATCATCTACTACGGCCTCGACCCTCTTCCTCACGGTAGCTGCACGCCTGGACTCACAAAGGCTAGCAGTAGGGCCACCGTTTGGAGTCACCTTTTGTCCCGTCGTCTTTTCTGCATCAGGAGGCACACTGTCAGCTGCAGCTGACACTCCATCAGACAAGTCACCGACGTCATTCTCATCATCATTCATTACTGTGGGGCTCGCAGCATCACTCACATGCTCACGTGCTTCCTCCGGGGAAATGCGCTCAACAGCAGCATCACTCACAATTGCTCCCACAGCATGGACAGCAGGTCTTAAGATTTTGCGAATCAAGTGAAAAGGCTTTGGAACCCATCGAACCCTCACCTCATGTGGCGGATCCAGACGTTCTCCGCTGCCCCTCGCGGCACTTGGTGCTGACTCTCCCCCTGAGCCATCACCTCCTGTCGCTATTCCGCTAGGCACATGCCGTAGCTCGCCTTGCCCCTGACCCTCAGACCCAGATATATGCCTCGGGTCATGATATCTGTCACGGTCATCACGCCCTGACACCGTGGACCCGCGGTGACTTCGGCCGCCGCCGTGACCGTCAGCTCGCACAGGTGGGGGTGGCTCACTCAGCTCCTTGCCCATCGACCGTAGGACTGGTTCCGCTGAACGCGAGCGGGATCTAGACTCAGACTCAGAGTCATCCTCACCTCCATCACTAGACTCAGTATCACTCACTTCCTCATCAGTTGGAAGCGGATGGATATCACAGTCCCCTATGTGCAACACAGCCCTATCCCTCGTAGGGATCGTCTCTGCAGGCCTAAACTCGTGGTGTAAAGGCCCAGACGGCTGGTTTGCTGCATCATAGTCCCAGTGTGCTACCGCTGCAGCATTGTCAGCCGCTGCATGATCGCAGCGCGCTGCAACCACTGCCTCACTGATCTCTGGTGTGTGCCAGCGCTCATGTCGCGCCAGCAGCTCTGCACCCAACACTCTAGGAGAAAACTCGGGCTCACCCTCAGGTAGCTCGTCTGTTGGTTTGAAACGCCTATGCAGCGTTCTTCCTGGTTCCCAGTGTTGATGGCCCAGACCCGGATGCTCCCCCTCAGCCCAATCCACATTTCTGCCCCTCTCTGGCATCATGTGTTCACGACTGGCTGGTGGACGCACTGCCCGCACACTAGTGCTCTTCACCCACTTCTTCATGTTGGGCAAGAACTCAGCTTCTGGCACTACACTGGTGTACTGATCGGGTAGGATCTCAAACTCACCCTGCTCATAGTTCTCTAGCACAACTGGGTCCGCCGTAGCCTCCCCAGCCATGTGAAATCGCTGCGCGAAATCCTTCACTAGAGCAGGTGGAGCAGCCGTGTGCCTGTACATCCGCACTGCTCCCCCATTCCCACGTTTCACGTAAACCCTGTCCATGTGAGGACCTCCACCCGGTCCCATATAGGCACCGAGGATTCCTCGCGCTTCCAGGTGCCTGAAGTGCTCCCTCCTTGGATACACATACATTGGACACCCGAAAGGCTTCACCTGTGCCACCACGAGACGGAAGTCATCTTCTTTGACCTTCCTAAACCACAACAAGTATGGCACAATCTCTCTGACATTCACATTTCTCATATGCTGTGCCACAAATGCCAATTCTCTCCTGGCAACCAGCGTCTCACACAGCTCATTCAGACTCAGCGCATGCGCTGCAGCCTTCCTGACTCTCAGCTGCTTAGCCCGCTGCTGCACGTTCGTGGACCATGGCTCAGAGCTGGTGGCAACAAACCTATCCGCCAGCTTCTGCTTTGCCTCCTTCCGCCTCACACCCTCCAGTGCTGTGCTCGGCGTCAGGTTGTGTGCATGGTTCACGCACATGTATGCCTCCGGCCACAGGAATGCAGGCACTGCCGCCTGCAGCAGGCTCGCCCGCACTGACGTGTTCAGCACACCGATCTTACGTTCTACCAACCCATTTGACTCATGTTGGGCGGTGTCAGTGAACGTGTGTACTATCCCTCGCCACTCAAGGTACTGAGCCAGCTGACTCGAGCTGAACTCACCTCCTTGGTCCGTGTGCAGCCTACGCACCCCTACCTCCTTGTCATAGACAATCTGAGTGCGGACGCGTTCTATCAGAAGACATATCATCTCCGCAGCACCGCTTTTCGACTTCAGCGGGATCACATGTGAGTACCTGCTGTACTCATCCACTACTACCAGGATGTAGTTCATTCCTCCTATGCCTACTGGCTTAATCTGTCCAGCCAGATCCGCATGCAACACTTCTCCAGCATACGAGGCATTCTCTGTCACTCTGCCCCCATGCTGTGCTCTGTCACCATACTTCTCTGTTCCGCCACGTGGCAACCATGACACTCAAGCGCTACTCCCGTAGGTTTAGGCAACTTGAGGTCATACAGGTCTGGATTCTCTGTCATCAGTTTGAGAATCCGGTTGCCCGCATGATGAAACGAAATGTGTACCAGAAATGCTGGGTCAAGTTGGAAAGAAGATCTCTGACCAATAGGTACACCATCTACTGCAGCGATTCTCGCCTGCTCACCAACCCATTTCCTATTTCTGTGGAAAAGGTTATTGGCACTGGTCCAGGTTATTCCTGAATCTACAGGGCGCAGTTCCCATATTGGTCTGCCCGTCCCGCAATACCAGCTCAGTGTGGGGTTATCATCACTATCAACTCCCTGCTCACAGTTGCCCACAAATGTTTGTGCTTGGTCATAAAAACCCGGCATCTCTACTGTGTTTGCCTTGCCTGTGTGCAAGTATACGTTCGACCGCTTCAGCACAGTCGTTGATAGGATATTGATCGGGCTGGCTGGCACCCAGTAAACATGATCCAGCTCAATGTCTACAGGCACCAGCTCGCCTCGTACTGTCACGTACTTCCCCACATTCGCCCTGATAGTGCCCATGCCATATATCTTAAGCCTGCCCTGGTCTAAGGGCTGGCACTCTGTGATATCTGGTGGCTTGATCTCGCTGAACATGCTATAGTCAAAGCAAATGTTCAGGTCAGACCCGCTATCCACCAGAAAAGTGTATGGCATGTTGGGCGATGGCCCATCAGCACACTCAGCTCGCAGTTCCGCTAGGTCTACCACAGCCACCTGAGGGCCCCCGCGGCCTCTGCCACGGCCTCGCCCTGCAGCTGCCTGTTTCTGTAGGAACTGCTTGACCTCTGCGGAGAGCAAAGGGCAATCTTTCTGCAGATGGCCAGGCTTATCACAATTGAAGCACTTGCGCTTATCTGCTCCCCCTGCTCCCACTGCGGCAACCTCTGGGGGTGTACCGTGGCGACCACCGTGGCGTCCACCACGATACCCTCGCCCCCCAAATCTCTGCTGACCACCGCGATCGTCCCGTGGGAATCGCGATGGGGCAGACTGGCTGCTATTCTGAGCATGCGTCAGCAGCGTAGACACTATCTGCTGCACTGGCAGTTGCTGCAGCATCGGCTGCAGCAGTGCATACTCTCTGTCCACTGCCAGTAGCCTAGAGCGGTATAGCTGGTCAGGCACAGCTTCTCCCAGACCCCTCATCTGGTTCACTATACCAACTACCTCGTTGACATGTTTCTCTAGTGGCTTTCCCGCCTGTCTGGCACCACTGAGTTGCTGGTATAGCTTCTGTATTTCTACTTCGACAGAAGGCATGTACTTGGCATGCAGCAGTGCCCACATCTCATGGACAAAACTGCAGTCTGACACGAAATCCCTATCTTCCTTCGGTAATGTCACGAATGTCGTGATCCAGCCATGCACAGGACTACGGAGACCATGCATGGTGGCATACACAGGACTACGGAGACCATGTATGCATGGATGCACGGTGCTGATCCGGAGTGGCTATGGGACGCCATGCACCGATGGCTTACCATATGCACGAGCAATGCATGCTAGATTGCGTGCCGCAGACAATGATTCTGATCGTATCCGTATGAGACGTTTGGTTGAACGCTTATATAGGCTCTACTGATCAAAGTGTAATCACTCTACTCTGCCAAAGACTCACGTGCTATAATCCAAGACTGAGAGCGCACTGTCACAGCGGAGGCCTGTACACCAGCCAGGTATGTGACAGCGCGACCCCCTGCGCACGGCTACGCCATGCTTAGATCCCACAGTGCCTTCGGGCTACGGTCTACTGAATTACGACATGGTATCGGTGATGTTTGTGGGTATTCTAGCGATGGTTGTATGCTTGCGATAGAGTCCAGGGGTCTACGGCTACGGCTGAGCGTCCCGATGAGCGATTCACACCGCTCTAGCGTTTAGCTGTAGAGTCCGTAGAGAGACTAGAGTACACAGATGCATAACGCTACGGCTGGACTGCATTCTGTCAGGGTACTGGTCTCGCAGAAAGGCCTACGGGTCTGCGTGTCCTGCGACGCACGATGGTCGTGTTGCAGGATGCCACCACGCCGAGAAGTTCCAGTGGCATCTCGCCAGGGATCTATCGGCTCTGACGGCGAGGATGGAGAAGAAGTTCGTCCTCGCCACCACACACGTTCCACAGCGCGCCGCGAGCAGGCCGCGGAGGACCAGTTCGTGACCTACGGGGAAGAACAGCGCGTTGGGACCTACGGGTATCCCAATGCAGGTCCTCTGCAGGCGGCATTGCCGGGAAATGCTGATCCTACGGGGGAAGCAGGAGCTCAGGCTGCGGCGCAAGGAACACAGCCAGCACATCTCGCAGCGCCAGCTGCGTGGATGACCCAACAGATACCGCCTCCGATACCGCAGCCTTCGCAGGCTGCGATGTCATCAGGAATACCAGCTACGGCTGGATCTATTGACGTAAGCACGCTGGCGCAAGCGCTGTCGCTTGCCATGCCCAGGCCAGTACCGGGGAAATCTCTAGTAGAGAAGAACAGATTCCCGGTGTGGCACTATAAGACTGATCACTTCCGAATATTTAAGAAGGAGGTAGAGAGCTGGGCAAAGATGGTGGGTGAGAGTAGCCTGCTAGTCAATGATCCGCTTGCTCAGAGCAGCCAGGCTCATGAGCAAGTCATGCACTGGTTGTTCACCACACTGCCAAAGGAGGATAGAGACTTCGTGGCAGACTGTAGTTTCGTCCATGAGGTCTGGTCGTTGCTACATGCTAAGTATATGCCATCAGTGGAAGTAGAAATACAGAAGCTGTATCACCAGCTCAGCAGTACCCAGCAGGCTGGCAAGCCGCTGGAGAAGCATGTGAATGAGGTGGTGGGCATAGTGAACCAGATGAGAGGACTGGGTGAGACTGTGTCTGATCAGTTGTACAGATCACGGTTGCTGGCAGTAGACAAAGAGTACAGCCTGTTGCAGCCCATGCTGCAGGCCATGCCAGTGCAGCAGATAGTGTCTACGCTGTTGACACATGCCCAGACAAACAGCAAGCAGGGTCCATCACGATTCCCACGGGACGATCGTGGTGGACAACAGCGCCATGGGGGACGTGGGTACCGAGGTGGACGCTACGGTGGTCGCCAAGGTTCACCCCCACAGGTAGCAGCAGTGGGAGCAGGGGCAGCAGGGGGAGCAGAAAAGAGAAAATGCTTCAACTGTGATAAGCCTGGACATGTGCAAAAGGATTGTCCATTGCTCTCCGCAGAGGTCAAACAATTCCTGCAGAAGCAAGCAGCTGCAGGGCGAGGCCGTGGCAGAGGCCGCGGTGGCCCTCAGGTAGCTGTAGTTGACCTAGATAAGCTGCGAGCTGACTGTGCTGATGGGCCGTCTCCCAACATGCCGTACACTTTCCTAATAGATAGTGGCTCAGACATAAACATATTCTTTGACTATGATATGTTTTGCGAGATCAAGCCACCAGATATGCCGCAGTGTCAGCCTCTTGACCAGGGCAGGCTAGACATGTATGGTGTGGGCACGATCAGAGCTAATCTGGGAGAGTATGTGAGTGCACAGGGCACTATCACACCAGTAGACATAGAGTTGACAAACGTTTACTGGGTGCCGGCCAGTCCCATCAACATCCTTTCAACAAAGGAGTTGAAAAAGTCTGAGATATACTTGCATACGGGCAAGCATGCAAACCGGGTAGTGATGCCTGGGTTTCATGACCAGAGCTATGGGTTCCACAGGAACTGTGAGCAGGGTGAGGATGAGGATGGAAAACCTACTCTGACATGGTTCTGTGGGAAGGGCAGGCCGATATGGCAAATGCGGCGGTAGATAGAGGAGCAGCCTGGACAAGTGCGAATAACTTGTTTCATAGGAATGGGAAATGGGTACGTGAGCAGCAGCAAGTTGCTGCAGTGACCGGTGTACCGAATGAACAAGGATATTCCTTCAGGTTGATCCATCATTCCTAGTGCATATCGCTTTTCACCATGCTGGCAATCGGGTACTCCAGTTGATGAGAGACAACCCACAACTCTATGACCTGAAGATGCTGAAACCTACGGGGGTAGCGCTTCAGTGTCATGGTTGCCACGTGGCTGAACAGAGAAGTGGCGATAGAGCACAGCACGGGGGCAAGGTGACGGAGAATGCCACCTATGCTGGAGAAGTGTTGCATGCTGATTAGCAGGGCAGATCAAGCCAGTAGGAATCGGGGGTATGAAACTACATCCTGGTAGTGGTGGATGAGTACTCCCGGTATTCCCATGTGATTCCGCTGAAGTCCAAGAGTGGGGCTGCGGAAATGATATGCCTGCTGATTGAACGAATCCGCACTCAGATCGTGTATGATAGAGAGGTTGGGGTGCGGAGGCTGCACACTGACCAGGGTGGTGAGTTCAGCTCTAACCAGCTGGCTCAGTACCTCGCGTGGCGTGGCATTGAGCACACGTACACTGCCACGTGCCAGCATGAGTCCAATGGGAATGGTGGAGAGAAAGATCGTGTGCTAACAGGAGGTGTGAGGGCAAGCCTGCTGCAAGCGGCTGTGCCTGCATATCTGTGGCCAGAGGCGTATATGTGTGTGAACCATGCGCATAACCTGACGCCTAGCACAGCTCTAGAGGGTGTTAGGCGGGAAGGAGGCCAAGCAGAAACTGGAGGAGAGGCTGTGCAGACCAGTCGTGACCCGTGGTCAACGAATGAGGCTGTGAGAGCTGCCACAGTTGCCAGACGAGGAGGGCTCAGGCTCAGCAGATGAGTCTGCAGGCTTGGCTGATGAGGGTATTGGCCATGGGGCGATGGGAAGTTTGTCGCCCAGTGTGTGAAGAATGTTGATGTCAGACAGATTGTGCATATCTGTTATGGTTCAGTGATGTGAGTGAGGACACATTCCATCCTGGTGGTGGCCCAGGTGAAGCCTTTCGGGTGTCCGATGTATGTATATGCCCGGAGAGAGGACTTCAGACACCTGGATGAGAGAGGAGTGCTCGGTTTCACATGGGACCGAGGTCTGGTCCTCACATGGATGAGGCTTACGTGAAGCGAGGGAATGGGGGAGCAGTGCGTATGTAAGGCATACGGCTTCTCCACCAGCTCTGCTGAGAGAGTTCGCGAAACGTTTCCACATGTCGGAGCAAGCTACGGTGGATCCGGTCATGTTGGAGAACTACGAGCTGGGAGAATTCGAGATCATGCCCGATGAGCATACTCGTGTAGTACCTGACGTTGGTTTCTTGCCCAACATGCAGAAATGGTTGAGATCAACTAGTGTTAGGGCAGTGCGACCACCAGCCAGTCGTGATCACATGATGCCAGAGAGGGGCAGAAATGTGGATTGGGCTGAGGGGGAGCATCCAGCGCTGGGGCACACACACTGGGAACCAGGCAGGCAGTTGCATCGGCGCTATGTGCCGGATGATGAGTTGCCTGAGGGTGAGCCGCCGTTTTCACCGCGTGTTTTAGGCTCTGAGCTGATAGCCAGGCATGAGCGGTGGCACACGCCTGAGATCAGTGAGGCAGTGGTGACAGCGCGTTGCGCTTACACGGCCGAGGACTGTGTGAACAGGGTACCACACTGGGAGTATGATGCGGTTCAGCAACCATCCGGTCCGCACAATGCTGAGATGCGACCGAGAGATGTGATCCCTACGCGGGATAGAGCAGTGCTGGATTTGAGTGGCTGCCGCATTGAGCCACAGGGTAGTG